>CM055958.1:39252246-39705276 GCA_029490685.1 Schizonepeta tenuifolia | reverse complement strand
ATCACGTACTTCCGTACGTGACGAACTCCTTCTCAAAACTCGCTTAAAAGCACGACGTTCTAAACGTCGGATTTCAACTAACAATTACTAAACCAACAAAAATTCAAAACGCGTTCTAGTTCTCGATTATAACTATAGCTCATATTATAACAACTCGAAAGCTTATGACATCAACTAGAAAGTTGTTCTCAATTCCATCATAAACAATAATATCAAATTAGAATTCTCATTCGACTTCTCGATTATTAGTTACGACTAAAGGTTCGTCTCTTATGTGTTTTTCAAAGTTGTCGGATTCCGTTCAAATTTTACGACGTTAAACTACGTCTAACGTGAATCACTTTCATGCATGCAATCATGTCATAACATCATTATATCTCAACTTATAATGTGTTCTTCATCTCTTACATTTTATAAATTATTTTTAGAAAATTCTCAATTTAATTCTATAATCAATTAACATCAATTACTACATAATTCAACCAACAATTCATCAATTAAATCAAACATGTGGAAACCCCTAACTACTCTATAATTTTCGGTTTTCATATAGATGTTAAGGGGGTGATTTTCTTCTCCAATTAACTACATATTTTCACTAATCAACCTCTTATAACATCAATTAATCAATTGCAATTCAATTACCAACTAACATGCATAAACCCCTAAATTCAACATTCAAACCCTAATTGAAATTTTACAAAAACATAGGGCTTTCGATTCCTCTTCATTCTAATCACTAATTAAACATCTATTAAGCAAGAATCCATCATCAATTGGAGAAAACTAAAAATCCTACCCATGCCCTAGAATTTTCGGTATCAACAATAGAATTAGGGTTCTTATTTTTGTTCGATTTCAAACCCTAATTATCCTATCTAATACATCTAATTTCATTATTCCAAGATCAAATCATCCCTTCCAATACTCTAAATTTTCGATCAAGAAAGAAATGAGAAGAAGAGAAAGATGATTGGATAGGATTATAGAGGAGATAATTACCTTGCTATTTAATGAAGAAAGAAAGAGGTTTGGATGGATGAATCAAGTCTTGTGTGTATCTTCTTCAAGTTCTTGGAGCTTTCATTAATGGAGGATGATGAAATGAAGAAGGAGATGGAAGGAGTGGTGCTGCCGATTGTGAGTGAGAAATGGGAGGGAAGGAATGATTTAATTTGTTAAAGAATGATGTAGGGTGTTAAGGTGTAAAGTAGGAATAGTGATGCCTTAGGTGGAAAGTGTGAATAGTAAAATCATAGGTGTCACCTTATAAACTAATTAAAACATAAAAATCTAACAAAAATTAAGAGGGATGTCGGTCATAGAGAGAAAGAAAGGAAAACTACGCGCTTTTCCGGCGCGATCCGACGTTACGGAAAACGTTCGACGAAAAACGTCGCGATCCGATTTGACCGTAAATTCTAACGTACGAAACTTAATCGGAAAAATAAATTTACAAAATTTATTTTGACAAAAACTCGGGACGACACAGTCCGAGTTTCGTATGGAAAATCATAAAAACGAACTTTCTCGGACGAGTTCGTATCGCGATTTCGTGAATGTAAAAATCAGACGGTTTTCCGTTCTGAGTTCACGAACTAAAAACTTTTCGTACGCGCTAACCCTAAATACAGTAGTCGGCTAGCTGACTTCTGTAATTTATTTTCAGAAACGGATTCGACCGTTAGTCTTAGAATTCAAAATCGTAAACTTAGGCGTGCAAAGCCATTTATTTAATTAACTTTAAAATTTTAAGAACGTAAGGAATTTTACGGGGCATTACAGTAAGCATGTAAGCAATCCAGTACGAACTTACAAAAACGGACCAACTAATACAGATCTGAAATCGGAACGACAAAAGATTAAACATGCATCATAATATATAGATGAAATTTGGTACGCATTAAAAAATACATACTGCGTATCAAGTAAACAAATTAAGATAAGTAGTACGCATTTCTAAATATGTATTGCGTACCCAGTAAACTTGGTACGCAATGGTAAATACGTAATGCGTACCAAGTAAACAAATTAAGGTACGCAGTACGTATTTTTAAATACGTACTTTGTACTAAGTAAACTTGGTGTGTATTTTTAAATACGTACTGAGTACCAAGTAAACTTGGTACGTATTCGTAAATACGTACTGCGTACTTGGTACGTATTCGTAAATACGTACTGCGTTAAGGTACGCAGTACGTATTTATCAATACGTACTGCGTACCAAGTGAACTTGGTACGCACCAGTACGAAATTGTGAAATCATACCTACTCAAAACCAGAATTCAGTCGCCGGAAAATTACCTCCATAGCTTTGACACCACAACAAAAAATCGTTGGAAAATTACAATTGAACACACGTAACACTTTCTAAACGAAAATGCAAGCATAAAACACAGCAAAATCGCAACAAATTTGCAGAATTAAAAAAACCAAATTCAAAAAATTCTCCACAAATCACAACCAAATTGCTGCAAAATCACAACAAAAATAGGAGAAAGATAGACGACGACGACGATGATGAAGCCACTTTGCAACCACAAAAGCAGAGGTCACCGTGACGACGATGACGGAGAAAAAAGCTCCAAAATATGAAGACGACAGGGATGACGACGCGACGACGATGAAGCAGCGACGACGGCGACGTCGATGACGGCGATGACGACGAGGGAGAAAAAAGATGGAGAGATCAGACAAATAGAGCTGAGGGAGGAAGAAGAAAACAGAGAAAAAAAAAACGAGAGAGAGAAACACGTGAGGTGAGGGAAGAAGAGAGAGAAAAAAGAGAGAAAAATAAAAGTGAAAAAGTAGGAGAGAGAGTGTATTAGGATGAAATAAACTATAAAATATAATGGTATAAATGTCCAAAAAGCAAACATATGATAAAAATTAATAAAATTTGAACAAGCAACTTTTTTGATATTACTTTTCAGCTAATGACATATAGATGCATTTCCTCTTTTAAATTTCTAACAACAAAGATGAAAAAAAAATGGCCAAATAGTATATAAATTAAAGGCGTGCAGGTAGATATATATATATATATATATATATATATATATATATATATATATATATATATATATGACATATTAAATTGACATGGTATAATAGATTAAGATTTTTATGTGTAGAATTTCCTCATTCCATATTTAATTATGGAGATTTTAAATATATCAAATATTGAATATATATGAAATAAAATGCATAAAAACGAGGATTTAAGATAAATAGAAATATTAGATGGAGAGAGCGCTACATAGAACCTAAAATTAAGGGAAAGATTCGAATCCGCATCAGTATTAATAATATATAGATAGATAGATATAAATAGATAGATAGATTGTCTTATGAGGGAATGTGGTGAAATACTTCTTTTTTTAAACAAAAGTTGCAAAATACCACCTTTAGTTTAAAAGTTGCAAAATACCACTTTGAATTATAAAAAGTCTAATATACCCTTAATGAGTATACAAGAAGGCTAACTTTCATTTGAATCATACAAGAAGACTAATTTCATGTATGAACTTCCGGCGAAATTTTTCGACGAAAAACTTCCGGCGAATTTCTCCGGTGAAAAATTTCGGCGAATTTCTCCGGCGAAAAATTTCCGACAAATTTTTCCGGCAAACATTCGAATCATACATGAAGCCTAACTTCATGTATGCATCATACACGAAGACTAACATTCATGTATGGATCATACAAGAAGCATAATTCGTGTATGCATCATACACGAAAATTTTTGCCTCCAAAAAGTTCAAATTTGTAACATACATGAAGATAAGTTTTCATGTATGATACATACACGAAGACTGACTTTCATGTATGCATCATACACGAAAATTTTGCCTCCAAAAAAATCAAATTTGTATCATACATGAAGATAATTTTTCATGTATGATACATACACGGAGATAATTTCATGTATGCATCATAAATGAAGTTAGGCTTCGTGTATGATTCAAATTTTCGCTGGAAAAATTAGCCGGAAATTTTTCGCCGGAAAAATTAGCCAGAAACATTTCACCGGAATTTTTTTAACCGGATAATGTCGCCGGAAAATTTTGTGGGAAATTCATACAAGAAATTAATCTTCGTGTATGATACAAATTAAATGCAATCTTCTTGTATACATGAAGGGCATAAAAGTCCTAAACAAACTGGTATTTTGAGTTTTTTTTAAAAAAAGGGCTATAATTTATCTTTTGTGTTTGAGAAGGGGTATTTTGAGTTTTTGCTCTTGTGTTATTGTGAATGGTGATATTACTTTAATTAATTTTTACTCTTCATTTTAATATTAAGAGGCAAATGGTGATATGTCATTACCCTACATGGTAATAACAAATTTTGTCAAAAGTACACTTTTGACAAAATTTGGGTAAAATTGTACCCAATTTGACAGAAATACCCTTATAGGGTAGTGGGTGAGTGTACGGTTATTATTCAAAATAGATTTACAGAACTTCTCTCTCTCTTCCCTCTCATTCTCTCTCTCTCCCATTTTCTCTCTCTCTGCGACGATACATCTCCCCCTCAAACCCTACCGCCGCCGTCAACCACACCGCCACACTCCTCCATCACACCGCCACACTTCTCCATCTAAATGGCGCCGCGAAGAAGAAGCAGAGCGAAGAAGAAGCAGAGCAGAGCAGACGCCGCCGGAGACGCGCGAAGAAGAAGGTGAAAAGACATCGCCGCCGCGGGCAGAGGAAGAAGCACAGCCGTCGCCGCCGCGAGAAGAGGAAGAAGACCAGGCTACGCCGCCGGACGAGGATGATGAAGCCGAGGAAGAAGATGCTTTCGAGCATTTGCCGGTAAGATTTCCAAATCTGAAATTTACGGTGGTTGCATGTTTGATTATCACTTGATTTCTCCGATTTCGCGGGTTTATTATGTTTTGAATATCAATTTCGTACCTAGTTTGTTGAGTAGAATGGAAATTAGGGTACGATTTGCATATCTGTGATTTTGGGGGAAAACTCTACCGGTACACCGGGTACGATTTGTGAAATACGTACCGGTAATACCAGATATGTCATTACTGGAATTGAGGATAGCTTCTTGTTGAATAGCTGAGATTGTTTATACATGATGTATTTTGCATTCTGATCATTTGAATATGCCATTGTTTGGTTAAAATTGGTACGATTTTCCCAAATACGTACCAAGAAAACTAGTATGTTTCTAGTACACTCGGTACGCATTTTGAAAAACGTACCGAGTGTACCAGTTTTTTTATTGTAATATAGGTAAGAATTTACAAAAGCGTACCTACTATACAGGTACACTTGGTATGATTTGATAGTGTGACATTCTGCAATTGGTAAACTGAGTACGATTTTGTAAAGCGTACTAGGTGTACCAGCGTAGAATTGGTACACTCGGTACGATTTTATCAATTCGTACCAGGTGTACCATGTTGTGTGAGTACACTGGGTACGATTTTGTAAAAACGTATCGGGTTTTACCAAGCAGATTATGACTAAACAGTGAATATGTGTTTGTTATTGAATTTTTTTTCTTCTTATTGTAGAGCCGATGGAAATAGAAGAGGCTCAAACTTGAAGGTTTGAAAAACATGACAATGACTCACGGTTATGAGTCCCTTGTTTATGACATCAGAGCATGCCTCAACGCAAGTGACACCGGAGTGCATGAATTTCGATGTACTCAATGAAGGGAATGAAGGCAATTGAATGAACAGTGCATTTGTGTTAAATATTTTGTGCATGATGGATAATATTTTGTAAATCCATAACTATTAGCATATGCTAGGGATTAACTATGTATATTTTTGAATGTCAATTCTGGTACGCTCAGTACGCAAAAGTAATTTCTTTACAGTTTTTCTAGTACGCAAAGTAAGCAATTATACAAAACGTACCAAGATTTACTCGAACAATTGATACACATTGAGTGATGCGTACCCGGCGTACCAAGTTCTGATAAGCAAACTTGGTACGAAATTGTAAATGCGTACCAGGTTTACCGCATCCGAACTTGGTAGTCCGGTACGTTTTTTGTCCAATTCATAACAGTTTTCCTAGTACACAAGGTAATCAATTAAACAAAACGTACCTAGATTTACTTAAAAAAGTACAAACACTACACAACTAATATTTGACACAATATTGATTAAAACATCAAAAATTTCAAACGAAAAAACATGACAAACCCTACACAGCTAATAGAATTAAATAAATATCCACTTATCAACCAAATCTATGTGGATCTTGACATGTTTGGCGAGTATGACCCGCAACACCACAAATACCACATTTCTTAGTTTTGCGGGTTCTCGTTTTGATGCTTGGTTGGTTGCCACTCCCTTCTTCTTCTGGATTAATCAAGCGGCGTCTTAGAGGACATGTACTCATATAATGACCTTTCTCATGACACCACAAACAACCCCGACTGCGTTTGGTATGAGATCCAGTTGGAATCCTCTTTGTACGCGGTCGTCCAGCTTGCTTAGGTTCCTTAGGTGTAAGAACAATCCTTGAAGCAACATGTGGCGGCACAATCCATGAATCTTTATCCGGAATAGACATCACATCATCGGCATAAATCTCACGCCACGTCGCAGTAGAATAATATTCATGAACATATGACAGTGGGGATTCCTTCTTAAACCTAAAAATGTGTAAAAAATAAAATCTTCACCGAAGGAAAACATGGTACGTATATATAAAAATGTACCAGGTGTACCAAGTTCTGATAAGCAAACTTGGTACGAACTTCTAATTTCGTACCAAATTTGTTCATCAGAACTTGGTACGCCGGTACGTTTTTAGTGAAAAACGTACCGGTGTACCAAGTTCTGATGAACAAACTTGGTACGAAATTACAATTTCGTACCAAGTGTACCCCATCGTAACTTAATGTCCAGGTACGCATTGATCAAAGCGTACCTGCGTACCAAGTTACATGAGGTACACTTGGTACGCATTTACAATTATATAGCAGGTGTACTAAGAAGTTTTGGCAAAATAGGTATGAATATGCAATTAATACCAACAAATAAAAACTTCAACCTCACCTAATTGCTGCAGTAGCGTGAGAGCAAGGTATTAAATCCAGATCCTATGCCCGACACGAACACTTCCTGGAAGCAACATAAACAACATTGCTTTTTACTCCACTATAGAAGAAGGCCTTACCTGCACCGAGTAAATTTGGTACGCATTAATAAATGCGTACTGCGTACCCAGTAAACTTGGTACGAATTAATAACTACGTACTGCGTACGAAGTACACTTGGTACGTAATGATAAATACGTACTGCGTACCAATAAAACAAATTAAGGTACACGGTACGTTTTTATCAATACGTACTGCGTACCAGGTAAACTTGGTACTCACAGTACGAAATTAAGAAAAACGTACCAAGCCTGCAACCAGAAAATACAGTCGCCGAAATTTACCTCCATAGCTTAAAATCGCAACCAAAAATCGCCGGAAAATTACAAATCAACCAACGTAACACTTGCTAAACAAAAATAATAGAATAAAACAAAGCAAAATCGCATAAAAATTTGCAGGCGGAGATGACGAACAAAAGCACAAAATCACAACAAATTGCTGTAAAATCACAACAAAAGCAACTACACGACGGAGATGACGAACAAGCCGGCAACAACAAAATCAAAAGCCACGTCGACGACGAACATCTCTCGGCGAAGATGATGGAGGAAAAAGCTACAAACTATGGCGACGGCGACGGCGATGGCGAGGACGACGACGGCGGCAAGGACGATGACGACGGCGATGGCGATGGCGATGGCGACGACGATGACGGAACGAAATGAACAAAGTCGACGACGTTGAGCGAGAACAATCAGCAGAAACGAAAAACTTGAAGAAGAAGAAAACTGGAAAAAAAACGATAGAGAGAGAGAGACGTGAGCTAGGGGAATAAGAGAGAGAAAAATGAGAGAGAAAAATAAAGTGGAAAAGTAGGAGAGAGAATGTGTTAGAATGGAATAAGGTATAAATTATAAGGATATGAATGTCCAAAAAATAAACATATGACAAAACTTGATAAAATTTGAACTAATAACCCTTTTTGATATTACAATTGAACTAATAACATATGGGTGCATTTCCTCTTAATATTAATATCATACTTAAAAGAGACCACATAGAAAAGAGTTATTCTTTATGACGTTAGTTAAAAAAAAAATGTCTACATCATTTGATTTGGTGCATTAATTTCTTTAATTTGTTTAATCTCATTTTTAAGTTTCATCTTCATTATACTCCGTCGTTGTTTTCTCTGCTCCGGCGTGGGTCTTCCATTCTCTGATGTTCTTCTCCGGCGTCGGCGTCTTTTCAATTTCAGCCCTTCGATATGGTTCCATTCTCTCTTAAATCAACCCAAAATACCACAACTCAACTTTGCAAATTCAAGATTTCATATTCCACCTCAAACTTTCCTTCCGCCCTCAAACATTTATTCTGCAAGCCGCCAACAACCACCGCCGCCGCAATTAAAGTCGACGCCCCGCCTCAAAATGCAAATCCCATCAAAACCAAGAAAGCTCAAACTATGTCCGGCCTTATCAACACTAACCCTTGGTCAGCCCGACTCGAAGCCCGCCTCTCGGCCCTCACCCCTCTCTCTCAGACCACCTTCTTCCAAACCCTCCGCCGCATCAAAACCCCTTCTAAAGCCCTCCGCTTCTTCAACTGGGCCCAAGACTCCGGCTTTACCCACAACCACCATTCCTACTTCATGATGCTGGAAATCCTCGGGCGGGCCCGACACCTCAACCCGGCCCGAAACTTCCTCCTATCGATACCCAAGAAGTCCGGCAATGCCGTCCCTCTGACTGATAAGTTTTTCAACTGCTTAATCCGGAGCTACGGCGATGCTGGTCTCTTACAAGAATCCATGAAGGTATTTGAAGCTATGAAAGCAATGGCCATTCCGCCTTCTGCTGTCACATTCAATAGTTTGTTCTTGATTTTGCTTAAAAGGGGGCGGGTAGGGAAGGTCTTCGAACTGTATGATGAAATGCTTAGGACGTTTGGGGTAAAACCCGATTCTTGCACCTTTAACGTTTTGATTAGAGGCTTTGTCAAGAACTCGATGATTGATGATGCGTTTAGGATGTTTAGGGAAATGG
Organism: Schizonepeta tenuifolia; assembly: GCA_029490685.1. NCBI lineage: Eukaryota > Viridiplantae > Streptophyta > Magnoliopsida > Lamiales > Lamiaceae > Schizonepeta > Schizonepeta tenuifolia. Next base: position 39,696,145 of record CM055958.1, on the reverse strand, counting down.
ATAAATTCGATTGTGAACCTGATTTAGTAACATACAATACGATCATTGATGGATTGTGTAGGGTGGGGAAGGCGAACATAGCGCGTAATGTGTTGAATGGTATGCATAGCAAGTGTGAGAATTTGAGGCCAAATGTTGTTAGTTACACCACTTTGATGAGAGGGTTTTGTGCCAAGAGAGAGATTGATGAGGCATTGGATGTGTTGAGAGAGATGGTTGGTAACGGGATCAAGCCAAATCATATCACTTATAACACAATCATGAAAGGGCTTTGTGAAACTCAGAAGTTGGATATGGTGAAAGAGATTTTAGAGGAATGTAAGGTAGGGGATGACGATGCAAGATTTGTTCCCGATTCGTGTACCTTTAACACAATTTTGAGTGCTCATTGTGATCGTGAGAATCTGGATGAGGCATTGAGAGTTTTTGAGAAGATGAAGGAGCTCAAGGTTGAACGGGACTCAGCTACATACAGTATGCTGATTCGCACTCTGTGCCAAAAGAGGAACTTTGACAAGGCAGAAGAGTTGCTGGATGAGGTATACAATCAGGAGATTTTGTTGTGTGATAAGAGAAGCACGCCTCTTACTGCATCATACAATCCGATTTTCAAGCATTTATGTGCGAATGGAAGAACTAAAAAGGCTGAGAGAGTGTTTAGGCAGTTAATGAAAAGAGGGAAGCCGGATCCTGTTGCTTTCGAGACATTAATCTTGGGTCACTGTGAAGAAGGGACGTTTGAGGATGGATATAAGCTTGTAATCTTGATGCTGAGAAGAGACTTTGTGCCAAGCATCAAGATTTACGAGTCACTGATTGAAGGTTTTCTGAGAAACGGGGAAGCAAGCCTTGCTCTCGACACTTTGGAGAGGATGTTGAGAAGCTCCCATCTCCCAAGGACGTCTATGTTCCATCGTATTCTTATGGAACTCATTGGAAAGGGCTGTGCTGATGAGTCTGCAAACTTGATGATGCTAATGCTTAATAATGAGATCAGACTGAATATCAATCTCTCAACGGAAGCAGTATCGTTGCTATTCATGAAGAGGATGAAGGGTAAAGCATTTAAGCTCGTTGAGAGTCTCTACGAAAAGGGTTTCGTTGTAAACATAGGAGAAGTGATTTCCTCCCTCTGCAAGGATAAGCGGTCGTTGGATGCATATGAACTGGTGGCGTTTGGTCTGAAAAACGAGGAGAATGTCGACATGGATGTATGTGTTGCTGTTTTGAGTGGTCTGTGTGAAGATGGGAAGGTATCAGAAGCATTTAAGCTTTACTATGAATTGGTTGAGAAAGGTGTTGAACTACCTTTGAGCTGCCTTGAAGACTTGAGGAAGGCTTTTGAAGCTCAAGGAAAATTGAAGGAAGCTGAATTTGTTGCAAAGAGAATGCAGGATTCATAGCAGTAAGATTTACTCTTTTTTTTTTTTTTTTTGATATATCGTTTTTTTATGGTTTTGATTTACATGTTCTACTGCCTAGATTGCTTTCTAATGCTTTTTTTTTCCTGAACATGGATAGAACAAAATAAGCAAGAAAAGATAATTGCACAAAATTTTAAAATTTTAATTAATTAAGGATTAATAAATCTTCATTGTGGATCAATAAAACCTAATTATGATTATTAAGCCCCAATTGAAATTAATAAATTATAATTGGAGATTAGTAAATATAAAATTAGATCAGTACTTGTGAGGTTGTGCCTTTTTTTCAGTATAATTAGGAAAGAAAGATAAATCCTAATTAGGATGACTTAATCCTAATCATCATAATTAAGATATTTCATTAACCCCTGGTAGGGCCGCCGCACCACGAGTATTTGCTATGCACAAAATCTATATGCAATAATTTTGTGTCTTAGATGTTCCAAAAATTGTCCTTGTTAAAATTTATAATTATCGTTAACTTTTATGTAATGATTTTTAAATTTAGAGAAAACCAGTTCACATTATGGGGTGTAGATAAGCATAGTGTAATATAATCAAATTCATCCAAAATACAATCCCTATTTAAGTCAATCTATAATTCTATTCCTAACGTGATTCATCTTTAAAAATAATAATATTATTCACAATCTCTTTATTTCCTTATTAGAGAGATACAAATTCTGTTGAGTTTGTGTGTATATATATGTATACGCATGCTATGCTCTATGTTTCATGTTCCACACCATTGGTGCAAAATGGTGCAAACCATTGGAGAATATACTAGCTTTAAATTCTTAGAATAGCACATCATTCGAACTAATTAATATATAATGTGAACAATAATTCTATTCGGCAAACTATGTCCTGCCACACGCCTAAAAAAAAAAGGAAAGTTAATTATAAAAATAGAAATAATCACATTTCCCCTTAGTGTTTAGATTCCCCAATTAGGATATATTTCATTTTTTTCAAAACCTATATTACTTATTTAACTAGTGTAGCACTACCCGTATGTGAATTATGTACACGAAAGTAATCTACTTTTGAATGTTTGTAATCTGTTAATCATTGAGGCACACCATCCTCTACAATTGACTAACAGTTGGTAAAAATTAGAATCCACCCAATTTGTTATTAATATTTATTGTTAATTCTTTTAAATTAATTAAGGTGTAACTAATTATAATTGCAGATTAATAAATTTTAATTTGAGATTAATAATCCAAATTGAAAATTAAAAAAATTAATTAGAAAATAACAAATCTAAACTATATTTAAAAATATCTGATTAAATTTTAAATATAATTGACAGCAATGATCAATTGCACATGAGGTTGTTGGCTTAATTGTTTTCGTTTATCTTCTCCTTCCCCTTTCATACAATTCTATCACTTAACTCCGTCTTTTCTGTAGGCAACTTCACCTTTCACTGGCTGCTTTTCTCCCCAATGTACGTCTCTCTCTCTCTCTCTCTCTCTCTCTCTCTCTCTCTCTCTCTCTCTCTCAACTTAGCATGTGCCTGAGTGCAGACCAACATTCTGGAAAATAGTTAAGAAGAAAAGCACAGAGGGATTCCATCCATATCCATACTTAGCTGCCATGATGAACTGTGTGCTTTGGATTTTCTATGGTTCACTACTTGATCGTCCCGATTGATTGCCACTAATTCCATTGGCCTCTGCATGGAGATGATCTATCTTGCCATGTTCTTCATCTTCACCAACAACAAGCACAGAGTAATTTATTCATTAACCCACCAAAATAATATATTTCTATAAGTTCCCAAACAAACATTAATAAGCCTTAATCAACATTGATCTTGATTTTTTTTTTCTCGAATCAGAGGAACATACTTATCTTCACATTGGTTGAGCTTGTGCTTCTTGCTGCCACCGTTGCTATCTCTATCCTCTGCCTCCACACCCCTACAACGAGGTCTTTGCTCTTCGGAATCTTCTGCACTGTTTCTGGAATTACTATGTATGCTTCTCCTCTTTCCAACCTGGTAAGAAAATAATATAAACTTATTTATTTATTTATTTTACCATGACGTTCATTGATGATAGTAAAGTTTTCTTACGGCTTCGTATTTATTGTTTCACCTGACAGTTTTGAAGACAAAGAAATCTGAGTTCATGCCGATTGGCCTTTGTGTTGCTGGTTTCGCAAACAGTGTTATTTGGTGCTGCCATGCTTTCCTCAAGACTCCTATTGACGTTAATATTGCCGTGAGTTTTCCACGTTCCACTTTTTTTCTTTGAAATTATATTTCATATCGTGTGAAAATTTACATTAATGATTTTTAAACTTATACTTTTCAATATTTTTTTATGCAGGTTGTAAATGGAAATGGAGCAATGTGTGGATTGATCCAACTTATAGAGTATGGCGTAAAACTGAAAAAGTTAAATTAATCAAGTGGTGGACCGTACTGTGTGTTCAAGCGCACCGGACTCCCCTTTGTGAAGTATACAAAGGTCTGTAGTCTAGTTTTACTTCAATAATTGAGATTTCTTTAGTGTGTATGGTCATAGATTTTGTTAAATTTTCTGCCTTTTATTGTTATATTTTCTGCAGTTTGGTTCAGTTTACAATTTTATGTCATCTCTCATATAAAAAAAAAAAAAAAGAATATAGTTCATGTATTGTTTTATTTCCATGGTTTGTACCTTGTATAATAATCCCCTCTGAAATTTTAGATCTGTTATGTCGATCCTAATTATAGAATTTAGTAAATTCTAATTATAACCAATAAACTTTAATTGAGTATTAATTAAAATTCATAAAATTTATGTGAATAAATAAACTCTAATGTCATTTAAATAAACCTTAATTACCCCTACACTACACCCTCATACTCTAAATAGCCTCATGATGAGGTTGGCGGACGCACATGAGACCTCATTCGAGAAACAGACAAATTCCCACAAAAGACCCAAGCTTACCAGAAATTTATATTTCACAAATGACTAGTTATTAGGCAAATTAAGGAAGTTTTCAATTTTTAAGCCTCCACTATTTATATCAAAATATTTGAAAACGAGAAATTCTGATGCAAAATGATAGACCCTTAGGAATTGAATTCAGTCAGCCTCGGAATCCTCTGTATCACTCACATACATTTCTTCCACTTCGGGGTGACTCTGGCTGTCTCCTTCGTACTCGCTTCTTGCTCTCTCTCCCTCTCTTTCTCTCTCTTCAGCTCTAGCTTTAGCAGCTTCAAGTCTCGAACTTACAGCATCCCAAGAAACAAGTTTCTCCATGAAGGTCGATATGTAATCTGGCCTCCGGTTCTGGAATAAATTCACATTGTAATTATACCGTCGCACAAAAGGAAAATGCATGTAAACACGAGTGTCGTGATTACAGAGAGGAGGATTTACCTGGAAATCAAGGTAGTATGCATGCTGATAGTAGGCAATTGAAAACACCACCCAAAAAACAAATTAGTTAGGAGTTGATTTATAATATTGAGTATGACATTAGCTATTCAATCTCTTACCTCCCAAACGTCAATAGTCAGCAGCGGCTGCAACAGCATTGCCAAAACGAGAAAGAGAAAGAAAACGAGTCATCAAGTTATAAACAGCTTGAAGAAAGAGCAAATTTTTCTAGTTGGGACGTTTGAGTTAGACTGTAAGACAGAAAAGTGGAAGATAAAAGTGTACTCACCGAGTAATCATAGACAAGTGGATTGATAGCATTTGGAGTCTTCACCACCACTAGCTTCTTGTCTTCATCTGATGGACGAGGGTTCACTGCATTTCCAACATTGAGCCTATTTGCTTTATCTGCATAGACAAACCGAAGTTATCAACTAGTCTAATCATTTCTACCAACAGTTAAGAAAATGGCACCCAAACAACCATGGAAGTTCTCATAAGTGCTTACATACGAGCCAAGCCCAGCCAGAACCAAATTGTGTTGCTGCAGCTGCCTTGAATTCATTGACAAAAGCTTCAAAAGAACCAAAATCTCTCTTTATCAATACTAGAAGTTCCTTCGATGGCTGGCCTCCACCACCAGGTTTCATGGACTCCCAGAAGAACTCATGATTCCACACCTAGCAATAATACTCGGCTACATATTAGGAAACTACTCTAATCACGAACAAGATGATCTTTTTGAGAACTCCAATTGCTGTCGATGGAAATTATAGAAATCACTAAGGGGGGTGTATTGGATACGGAGTTTGGTGGAGTTTAAAATATAGAGTTTATGTCTGTGGAGTTGAAATTTTAAGTGAGTTTGTAAGAGTGTGCGGAGTGATTTTTAAGGAGAGCGACGGACTTGAACTTAAAATTTTGAGCGCCGGCTTCAATTCGAGCGATCGCTCGGCCTATGTGAGCGCCGGCTTACCTTCAAGCGATCGCTCGGCCTATGAGATCTGACAAAGTTCATATAGCTGAATAGTGACTTCTCATATTCCAGCGATCGCTCACTGTCGAACGACTGCTCGATATGTCCAGCGGTCGTTTGAAAACAAGCCGGCGCTCGATTACTGCGTTGCATTGAAATCGCGAGGGGAGTAGCCGGAGTTCAGGGTTTGCAATTTTGCAAAAAAAAATCGTTGAATTAGGATTATTGAGTTGAAGTAGATGAAAACAAATCCGTATCCAATACAGCATGATTTCAATTCTTATTTTCAACTCTACATCCAATACCCCTGACTTTTATTAATGATTTAAAATCTGTATCCAATACCCCAAGAGTTGAAATATGTTTTAAACTCCTATTAACTCTCTATCCAATACACCCCCCCTAAAATTATGTAAGCTGGTTATAGAAGCATTTTGAATTAGCATGAAGAAGAAGAAATCAAGAAACTCTTGACATCATGCTCAACTCAATGATCCGAAATGCATTCATAATTTCATTGAGAATATGAAAGATGAATACCTGAGCAGCATTGTTGAAGGGCGGAAGGAGATCACCCTTGTTATAAGTGGCAAGTATAATTTCCTCCAACGACTTGGTATCTAGCTCCGTACCAACTATTTGCTTGTTGAGGTTATCAACATAAGCTCTGTGATGCTTTCCCCAATGGTATTCAAACGTTTCACGGCTCATATGAGGTTCTAATGCATCCTGCGGATTCAACAAAAGGCTAATAAATTTATAGCATCAACACAAACAGAGATATTACAGATAATACAGATAAAGCCTAAACAGTTATTACAGCAATTGAGAGAAGCAATATAATAAGACAATTCATGAAATACTTGAGTAATCTTACAAGCGAGTAAGGCGGGGGCTTATGATCGATTTTCGCTGTTATCACACCGCGATGAGCTCTCTTGATACTCCTCTGCAACAAGAAGATTAGCAGTTAGCAATGAAGCTTGTTCTGTCAAAACCTCATTACGACATTATATCAAACACCTTATCCGCACCATAAACAGACCTCATTCTTCCGCCATTGGAGGCCCCGCGTCGACCCGCAAACTCCATGGGAACTAAACAAAGTGCATTTCAAAGGGGTGGGAACAGCTACCGCGGAAGCAGAGGCAGCCATAATTTCGGATGAGAATGAAGAAGCACGGAGGGATGTGAAATCTAAACGGAATTACCTAACTAGTGTGTAAATAAGAGTTTGATAGTACAACGGTGTACTTCATCCGGATTGTGGGCAGTACAGATTTGGTTAGAAAAATTGTGGTCTGAACATTTCTGGAACAGGGAGGGACTCGGTGTTGGCTTTATAGGCATTTTATTTTACTTCCAAGATTATATGTATTGTTTACGTTTTATTATTAGATCTCTAAAGTTTGTTTATTTTTCATTTTTCTAATAATTTAATTTTATTTGATTTTGGGCATTCATTTCTTCACTGTTTTCTAATAAGTATAATTAGACCCTTCAAGTTGCAAGAGGAAGTGATGAAGAAACTAATTTTTGTAATTTCGGAAGAGCAATCGCTTCTAATAGAAGTGCGAGAACATTCACCTGTAATGATCAGGATTCACGAGCAACCACTAGAACATACGCCTCCGCTGGAGAATATCCAACCATCGAGATTCTCTTCGGACATGAGACAATGCAAATGGGAGGCCACAACATGTCTGGTCCCATAGTGGGAGAGAGGATGGAGGTGAATACGACGGCCAGCGAACGGAGACTACTTATTGAGGACTATCGCCGACAAATTCAACAGTCACACGTTGGAGAGGATTTACACGTTCGATTTTATGGACCCGATGCAATATTTATTCATGAAAATAGTAATTCCTCGATACCTGAGGAGACCCTGAGGAGATCAACACCTTATCACTTTTTGAATGTAGCTTCTTAATTATGAAGAAAATTTCATCGACATAACATATTTTTTCAAAATATTCCCTCCACCCACAAAAAAATGTTCTACTTACCCATTGATATTTGTCCACAAAGAAATGTCATATTTCACCTTTTCCAATCGCATCTCGAATCACATTCTTAATAACTTCCAGTCACATTTTACTCTTTCCACTCAAAATAAGTGAGACACTTATTCCATTCACAACAACTTTAACTTAATCTCACCTTTTTCACTCACAACAAGTGAGACACTTATTCCACTCACAAGAATTTTAACTTCCATTCTATTTCTTCCACTCTCAACAAGTGGGACCCTAGCTCCATTCACAACAATTTTACTAGCTTTCTTAAAACATATGCCGACACTTAAATATGATACTTTTTTATGATCGGAGGGAGTACTTATCACATTTTATTAAGGATAATTGTCTATTTTTATTCGATTCTATGATATGATAAGTTCAACCACAAATAAAGTCTTTTGTACTATTTTCTTTTTTGTTCTAAATAAAATATTTTCTTTTTTAGGCAAATACTTTCTAACGTGGCTGGAAAATTAATGTGGTTAATATCATGAAAGTAGTACAAATTTCACATGAATTTTCATTTTTGTCGATTCAAGTATTTCTTTTTCTCATTCAAATCAAGAATTTTATTATTCGTGTTTTTGTTGTTGTTGTTGTTGGAAAATAGAGAATACAACGAGATAATATAGAAGTAGCTTAGAATATATAACTGAACACGAAATCGAAACTATTAGATTGCAAAATGAGATAAATGAAATAACTGGAACAAACTTGAATTCCGTCGAGTCGATGAAGGCCTCTTTCCGCATGACGAGATATGCCCCGACTAATGCTCATGGTACGGCGTATCGTCTTTCAAAGATAAAATGACGTCTCTTTCTTAATCAGCACCGAAATAAGAAAGAGCTCCGACGAACTAAATAGAGATCAACCGAGTTATAGAACTCTAAAATGCAACTATATAAAATGTTTTAATATTATGAGAGAAGAGAGCGAATTTAAGTATAAGAACCACCAAAAGAGGCTCGTATATATAGCACTCCACAGAGGGAGTCGGCGGTCTTGACTTGGTAATTAATTGGCTTGGCAGCCAAGAACTTACCATAGATAATGGACGTGACGTCCACAGGACCACACCAAGCTATTAAACAATTACGATGTTTAATAATTGCTATATGTGTTGGTTAATTGAAACCAAGTTCAATTCACGGCAAACTTAATTTAATCAATTAAGTTTCTTATTCATTTAGGTCAGGCCCAAATATTTAAACAACGCAAATGGGTTACGATCCATTTTTCAATTGCCAAATCATGATTCGAGTTAGAGCTCGCTTCTTCGACTAACAAATTTGCTTACAATAAATTCGTCTTCAACATACAATTCAAATATATCATTTCTCACTCACCATATAATAGTTTTGAGACAATAAATATATTTCGATTATTTATTTGAAAAGTAAAATAATCCTTCATCATTTAATTATCAAATAATTAAATGATTAACCACCACAAATAATAATTTAAAATTATTATATCCAACGGTTGTTGTTGGGAAGATGTTAGTTATACATTATACTACTCACTTTGTTGTATAATCTTACCACATCATTATAATTCTTGCATTATTTTTAATATTAACCGAGCAATATTACTTAAAATAATTGAAAATAATATAAAATATTTATAATTTGATATTCCATCTGTTTTTTTTAATCTGTTTTATACACACACACCCCTTCATTTGGACTTGGGTGCAGTTATATAACATTGCATGTGCACTTGTAACGGAGAAAGAAAAAAAACTTTGTTGGGTTGCTTGCGGTTATTTACAAAACTTGAAACACTTTGATTTGTCCATTTAATGATTTAAATCTTCTCCACACTGTTTGGCTTTTCCATGTACGGATTCTACATTTAAATTTGATGAAAGTGGCGACGAAAGTAGGCGTCTGTTGGGAATGAGGAGTTGCTATGGATGATCGCCTCCATCCATTCCTACCCTTTCTCTCTCTATATAATTCTCCTCCTTCAATGGCTTTCATTCATCATTTCCCGCCATCTCAATCTCACTCCCTTTCTCCGACAGGTGAACATTTGTTTTTCATACACATTCCGTTTACAATAAACTATATTCAATGTTTATAGTTTCCCTTTTTCAGAAACAGTTTTTCTCCGACTTGCAAGTTCGCCCGGCGACGATGTTCCCAAGCAATACCGCCGCAGCGAAGAGACTAGGCAAGAGGAAGGTGAGGGAAGTTGGTAGAGAAACTGCCGCTGCCGCCGCCGTTCCCTTCAATCTTAACGGCCACCACCTCGCTTCTACAAGCGATGGCCGCCGTTCGCAAGTTCAGAAAGTACTTAACAATGCTGCGGCGGCAGCGACACCCTTGAAGCCCTCCTTCTCGTATATGGCGCTCTTGACAGCAGACGACGATGACGAAGACGACAAAGCTTATGAATGCTGCCCTGTCGCTATGGATATAAAAAATCAAAGCGACCAGATGAATCAGATGAATCAGATGATAATGCTCCATGTAATGTCGATCATTTATTTTGAAGAGTTTTGTTATATTCTTCTTGTATGCAATAAATTAGTTTCTTTGTTTGTTGCAGAATGAAAATCTGCGGCAGTCTGTGGTGGGAATGTTCGAGAAGCACAACCACAGTCTCCATCGTGCAGCAGAGGAGCACGTGGCAAAGAGGCTGAAAGAGACAATGGAGCGGAATACTGAGTTGGAAAGGCTGGCGGAGCTTTACAAGGGAGAAGCGGAGCGGCTGCTGTTAAGGGTTAGGTATTTGGAGCAGACGGCAATGTCACTGAGCGAAGGCCTGCAGCAGGCGAATGCAGCCCGTCGCTATGCGGAGGAGCTAGTAGAGGAGGAAGCGGAGTCGTCATTTGAAGACCCCGATCGTGTGGGACCTGTGAGGCTCGACTGCAAGCTCTGCGAGAGGCAACTTGCGACGGTGATGGTGTGGCCGTGCCGCCACGTCTGCGTCTGCACGGGCTGCGATGCTGCGACCAAGTGCTGCCCTGTTTGCCGTTCGTTTAAGACAACCAGTGTTGAACTCTGCCTTCCCCTCGACTAGGGAGGAATCACACCATTTACCATTTACATTAAACCAATTTTGATTTTTTTTTTATTTTTTAATATATATTTGTGTGGTTTGGTTTTATCTATGAACTCATTGATTTGGTATGTAATGGATGAAATTAACTTTGATGGAACTTTTACATTGATCAATAATAAAGTAAAGTTTACCCTTAGTAATATAAAATCTTTTTAAGCCCAGACTCTGAGTCTGGGCTGAAGATCTGCTACTTTAATCTCATCTATCTTAGCAGCCACAATGAAATCATTCATGCTTAGCCCTCCTGCAATATCAAGTAACAAATTTAGAGAAATATGGCAATAAACAAATAATAGAAGAATCTCATCCTCTTATCCACGAAAGTAAAGATAAGAAAAAAGAATCCATGGGGGTTACCAATTGAAGAAGTCCAAAGTTGAGCCTTGACTAGATTAGGCGCCTCAAAATGAAGCTCAGGAAGATGACCCGTCGATTCTAGCTTGTTTTTAATCCGATTGATGAGTTCTTCCCCGCATTTTTCATCCCTAACTTTCCACATTCCTTCAAGCTTCATGCCTTGTCCCTCATCAACTACTTTCCATCCCACAACCTTTTCATTTGTCAACAATAATAATTTCATCATCAACCTCAACTTTAAGAGAGAGAGAGAGAGAGAGAGAGAGAGAGAGAGAGACCTTGTACAATAGCTTTTTGACATCTTGAGCGGATAAAGGGTGGTGGAGGTTGGAGATGGGAGTGCATTGCATCTGCGCTAGAGAGAGAGCGGAGGCATTGGGGATGAGAATTTTGTGCTCGGTGCTGACGTTGCCCTGAACTTTGTCGGCGAAATTGCTCTCAATCTCGGCGGGGAAAGGGTCCCTGGCGCCAAAATCGCCCAGCAAGTCGAGGTTGCCTCCCGATGCTCGGATTCTTAGTGAAGACCGGGCGGCGGTGGAGGGGAGGATTTTCTGGGGTCTGTGTGTTGGAGAAGTTCTAGTAAGGGAGAGGAAGGGGGAGAGAGAGAGGGCAGAGGAACCCATGGGATGGGATTTTGAATGTTGAAGAAGGTTTTTGTGTTGATGTTATCTAGGACAAGGAGTAAGGGCCAGTGGTTGATACATCAACAAAGCGGTTCGACTGCATTGTTGGGAAAGGCCGGTTTAAGAGCTCTCTTGATTCCAACCACTAGTTTTGTATTGTAAAAAGTTTCTCGAAGCATGTGCTAGTTTTGTACTAGTACTAGTATAAAAGCAGTGTGTTTGGCCATACATATAATATTAAATAATATAAATAATATCTATACAAATAATATTAATATTTGGTAGTTTATATTAATTTTAATATTAATTTTTATATATTAAGTTTTGATGTTTGGTAATCACTATTATATTTAATACTAATTTTCATTTTTTACTTATAACCTTATCCTACTTTAAGATTTATCGATGCTATCCATGTATGTATAGCTTTCTTCATCTTCATCACAAGTGCAGCGAGCAACAGAACATGAAGGAGTGGAGAAAAATCGACACAAGAACATGAGTTCGATACAAGAAGGAAATATTTCCCCGATTTCCATCTATCTATTATTCACAATTCTCAGAAAATGAAAAGGAGCATAGATAAAATTGAGGAGATTTGGCCGTCAAACAAAGGGAGAAGAATTGAGATTACATAAATCTAGGATTTGAGAATGGCGAGAATTTTCACCTATAGATGTCTGCTTGGTTTGATTTACTACTAGGGCAAGAAGGGCACACCTCCTTGATATTATTTGAGCAGCCCCGTCAGCCCCGATATCACCGTCACCCGTAGGTTCGTGAGCCCCGCCATCAAAATATACGCTTTCTTCATTTTTCTTGGTGGTGGTGGCGGCGGTGGCGGGCTTGGAGGATGACACGTGGAGCCTGGTGATCGCACGAGGGGATTAGGATGTGGGCCTCTCGTGATGTATAGCCTGGGGATTGAGTTGTGGGACTAGTGGTGGGTTGCGGCAACAGTGCTGGTGGTGGACAGGGATAGGCAGCAGCGGTGGCGGCCATGGCGAGGAAGAGTCCCTGCCGGCGGAGCCTGCGCCAACGATGACGACGAGAGCTTGGGCACGACCGATGATATAACAAGTGGGTTGGATGCAGGGAAGCCCAATGCAATATTAGAAGAAGAAACCTAAGCTCCGACGAGCCCATCTATTGATGTGAAGACCACGCGCACCAGGAAACTTCCCAAACGCTTTAAAGACTTTGTTATGAAATAGCTGTATAGCTGAATCTGACTCTGACCAAATTTGACTTGTCAGAGTTCATTGTCTTCTCTTCTGCCATGGCTGAATCTGACTTGTCAGCATCCATTAAACACCTTGAAGCTCAGCTTCTCGCCACAAACACCGCCCTCACCAAATTTATCGCCTCTGTGGATTCCCGTTATGCCGCCCTCAACCACGTAGATCTCTCTTTCTCCTCGTCGACGGTAAGCCGGTGATGAAATCCATTGTGATTTCGGTCCAGACATGCTTCGGTACTGGGAGAGGTTGTAAAAGGCCAGCCGGTGGTTGGGTCGAGTATTTAGTTTGCTGACATACTAAACACATGGCCACATATTCCTCCACCGCCACAGCCAGATCCAGTTCCTCCCCTGCCTTTCCGTTCCATGAAAATGGAGGTTCCAACGTTCGATGGGTCTGACCCCTCTGGTTGGATCTTTAGTGTGGAGGAATTCTTCTCTTCCCACCATACTCCCGAAGATCAATGTTTATGCATCGTCGTTTTCCACATGGAAGGCCGTGCCGCTGCGTGGTTTCATTGGATGAAATCAAACCACCTCATCTCCACTTGGCCAGTTTTCATTCACAGTGTCCGTCATCGATTCGGGGGCTCTATCTATGACGATCCGCAAGGCGTTCTTTCCAAGCTCACACAGAAGACAATCGTGGCGGAATTCCAAACAGAATTCGAAGATCTCATGAACAAGGTTACTGGGATCTCCGAAACTCTTCTTGTGAGTTTCTTTGTGACGGGTCTTAAGTCTGAAATTCGCCGGGAACTTACTTTCGCCAAACCTACCACCCTCATGGAAAATTTTGCTCTGGCGTGAGCACACGAGGCTCGTTTGAAGAAGGCTCGCTCAGAGTCTTGTTGGCTAAGCCGATCACTGGTGAAGAAAATTTCGATTTCTTCCTTCTCACCTCTTCCGTCGCTTCAGCCGGTGATATCCCCCAGCTCATCATTGCCGGTACCGTCGTTAACACCACCTAGTCACTCAACCTCTACCTCCGCAGTTATTGCATGGTCCACCTCTGCCTGTTCGTTGTTTTTCTTCCCAAGAACTTCGTGAGAAATGGGAAAAAGGCCTCTGTTACAACTGTGACCAGAAGTGGGTTCCCTCTCACCAGTGTAAAGTCGCTTCTATGGTTTGCTTGGTACAGAAGAAGAAGAGGAGTCCTCAGACCTTGCTCTTCCGCCAGACGACGTCTCTCCGAAGGATTCCGACGGGCTGGAGGTGGGTGCTGACGTCTCTGCTCTTCACACCCTTTCTGGTCTTCCACGCCCACGTTCCCTAAATCTCCTCAGAATAATTCGTCATCAGGCTATGCGTGTTCTGGTGGATAATGGTAGTACTCATAACTTCTTACATCCGACGGTAGCTCAGACTCTCAAGCTCGACTCACAGGTGGTGCCACCGTTTCGCATTTATGTGGGCAACAAAGATTACATCACTTGCGATCGTATTTGCCCGGTGGTCCCTATCGAGATTCAGGGATATACAGCGACTGTGGATCTTCATCTTCTCTATATTGCCGGGCCCACGGTAGTCCTTGGCATTCAATGGTTATGAACTCTAGGCCCCGTTACTCACGACTATGATGCTCAGACGATGAAGTTTACGATGGTCGGCGTCACCACCACTTTGTGTGGCGATATGGCCCTCGATCTGCAGCCTATCTCTTTTTCTCAATTGCAGGCCGCAGCCCGCAAGGAGAAGATTGATTTTATTTGGGCCATTTATGTAAGGCCCACACCTTCTTCTTTTGGGCTTGCTACTATGGCCCAATTTGATATTCCGGATTCCACTGCAGCGGCCCTTCACAACTTGCTGCAACAGTTTCAACACCTTTTCTCACCGCCGACGGGGCTTCCACCACACCGGACCATCGATCATCACATCCATCTCAAGAAAAATACAAAGCTCGTGAATGTACGACCATATTGTCATCCTCAATTCCAAAAGCAATAAATGGCGAAGCTCGTCACTGAAATGCTGGCGCAAGGGACTTTCCGGCCAAGCTAGTCACCATTTTCCTCACCGATGCTGCTTGTACGCAAGAAGGACGGATCATTTCGATTTTGTGTCGACTACTGTGCTTTTAATGCCATCACAACCAAAGATAATTTTTCCATTCCGACTATCGATGAGCTCCTTGATGATCTCGAAAATGCAAAGATTATTACCAAACTTGACTTGCATGCCAGATACCACCAGATCGGAGTGCATCACCGCGACATTGCTAAAACTGCATTTCGTACAACCGACGGTTATTTTGAGTTCCTTGTTATGCCCTTTGGCCTCTGTAATGCCCCATCTACCTTTCAAGCCACCATGAAAAGCCACCATGAATCAGCTTTTCACACATAAATTTGTGTTCTACATAAATTTGGATCAAAAGAGCATTCACATGTGAGAAATTACTGGGGTTTCATTTCAGAATCGATTATCGCACCGACGCTTCAAATTTAGCGGTTGATGCTCTTTCTCGGAGGCACGAAAATCACATTGAGGAAGCAGAGGACACCTTCCCCATTGCCCAGGTTTATGTTGCTGCAAGTGTGCCGGTGACTGAACTATTGCATCAACTCGCCAAGAGAACACCACTTGTGCCGATTTACCCGACTTACATCATCGCTATCCCAACCATAAATTGGGGCTTGAATGTGTTGTGGTGGATGGAATTCTCACCTTTCAACAACGCTACTACATCAGCACCACGTCTGCCCTTATTCCTCGATTATTGTGGGAAGCTAATGCAACTCCGATGGTAGGGCACGGAGGGGTAAAGTGAACTCTTGTGCGCCTTGCTACCACTTTTTATTGGCCATACATGCATAAGGTGGTGAAGGAATACGTGGCCATGTGTTTAGTATGTCAGCAAACTAAATACTCGACCTAACCACCGGCTGGCCTTTTACAACCTCTCCCAGTACCAAAGCATATCTGGTCCGAAATTACAATAGATTTCATCACCAGCTTACCGTCGAGCTGTGGTTTTACTGTGAACCTCGTTGTAGTGGATCGACTCACAAAATTTGTGCATTTTGCCAAGTTACCTGCCTCTTTCACGGCTGCATCGACAACTGCTCTCTTTGCAGAAATGGTGGTCAAATTGCACGAATTTCTGGCGTCCATCATCTCTGATCGTGATCCCATCTTCATCAGCTCTTTTTGGCAACACCTCTTTAAACTCAGTGGCACCACTCTACGCCACAACACCGCATACCATTCTCAGATCGACGGGCAAACGGAGGTGGTAAATCGTATTTTGGAACAATACCTACGTGCTTTTGCTCTTACACATCCGACAACATGGATTTCTTACCTGGGTTGGGCTGAGTTTTCACAGAACACATCTTACTGCAGCACCATCCACATGACTCCCTTCGAGGCGTTGTATGGCCGCAAACCTCAGCTCATTCCTCACTACTCTGCCGGAACAACCAAGATTCAAGCTCTAGATGATTATCTACAAGAGCGAGACACCATTCTTAGTCAATTGAAGGAGATTTTGCAGCAATCACAATTCCGTATGGAGCAGAAGCCAATCAACACCGTCGTGATATGGGATTTCAAGTGGGGGATAAGATGCTGGTCCGATTGCAACCATATCGGCAAACCACCATTCGAGGCCGGCGCTCGCCAAAAATTGCTCAGAGGTATTAGTGTCCATTCTCCGTGATACCAAGGGTTGGTTGCATTGCTTATAGTCTTTCCTTGCCGCCGGGAAGCCGTATTCATCCCGTCTTCAACGTCTCCAAGTTGAAGCCATATAAGGGCATGAGTCTGAGTCTGTTCAGCCCTGTTCTTTACCACCAGTTTCAGTGGAATCAGCACCCATGCCTCAACCTCTTGCTATTTGTGGAGCGCAAAACATTCTCACGTCGGCAGGCCCTCAGCGTCAGGTACTGGTGCAGTGGCAAGGCGAGCCTCCAGAGTGCTCTACGTGGGAATCTCGTGACAAGATTGAAGCTATCTTTCCCGACCTTAACCTTGAGGACAAGGTTAATGTTGATGGGGTGAGAAATGATATAACAAGTGGGCTGGATACAGGGAAGCCCAATGCAATATTAGAAGAAGAGGCGCAAGCTCCAACGAGCCCATCTATTGAGGTGAAGACCACGCGCACCAGGAAACTTCCCAACCACTTTAAAAACTGTGTTATGAAATAGTTGTATAGCTCTCAGAGGTCCCACTGTTTGTCAAGGTTTTTGCAGTAGCAGTAGGAAGATGGTCGTGTCTAGTAGTGAGTAAATAGCAGATATTGTACAAGAGCAGAAGGAACATTAATGAAAGAATTATCTGTTTTCCCTACTTTTTTTCTTTTGTTTGGAGTTTTGGCTCACTTGAAGTAGCCCTATTGTTTTATCTTATCAACCGACGACTCCTCTGCTTATAGAAATTTCACGATGGTGAAAGTACATAAAGTTTTTTGGATTGATTTGAAATTTGAAAACTCAAAATGGATGTGTAAAGGAGAAGCTACTCGACTCTCAATCGGGGTAAAATTGGTGTCAAAAAATATAATTCTTGTTACTGTTAAAGCTAGCAGATATAAGGGTTAATTGTCACTAACTTCACAACGTATTAGTGCTTTCTTGTTTTGCACGCATTTTTAAGACTGTAATATTAAAAACCATCACTTTTAATTTTTCTCAATTTTACCACGCCAATCTGAAACCCCCAAATTGAAATCGACGTGGCACCGGTCGTTGCCACGCTGTACACATCGTTCTGCCTAACTCAACGGCGTCATTTTCATTATCAATAAACGACGCATTTTTACTCTAGTTTCTAATTTAACCAATTCCCCTCGTCGAATTAGGGCATAATCGAACAAACACCCTTGGGAGCGGGAGTGATGAACTAAGAGCAGTTGATGTGTGATTTTGAGTGACATTTCCATCAAGTATTTTGTATATTCATTTTGTTGCTTGAGAAAGAGTGAATTTATGCTTTTTGGCTCAGGAAGCTGATGGCGGAAGGCGGTAGTGGGAGCAACGACACAGACAAGTATTTCTGAGTTCGCTCTTACCCAATTTGTTAAAAAAATGGATGTTTTGTCTTTTCTCAGTAGTGTTAGGTTGCTGAATGGGATAATGTTAGGTTTTAAGGTTTATGAGCTCTTACCCAATTTGTTAGGTTTCTGAGTTCTTTGAATTTATTTTGAATTTACAGAGATTTATTCCATATTTTTATTCACCATGGGGTCTATCTTGGTAAACATGAGGGTGTAGATGCTTATTTAAGAGGATTTTATGCAGCAATATATGATTTGGATAAGATGTCACAGCCCGAATTCGAGCGTACAAAAACGACAAGACTCCATTGGACTGTGAAGGTGAAACCATCAAATAAGACTTAACTCAATAAGGAATCATACTCGGGAACAAGGAAATATAGATTGAAAGTGATAATGGATAATGACATGCTTTCAAATCACAACTCAAGAATAAACAAGCATGGATAATTTACCTTAATTCATCACAATAAAAATTAAGTATTTCAAACTCAAGTAGTGCGGAAATTGAAGGAAACATGAATTAAGGTCGAGCACAAAGTTCATTGTATCATTACCACATCAGAGTATTTGAAAGGAAGACAAATTAAATAAGGTTGTCTTGCAGTGGAAACTCAACTCAATCCCAACAACTACATGTATGAACACATGTAATTGCCAGCTTAAACCAAAGACTCGACTTAAACACACCGCCGAGCAATCCTCGCCATCTTCATCCATGCTAACTTGCACGTTTAGAAATACATGCAGGGCTTAGTACTTCGTACTCAGTGGACACATGCCAAAATAATTTAAAACTTTGCTCATTAGAGCTATATAATTGATCTTGCCTTGCCACTGCATCACAAGTGTTAACACAGTTTGAAACATCTTACTTGTGAATGCAATAAAACATTTAACTTTTTGAAACGACTGCGCAGCCCAAGATATAATAATACAATACATGTATAAATCATCTACCACATTATCTCTGTGTCGAGAAGTAGGCCTCCTTCTCAGACACTGTGACCGGCTAAACCGAAGTAAAGCTCACAGTCACCTCAAACAATTTAAATAACCACACGTGGGTTTCTGCCTCACAGAGGATATTAATAACTTAAATAGATGATAAAACATACCAAGCTCAAATAAATGACAAGTCAATTAATTTTAAAAACTCACATAATAATACTCAATAGATAATAGCATTCATTAGTTTTGGTTTTAGAAAAGCTCACATGTCATATAGTGGTTTGCTCGAAATACCTCGTTCCGTCTCGCTCCTTACTTCTGGACTCCACTCGTTTCTCATCGAACTCCACTCGTTCCTTCAAGGTTAACATTTTATAAGGACGAGTTTACTATCTCGAAAAACGTAACAAACTATAAACGTTTGGCTGAAGGATTTCTACTTGACTCGGGTCTTTCTTATTTTAACTCATAAAGTTGGTCTCTTTCTCGATTTCTCGACTACATTCGGTTACTAACAAATTTCTCAAACTCGAGCTCTCGACTCTATAACGTCATACAAATTAATAATATTTAATTATTTCACGCAAAACGAGAATTCACTATTTATCTCATCTCGTATTTCTCGATTTCTCGAGTTATACGAACTCAGAAAATTACGAAATTAATTCTCGACTATTGTAACACAAATCATTCACATCAAGACTTTCACATCATGAATCGGGTATTCACAAACAGGTAAACGACCGACTTCATAAATAGGCGGAAAAAGAAAAATTCCACTTATTCACATAAACTTAATCAAATATAAAATTGGACTCAGAATAGTTTTCACATCTCAAATACAGTCTCATGCTCACTTATTACTGCTCGACTTTCAACTTAAAAAAATTATAACTTCAAATTTTAACAAAAATAATTTCGTTATACTTGAATTAAATTAAAGGGTTTAAACATAATTTCGGATTTTAAAATCCAAAACTTTTACTAAAATTTTCTCGATTTTAAACTACGTCATTATTTATCAAAATACGAGCATAAGGTCGGATAAATTCTCAACTTGATAACTCAATCTCCAAATAATATTAATTAATCTTTTTCTCAATTAATTTTTTTAAATTTTCATTTTTAATTTATAAAATTTCGGTTTTTCGCTTTTAACTTCCATGCTCGATAACTTCTACGTTTGAACTCCGATTTAAGCAATTTAAAAAGCAAACTCGATTATTTTTACTTCAACTTCATCATCTAGTCATTAATTATCTCAAACAACATCAAAAACTCAACATCCAAGTATCGAAATTTATCAAACTCGATTTTCTCATAATAATATGCAAACTTCTTCGTTTTTCAAACTTAAAAGCTCTAATTTATACAAATAAAACCACGTCTCATAAAATTATCTTCCAAATACTCAAACATACTCAAGAATTAACAATTCTTAACTCAAAACTTTTCATCCATCGAAAAATTCATATTCTCAACAAAGAAATTTCTTTCTTTGATTTATTTAATATTTAAACTCATAAAATACTCAAATTTAATTATTAACATCAAACTTGAAATCAAGAACTCTTAACTCAAAATTTATCATTTTCTTCTCCTATATGGTTCGAATTTCTCCTTATAAAATTTATAAAATTTTATAGTTTTATCAATTAATTCTAAACATACTCAAAACTCCATTTAATTTATAATCTTATCTAAATCTTCAAGAATATTAAAGGAAAATCATCAACTTCTTATATATATATATTTTTTTTGAATTTCTCATAAAAATAATAATTAATTTGTTTCTTTATTAAATTTTCATGAACACATCAAGAACATCAAAAACTCATTTTATATATATATATATTTATTTCCTTCGAATTTTTCATAGAATTTAGCAAGAAATTCACATCTCTAAATTTCTTAATTTCTCATGTAACATACATCACTCAAAATCATCAAGATCATCATATATCATTCAAACTCATCTATATTATCACAAAATCATCATCTTCATATACATATATGCTTCAAAATTTCATAAAAATCGAGAGATAAATCAAACTCTTTCATTTAATCAAATTTTCATGCTTATATGTACTTAAATCCATCATCAAGATCATGAATAAAATTTAAGCATAAAAATTCCTATTTTTCTTCAATATTTTCGGTACTTATGTGAATAAAACAAGTAAAAATTTTCTAATTTCATACTTATGCTTAAAAGCACTCAAGATCATCATATATATATATATCATAAAACTTTCCATCAAAGAAATCATCAAGAAAATCATTAACTTATTATCAAGAAAAATCATCAAAAATTCCTCTCTTTTCATCTTCCTGTTCTTCGATTTTTAAGTAGAAAAATTAAAGAAAATTCCTTCTCTTTTACTTCTCATTTCATGACTCCTAACTTAACTCTTAGAACTCATTTTCATCTTCAAGTTCATGCATCAATCATCATCATCAAAATTTCTTAAAGTTTGCCTATGCATAAAAATAAATAAGCATGATTTTCCTTCATCTTTTCACATACACATATACATACTTGAATCATAGATTTTAAGCTTGAATCAAAAATCAAAACTCCTCCACCCTAGCCTTCATCATCGACGGTCAAGAGAGGGAAAAAAGGGGTTCGACTTTAAACTTCTACTTTCCAAGAACAAACCTTGCAAAGCTTCAACTCCTAGGCCTCAAGATCAAGCTAAAATTGAGCTCCTTCCATGGCATAAAGCTGCCAAAAAATGAAAGAAAGAAAGGAGGATGAAACCTAGTCTTAAATCGATCACAAAGATGAGAGTATTTCAAATACCTTAACTGTTTGGTCGTTGGGTGATCGGAGGCTAAGTTATCGTCATTTTTTGGAGCTTGAAGGTTGTTCTTCAATGGATGATAGGTGGGTGTTTGTGTGTGTGCGTATATGCCGAGAGAGAGAGAGAGTGATGAGAGAGAATTAGAGAGATGATTAAGAGAGAGAGAATTGATAGAGAGAGAGAGAGAGAGTGTGTGCGTGAGAGAGTGAGAAGTTATGAGAGTAAGAAGGAACAAATAGAGCTTTAGTTGCACCCGGTGGTCAAAAACACGATATAAATTTCGCCGGAAGAAAAAGTTATCTGGTGCAATTTAACCCTACTTTTTCAATAAACTCTCAAATAATTTGAACCTCACCACGACTCTTTCTCGACGTCAGAAAACTCTCTACTTCATCTCAAACTTCACCAAATAAATCAAGAAATCAAATTTTTAGATTAAAATTCTGAGCAACGAAGAAAAAGTCGGAATTCACTATTCATATTAAGGTTTTCTGGACCTTCAACTGAATTTTCTCTCGGACGATATTTGACGACTCTCAAATCTATCTCAAAGCTTCTAGAATCATTTTTAGACTCAAAAGACACTAATTAGACGAAATTTAGAAAAAATCAGCCAGCTGGATATCTGGGCTCAGAGCACTATCATGTCTACAGTTGGACAAGACTATCTTCCATGGATAGAGGAGTGCAACACTACTAAAGAGATGTGGGACACTTTGGCATCTCTGAGTGAAGGAAGTGACGAAACCAAGGAGAACAAGTTCTCCCATGCATGTCAAGATTTTGACAACTTCACTCTGAAAGTGGATGAAACCATTGATCAGATGGAGCTTCGGTTCATGGAGATCATCAGAAGGATCCAGTCTATCCGAAGAGGAAAGTATACTTTGAGAGAAATCAATCTCAAAGTGTTACAAGCACTTCCAGCTGAGTGGGATACCTTCACCAACATCCATGAAAGCCGAGCTGACCTAGGAGAAATGAGAACTGAAAGATTGTTCTCAATTCTGAAAGGAAATGAGTACAAAGTGAACCGACGAAAATCCCAGTCGATGGCTAAGACAAGTCGACATGAGGATATTGGTTCAGCAACAAAGACTGTCGCCCTTCGAGCTGACTATTCCAAGCCGCGAACATCAAGAGCAACAAGATCTGCGGACACAACTGCAAAGGAGCCAAGCAGAGAAGAGCTGCAACAATGCATTGCCGCCATGTCAAAGAAGCTAGCTGACATGGACACTCGGTTCGGAAAGTACAAGTGGTTCTACAAATCAAACCGAACACGAGACAGCTCAAAGCCTGTGAACAACGGCTGCTTTGAGTGTGGCAAAGAGGGACATTTCAAGGCTGACTGTCCAGACCTCTCAAAGAAAGAAAGAGATGCGTTGAGGGCCAAGCAAAACGCAAAAGATAAGGCCATAGTTGCAGAGGAAGCAGCTGATGACGTGGACATCTTCACCGACACTGAAGATGAGGATGAGCTGACTCCCACCAACAACGCGACCGGACAGGATCAATGTCTCATGGCGATTGGAACTGACCAAAATGAAGCTGGGGTAACTTCTAACCCAACTAATTTAAATTCTTCTAATGTTGCTAACGTGCAGGATACTTTAGAAGATGAGTTGGAACCATCTTGGGATGATTTCCAAGAACTGAGTGAGCAACTGAATCAACAAACGGTTGAGTTTAAGAATCTTCACAAACAGTTTGTAAAACTGGAAGAATCCTTAACCGAAAAGGACGATTTGATCAAGAGTCAAACAGAGGAGATTGACTATCTCAAAAGTCAACTGACCGCGGCCAACCAAACTGAGGCTTCAACCGATGAGCAGTTGAAGGAACAGATCAAGGCACAGAATGAGCAGTTGAACAAGCAAGAGGCTCAGATCGACCAGCTGATGAAGACGTCGGACGCCCAGACCGAACACATAGCTGTTCTTCTCAAAGACCTTCAAACTGAGAAGGACAACCTGACAAAGCTATATCAGTCATCCGAGATTATCGAGAATCTCATCAGATACAGACGTCAAACGGATGACGTGTCTGGACTCGGATACGACGTGGCCAAGGACACTGGAATTCCACCAGCTACCTTCACCAAGGCTGAGGAGGTCACGGTTGCCAAACCAGACACAGTTGAGTCTGCAACTAAAGAACCACCCTCACAACCGGCTAAGGCAACTGCAGCTGAGAAAGGCAAAGGAGCTGCAGATGGAAAACCAAAGACTCAGTCGGATGGGCAGACAACCGAGGGGGAATGTTCGAAGACTCAGACGAGGAACCGGAGACGTCGAAGATACAACCGACGACAGAACCGACCTCAAAGACAACCGCACAACCGACCAAGGAACCAACCGCAGCAAGGATGGAACCAACAGAACCAACAGAACTTCAACCGACAGAATCAGCCTCAGTTCCATCACCACAACAACCAGAGGTTCCAACCGAGTCAACCGATGTGAAACAGTTACGACAGCTATGGATACTCATGCCACAACATGAATCAACATCCGGGCATGAACGGCTATCGTCAACAGCCAGGGCAATGGAATCAGAATCAACCACGACGATTCCACAATGACGGTCGACCTCATTGGCAAAATCAAAAGGGTCAGAGACGTCAACCAAATAGAAGGAACCCCACTCCTCCTAAAGCCCAACATAGGAGAAATCCATCTCCTCCAAAGAGACAGAACATCAATAATAACAACAAGCCTAAGGATAACCGAGGTGTTGTTATAGTTGATGAAAATGGGCAGATCATTTGGAATGACAAGGCTATTCGTGTATATAGGGAAAAGCGACGCATAGTTCCAGGGAGAACTGGTTCTAACCCTCCAGGACCCAACTGAAATTGGGGATCTAAGCGAGTTTCTCTTTGCAGGTACAGGAGAAACAGCTGAGGAAGAAGAACGCGTCTGCTACAATGTGGGTGATGGATAGTGGATGCTCGAAACACATGACGAATCTGAAGGATTTGCTTGGAAGTTTCGTGGAAAAAGAAGGTCCATCAGTTACTTTTGGTGATAACTCAAAAGGTTACACCAGAGGTTACGGTACCCTTGAAACCAATCATGTTTCAATTTCTAATGTCTCTTATGTTGATGGATTGAAGCATAACTTGCTCTCCATCAGCCAATTCTGTGATAATGGTTTCTCTGTCAAGTTTGATGCACAGGGTTGCAGGGTTAAAGATGTCGGATCAAAGCAGGTGATATTGTTGGGAAATCATTCACCAATAGGGAATGTCTACTACGCTGACTGGAACAACAGCCTCCCTGACACCTGTCTGTTATCAAAGAGTAGTTCTGATGTGAGCTGACTGTGGCACAGAAGGCTCAACCATCTGAATTTCAAGACGATGAACCGACTCGCCAGACAAGAACATGCAAGAGGCATACCAAACAGAGTGTTTTCAATAACACACATCTGCAGTGCATGCCAGCTGGGAAAGCTCGCTAGATCCTCCTTCCGGTTGAAGTCAACTCCCTCAACTGACCGAGTGTTACAACTGATCCATATGGATCTCTTCGGGCCAGTTACACCAAAGAGAATAAATGGCAACGAATATACATTGGTTGTAACTGATGATTACTCGAGGTACACGTGGACCATTTTCATGCGTCACAAGAATGAAACTCGAGATGAGCTGCCTAAGTTGATGGATCGGATATCGAACCAACAAGAGATGAAGATCATTTCTATCCGATCAGATTGTGGAACTGAGTTTCTAAATGAAACCATCATCGAGTATTGCGAGAAAAATGGAATTACCCATCAGACATTAGCCGCGCGTACTCCGCAACAAAATGGAGTAGCTGAGCGAAGGAACAGAACGCTGAAGGATGCAGCCACATCCATGTTAGCCAGCTCAGCTCTACCAAAGAGATTTTGGGCTGAAGCGATCAACACTGCATGCTACACTCAAAACCGGTCTCTTCTAACCAAGCGGTTGGGAAAGACACCATATGAGCTATGGAGACGTAGAAAGCCAGATATTTCTTATTTTTGCATTTTTGGTTCTAAATGTTATATTCACAACAATGGGAAGACTCAGTTGAAAACTTTTGATGCCAAAGTTTCGAAGGGCATATTTCTTGGATATGCTGCTCGAATCAAGGCATACAGAGTTTTCAACAACAGCTCTCGTGTTGTGGAAATAACACCTCATGTTAGTTTTGATGAATCTACCTTTGAGTGCAGGGAACAGGTTAAAGGACAACAAGCAGATCCAGCTGTTCCACCAGTTCTCACCAGATCGCAAGCTCTAAGGGAAAAGAATCTAGCTGAACCACTGGTTTGGGCAACTGAGGATGAGGATCCATATTCCTCTGAAGATGAATGCGAAGTCCCCAGGTCATCCCAAGGGGGAACTTCAGCTGATGCTCCT
Organism: Schizonepeta tenuifolia; assembly: GCA_029490685.1. Taxonomy (NCBI): domain Eukaryota; kingdom Viridiplantae; phylum Streptophyta; class Magnoliopsida; order Lamiales; family Lamiaceae; genus Schizonepeta; species Schizonepeta tenuifolia. The sequence continues at coordinate 39,669,893 of CM055958.1, read as the reverse complement.
CCAACTGCTTCAGCATCCGAAGCCCAACCGAGTCCGGTTCAACCTAATACCAATGTTGAGGATCCAGACTCAATAGCTGATCAATTACCAGCTCTAAAGACTCCAACTTAGATTTCAGAACAACCACAGTTGTAAGAAGAAGGAAGATGCAACCGAAGATGGTATGAAGTCCATTCCACTGACAACATCATCGGCGACCCAACCGAGGGTGTGCGTACAAGGAGCCGAGTTGCAAATTCCAAATCAACTGAAGAAAACTCCAACACTTATGCTCAATATGCTGAGGAGTTGGCAGTTCTAGAAGAGTTCGAGCAAGCTGGAGATGTTGCCATGATTTCTTGCTTTGTAGCTGATGTACCAGAACCGAAGAATGTTGGGGAAGCTCTCAACTGTGTTTACTGGACAACAGCCATGCAAGAAGAACTGAATGAGTTTTTACGCAGCTGTGTATGGGAGTTGGTAGAAAGACCAAATGGTGTAAAGGTGATTGGATTGAAGTGGATTTTCAAAAACAAGAGAGACGCCATTGGATTCATAGTGAGGAATAAGGCAAGGTTGGTAGCTCAAGGATACTGCCAACAAGAAGGAATCAACTTTGAAGAATCTTTCGTGCCTGTTGCAAGGCTGGAAGCCATCCGAATCTTTCTAGCTTATGCCGCACATCACAAGTTCAAAGTGTATCACATGGATGTGAAGTGTGCATTCCTCAACGGAGATATCAAGGAAGATGTGTATGTTGAACAACCTCCTGGTTTTGAGACTGGAGATGGAAGAGTGTACAAGTTGAAGAAAGCTATCTATGGTCTAAAGCAAGCGCCAAGGGCCTGGTATGACACTCTTTGTGGTTTTCTACTGAATTCGGGATTCAAACGAGGATCAGTTGACAAAACCCTGCTCACCATCAAAGTTGGAGAAGATATACTTGTTGTGCAAATCTACGTAGATGACATCATATTCGGTTCCAAGTCGGAGGAGTTGTGCAAGAAATTCTCAGCTCTCATGAAGGAGAAGTTCGAGATGTCAATGATGGGCGAGATGAATTATTTTCTTGGGTTACAAGTAAAGCAGTCATCAGAAGGGATTTTCATCAATCAGTCTAAGTATACAAAGGAGCTCATCACCAAGTTCGGATTGCAAACAAGTAAAACCACAAGGATCCCGATGAATACTAACTGGAAAATTGAACCCAGAGCTGAGGGAAAGCTCGTAGATGCCAGCAAGTATAGAGGAATCATCGATTCTTTGCTATATCTAACTGCAAGCCGGCCAGACATATCATACGCAGTTGGAGTGTGTGATCGTTTTCAAGTCCAACCAAGAGAAGCACACATGTTGGCAGCGAAGAACATCATCAAGTATCTGAAGGGAACTGTTAATGTTGGATTGTGGTATCCAACTGACGACAATATCCAGCTGACTGAATACTCTGATGCGGACCTAGCAGGAGATCGGTTGGACAGGAAGTCTACCTATGGACACTGTCAATTCATGGGAAGCAAGCTGGTTTCATGGTTCTCTAAGAAACAAGCATGTGTTGCAACTTCTACAACCGAGTCAGAGTATATGGCTGCCGGAAGCTGTTGCATGCAAGTGTTGTGGCTGAAGCAACAGCTGAGAGACTATGAAGTCGCAACTGGACAGGTTCCAATTCAATGTGATAGCTCGAGTGCCATAGCTATCTCTCTGAATCCTGTTCACCACTCTCGGACAAAGCATATCGACATTCGTCATCATTTCATCTGAGATCATATTGAGAAGAAGGATGTGTCCATGGAGAAGATCCCAACTGAGATTCAGAGAGCTGACATCTTCACCAAACCTCTTCCTGAAGCCCGGTTCAAGATGCTGTGTGATCTTCTTGGACTATTGGATCCATCAGATGAAGAGTCATCCGAGCTGGAGAGGATCCATCCGAGCTGAAGAGTCATCCGAACTGGAGAGGATCCATCCGAGCTGAAGAGTCAGATATCCATCTGAGGGGGAAGCTCAGATGAAGGGGGAATTTCAGATGCGGATTGCCAACTGAAGACATCAAACGTCAGCTGAACAGACGAACTCGAGTCAGCTGTTGGTATGCGGCAACTGAGGAACTCAACTGATGAACACAGCTGATTCAGACATCAGCTGGCAGGTATCATTTATGACTGAAGGTGTTATGTTCTTAAATGAGAATGTTTGAAATAAATTCGAACATTCCTGAGCTAGTCAGTTACATTAAAATAGCCATCATGTCGCATTAAATGTAAAGTACAGCTGAACATCCATAGCCTACTTTATAGTGCGACTGGGCTGACATGAAACTGTACACCTTCTCATGCGCTGGTTGGAACTCGGATCAAAACGTCGAGTCAAAGATAGTCAACAGTAGCGTAATCCCAGCCGTTGATGGATTCGCGCCATTTAACCCCAGCTGTTGATTTCATCCGAGTCAAAGACCTAGATTTCCCAAGCTTTCTAGTGATACAGGGATCATCCCCTGTTTCCAATTCCTCTGTTCTGGGCAGTCCCCAGAGTTTCTGTAATGCGCAGTGATTTTCAGGATTTATTTTCTTAAGTTGTTTTCTTCGCAACTTAGTTTCTTTCGATCGTTTAAGCCGTAATAACTTGACGACTATCTTCTCTACTGACCTAAGAGTCGAGTATGAGACCTTTCGAGTTCTAAACGAGATTTGTTCAAGTCTCGTTCCCGTTTAATTAAAATGAAACTAGTAGCGTGCAAATGTCTAAAGAAACGAAACAACTAAACCCTAATTCGATTTTCTATGATCGATTATCTTTTACGATCGGATTTTAAGTGTTATTATTTTACGATGAAGGAGGAAGCCAGCAGTAAGGAAAGGACGGAAGATCAGGAGATCGGAAGCTCTTACTTAGTTCTGTAAACGCTAAGGTGGGCTTTTACATATAAAATAATACGAGGAATGCTCAAAAACCTTTCTTTATCGCTTTGATATCTGTGTTTTCAAAGTGATAATTATGGCATGAACTGTTTTATGTTTTATGTGAGTTCTCTTGTACCTATCTGAGTTAACATTCGTGTTTTCCAGATTTAGAGTTAATCTAAATAGGTTAACTAACGATCGGCTCTGAGTTAGCTGCTAAGTGCTTTCCAGAGTTAGTGCACTTTGTAACCTATAGTGTATGTGATACCCTGTTGAGGGGTACCAGCCACGGTGAATGAGAATTGGTCAAGATTTGAATGTAGCATACCAGAAAATGCTCGGCCGAGTAAATTGTGAAAATAAGTCAGAAAATGTTTAGTAGGCACGGGCTAATTTCAAATAAAACCCCGACGTGCTACAAATTATGAAATGCCAAATTATCTATACTTATGATTATGATTTCGGCATCGTGCCCACTAAGTACTTTCGTACTTAGCCCTGCATTGTTTTCTAAATGTGGAGGTTGAAGCGACGAGAGCGGCGGTGGTTGAAGTTGAGTTGAGGAGTTAGGATGCTTTAGCTATGACTTACTTCCGCTGCAAAACTCTAGACTTTTTGAGATTATGTACATTTTGATGAATCACTGTAGTATAAGTCTGTAAACTTGAACTTAGATACTTTCGAGTACTTTTGTCGAGTAATCCTTCGCGATTAACTCTTCCTTTATATTAGTAAAGTCTTGTTCATTGAATGTACGTTGTCTTTTATGTATGTTTAGTCAGTTAGCCCCCTTCTTCCCCGCTTCTTTAATCCAACCCCAGTCGCACCCCGGCTTCTGCCGTCCCTCGAAATTTGGGGCTGTGACAGTAGTTTGTTTCCTGCTTGGGTTATGAGTCATTCTTTCTTAGTACGAGTCATTCCTTCTAGTAATATCACAGAGTGGTATTTATATACAAGTCTTCCTTCGAGTGATAATATAGAGTATTCATTCGTACTCTATATCGAGTCTTCTTTCGAGTCATAGGAAAGGGTATTAGTATATACTCTAGATCAGAGTCTTCTTTCAAGTAGAAGATAAGAGTTAGACTATAACACTAAGATTGAGGATGTAGATGTCAACTCAACCTCCCGCTACGTCGACTCAACGAGGAAAAGGAAAGAATTTTAGTTATGTGATTTCTTTTAAATAAGAAATTTTATGAGCAAGTATTCAATGAGATTGAGAATGAGAATGAGTTGTGTGCCAAAAATAAGAATTTTATGGAAGTATAATTTTTTATACTTTGCATACTTTATGTGATTATGTGATAGTACGAGTACTATCTTATGTGAAATTATTTGCGCGATAATTTCTTTCTTTTGAAAATTTTGGACACAAGAATATATTCGGATTTTAGGGATTTTTTCCGGTTCAATGAGAACGTAGACTCGAAACCTAAGATCTTTCCGGTTCTTCGAGAATTTAGACGTTTTTAAGAAACGTTATTTATGAAATGATTTCGAAAGGAGATCCACGACACGAGGAGAACTTCTACTGATAAATGTCACGTGCGTTAAGTGACATGAATGAAGATTCGGCAAAGTCGAACTTTGTTTTAAAATTTCAAACAAGAATTCCCTGCGAGGAAAATGAAATAAAAATAATTCGGTAAATCGTGTTAGTGATCGGAGTAAACGATTAGACGTTTGAGAAGCTTTCGGCTTCGAATTAAGAAAGATATGAATGAGACAATGAAGATAGAATAAAGGGAATCAAAGCCAAATGAAATAAGTGAACGTTGCTTACGTGTGAGTAACGTAAATGACGTCATTCGTGTCACGTCATTCTGTTTTCTTTTCGTTTCATGTTTCAGTAGAATTCGTCCTAATCGAACTCTACGGAGAAAATTGTATAGATTATTAGAAGTCGAGCACGAAGCTTGATTAAAATTTTCCATCGATCGCCCAATTTTAGCGACGACAACTGGAACTTAGTTTCCAGAAAAGTTAATCTCTAAGTTATATTCCATTTCTTTTGGAAATTTTATTCCATATTTCGTCTTTGAACGAAGAATACAACTAGTACGAGTATCAAGAGTCATTAACGACAAATTCTTTTGTGAATGGATGTTACTTTTGAATAAGTAACATGAACAAAGTAGACGTACTTTGTTTTAATTAGTAAGAATTGTTAAGAAATGTTGTTGAGAAGTAATAAAGAATTAAAGTAAGTAAGAACATAGTAAGATAAGAATGGAAATAAAATTAGTAAGAATCGTTAAGAAATGTTGTTGAGAAGTAATAAAGAATTAAAGTAAGTAAGAACATAGTAAGATAAGAATGGAAATAAAATCTTGATTTTTTTTAAATTATATATATATATATATATATATATATATGTTGTTAAGTGCAATTTCTTGAATTGCTAGAAGTCTTGATAAGTGGTTGACTTAAGTGATGATGTTACAATTGAATAAGGAATGTTCATTTTGTAATTTAAGTATTTCGTTGAGATAAGTTATTTTCCCTACCTGTTACTGATCCGTGTTTCCTTAAAACTTTTGTAGGATGGCTAGGACTCGTGTTACTACTCGGAAGAGCCAGCCTTTGGTCGAGTGCGAGCGCACCATACTAGACATAATTCAAGACGAGTATTACGAGTTTGAGGCAGACTACGACGAGGAAGATGTGGGACAGATTGTTAGCAATTTTTCGTCAGCTTACTTTCCAGTGCGGCACTTAATTCCGGAGAGTCAGGCAATATTAGACCCGATTGTACACCTATCGGACGAGTGGCGCGTTTGGGCGCACCGCGCGGCGTGGTACTTTCTAGGGATCTTCGGCGACGACACCGAGCCGACCGGCAACTACACCGGATTCGCCCTGTTTGTACACAGGTGATTCTTTGACAGCAGATACATGCTTCCAGTTCCTTTAGAGCCGCATATCCCCTACAGTCACTTTCCCGCAGAGACCGAGCTAGAGCACCTCGACTTAGACCCAGAGTTTTCCGCCCTGTTGGAGTTGCCACCAGACGGTGTACCGAGTGAGGAGTCTGACGCGGAGTCAGAGCAGTTAGAGGAGGACGCAGAGTCCGAGCAGCTAGAGGAGGACGCGGAGCCCGCTGTTACACCGGAGCTACCACCAGTTAGTCCACAGATCGAGGAGTTGGTCCCAGGGCTGGGATTCGTAGAGATCAACGCCGAGACAACCGCATTCTTAGGACTATCTTCACCGTTCTTACCTGACGTCTGTGTTAGAGTCAGAGGACCCTTAGAGACGAGACTGTTTAGGGAGGAGTCTGAGTGCCGAGAGATCGATGCGGAGCTTGCCGCCTTGTTAGAGTTACCATCTCCACTTACGCAGCTTGAGGAGATCTGTGTGAAGTAGGGAGTAGTCAGAGAGCAGATGGAGGCAGGACCGTCCAGAGTCCATTCTAGGGAGGAGTTCGAGTCAGGTTCAGGTTCAGTTCCCGAGCACCTTCTTCCCCTGAAGAAACGTGCAGTAGAGATCAGTGAGGACTACTTGGTTTCCGACCTGGAGGAGACAGTTTCAGAGGCACCGTCACCCACCCTACTTACACTTGCTGACGGCTCTACTCTGAGGGAGGACGAGGCACTCCAGCTCGTCTTTAGTTCAGAGTCTGAGGAGGAGGACCTGGACGAGGATCCTGAAGAGGACCCGGACGAGGATCCGGAGGAGGACCCAGATGAGGATCCGGAGGAGGACCCAGAGGAGGACTCTTAGGGTTTTTAGGCCGTAGAGGGCAGTTCCGACGCGACTGTAGTCCGTCGAGTAGAGCGTCGTAGATGCATGTTAGTAGTAGTAGTAGCTCTTTTGTCCTGTATAGAGTCGGATCAGTAACTAGTTTTTGTAGTATTCTAGCGGATACGAAATTTTATGAATCGTTTCCGTTCTAGTACTTTAGTAGATACGGAGTTGCAGCTTGTTAGTGCACCTGGTAAATAGTAGGCAGTCAGCCTAGTTTAGACTAGTAGTAGTCTAACTTTTGTGTATAAGTCCTCGTTGGAGGCAGAATTAATATTCTTTTTGATGCATATATATATACATGACCCATGAGAGGGTTTTAATAACGAGAAAAATTTCCTATGAATCGTGTAATTAAAATCAGAAGGTCAAATGAACTCATGTAACGAGAATTGAGCTTAACTTGAAAGTTAAAAGATTATGAAGTTAATATCGAAGCTATGTTCGATTTGTCATCCCGTGAACTTGATTGAGTTGAGAACGAGCTAGTAAGTACTAAGAGTAATTAACAGAAATGACTAATGAGAAATTCAATTTCCTTAGATCAAAGAAAATGCCGCCAAGAAACGTTAACAATAGGAGAGGTCGAGGACCTGGGAGGCTTCGAGGACGTGGGAGACGTCAACCGGAGAACGACAGAGAACAAGAGTATGAACAGAATGCTACCCCATCACCATCCCCATCATCACCCCCATCACCACCACCTCCACCACCACCCTGTAGGGATATTGAGGATTTATTCCTCAAACGAAACCCCCCGATATTTAATGGAACGGGCAGCCCTAGCGATGCTGAGCTATGGGTGAGATCTACAGAGAAGATATTCAAACTCCTCAGATGCACTGATGAGGAGAGAATGCTATGTGTCGCGTTCCAACTGACTGGATCGGCGGATTATTGGTGGGAAGCAAGACAGAAGGTGATACCCGCAGGGCATCTGGCTCGTTTCACGTGGGAAGAGTTTAAGGAAATATTGTTTGACAAGTACATACCCAAGACGTATAGAGCACAGAAAGAAGCCGAGTTTTACAACTTGAAGCAAGGAAAGCTGACCGTGACTGAGTATGATTCTAAGTTTTGTGAGCTGTCTAGGTATGCACCGGCATTAGTTGATACCGAGGAGAAGTTATCCAAGAAATTTCAAGGGGGTTTACGACATGAACTGGGAATCGCGTTAGCTAGTCATGGGAGACTAGGCTACACGGATATTTTGGGAAGAGCATTGGAAATGGAGGCCGTCGTGCCTGATGAGAAGAAGATTGTACCAACTGCACCAGCACCAGCACAAAACCAGAACCGAGGCTATATAACAACAATAGTAGCAACTATCAGGGAAAGAGGAAATGGAATGGAGGAGGTAGCGGAGGCTACAATCAGAACTTCAACAACTAGGGAGGTCAGAGAAGGGGAAATCAGCAGGGCTATCAGCAGCCTGGCCAGAACAACAACAACAACAACAACAAGAGGCCGTGGCAGGGAAACAACCAATCGGGGTTGTTTATTCAGGGGAATAAGCAGAACACGCCATGGAAGGGCAACGGTCAACAGAACCAGCCACAAGGGCAACAACGAAACTTCAACCAAGGAGCAATTAACCCAGGGAGGGTTACCATTCCTGTCTGCCCGAAGTGCAACAGAGCCCATCCCGGAGTATGTCAGATAGGCACCCCCAACTATTTCAACTGTGGACAGAAGGGGCACATGAAGAAGGATTGCCCGAAGCCGCTCCAACTGTACCCCTCCGAGCCATACAAGCATAGTCGCAGCCGCCAATGAACCAACAACAGTTTCAGCAGCATGCACAGCAGCAACATAATGCGAGGGCATGCGCTATCAAATAGGGTGGCCAGCACAATGGAAAAGGCAACCTAGCAGGTATGGGAAAACTACTCAACATCCCCATTAAGATACTGTTTGATACTGGCGCATCGCATTCTTTCATTGCTGGCTCGTGTGCCGATAACTTAGACATCAGACCTGTAAGAGCTGCACATTCTATGAGAGTAGCTACACCTTCAGGAGAGATCACTACTTCCACGCATGTTTGCTCTAACCTAGAACTGGAAATCGGAACTCTTAAGGTTAAGGCGAACAACTTAAACGTTATGATAATGTGGGACGTAGATATAATCCTAGGAATGGATTGGTTGTCGGAGAATTATGCCACAATTCTCTGCAACGAGAGAAAAATCTCTTTTCAACCCCCGGGTAAAGAACCAACCGAATTCCACGGAATTTCCATGGATAGAGGCGTACCAATTATATCAGTATTTCAAGCCACGAAGCTCATGAAGAAGAAAGGTACCACAGCTTATCTCGTGTACCTAGTCGGAGAGCCAGGAGCCGAGAAGACCATCCAAGATGTAAAAGTTGTGAATGAATACGAGGACGTCTTTCCAGAAGTATTACCAGGATTGCCACCAGATCGTCATGTGGACTTCACGATCGACTTAGAACCAGGAGCCGCACCTAAATCTAAAGCCCCATATAGGATGGCACCGAAAGAACTAGAAGAGCTCAAAATCGAGTTATAAGAATTGCTAGACCTTGGTTTTATCAGGCCAAGCGTCTCACCTTGGGGAGCACCAGTGCTTTTTGTTAGAAAGAAGGACGGATCGATGAGAATGTGCATAGATTATCGAGAACTGAACAAGATCACGCTCAAGAACAAATATCCTTTGCCAAGGATTGAGGATCTGTTTGATCAGCTTAAGGGTGCAGGAGTATTCTCAAGATAGATTTAAGGTCAGGGTACCATCAGCTCAAGATCAAACCTGAAGACGTACCGAAGATCGCTTTTAGAACCCGATATGGCCATTACGAATTCCTAGTGATGCCATTTGGTTTAACCAACGCTCCAACTGTATTCATGGATCTTATGAATAGAGTTTTCCACCCTTATTTGGACAAATTCGTTTTAGTATTCATCGACGACATCCTCGTTTACTCCAAGAATGAAAAGGAGCACGAGGAACATCTACGGATAGTGTTGGAAACACTAAGAGCTGAGAAACTCTACGCCAAATTCAGTAAATGCAAATTTTGGCTGAAGGAAGTAATGTTTCTTGGGCACATAGTATCGGCGGAAGAAATCAAAGTGGATCCAGCCATGGTAGAAGCAGTACACAACTGGAAGTCACCAACGAGTTGGAATGAGATCAGAAGTTCCTTGGGTTTAGCCGGTTAGTACAGAAGGTTTATTGAGGGATTCTCCACGATCGCCCGCCCGATGACACAGCTACTCAGGAAGGATACCAAATTTAAATGGACGGACGAGTGCGAGAAGAGTTTCCAAACGCTCAAGAAGAAATTAACCACAGCGCCAGTATTAGCACTTCTAGACACAAACATGGAGTATGTGGTTTACACCGACGCATCGAAAAATGGATTAGGTTGTGTCTTAATGCAAGACGGACGAGTGATAGCTTATGCTTCACGACAACTTCGACCTCACGAAGTTGGGTACCCAACCCAAGACTTAGAACTCGTAGCCGTAGTGCATGCGTTAAAGATTTAGAGACACCATCTTTATGGTGTAAGGGTTGAGATATTCACCGACCAATAGAGCCTGAAGTACTTTTTCGAGCAAAAAGAACTGAATATGAGACAAAGGAGATGGCTCGAATTAGTCAAGGATTACGACTGCAGAATCAATTATCATCCAGGAAAGGCTAATGTGGTAGCAGACACATTGAGTCGCAAGGCTCCAACGAAGTTAGGATGCCTTTTTGTAGAAGAAGAAACTTTAGTGCGAGAATTCGAGAAGATGGATATCAGAGTGCTTGACACGCCAGCTACGATAACAAGTCAGATAGCAGCATTAGAAGCTACACCAGATTTGAGAGAAAGAATCATCAGTGCTCAGAGAAAGGACGAGTCAACGGAAAAGTTGCGATTAAGGATAAGAATAGAGAACCAGATGGATATTCCGAAGCACCAGACAATGCGATACTTTTTGAAGGCAGAATTTGTATTCTTGATGACGACAACGAACTGAAGAATGAGATCTTGAGTGAGGCTCACGATACACCTTATACAGCACACCCAGGAAGTACGAAAATGTATCAAGATTTGAGAAGGAACTTCTGGTGGAATGGAATGAAACGAGACGTTGCCTCGTTTGTAGAAAGGTGTTTGGCATGTCAGCAAGTTAAGGCTTTACACAGACGACCATATGGATTGCTACAACCATTGGATGTCCTAGAATGGAAATGGAAAGGCATAGCTATGGACTTTGTCGTAGGCTTGCTTAAGTCAAGAAGAGGAAACACAGCTATTTGGGTGATAATCGATAGACTTACGAAGTCAGCTCATTTCTTACCGATTAAGATTACGTATGGATCAGAGAAACTAGCTCAGTTGTACGTCAGGGAGATTGTATGTCTGCATGGAGTGCCAAAAGTCATAGTATCAGATAGAGACGCCAAATTTACCTCGAGATTTTAGATTACGATGCAGAAAGATTTGGGGACAGAGCTTAATTTCAGTACAGCATTTCACCCACATACAGATGGACAGTCAGAGAGAACGAGTCAGATTTTAGTCGATATGTTAAGGACAGTGGTATTGGACCGAGGCGCGAATTGGGAAGAAATTCTACACTTAGTCGAATTCGCTTACAACAACAGCTATCAGGCCACAATAGGAATGGCGCCGTATGAGGCTTTGTATGGAAGGAAATGTAGATCACCGCTTTATTGGGACGAAGTAGGTGAGAGAAAGAACCTAGGCCCAGATGCGATTAATGAGATGATTGAGATAGTTCGGCAGATACGAGATAGAATGAAAGAAGCCCAGAGCCGATAGAAGTCTTATGCCGATGATCGTCGAACCAATCTTGAGTTCGAAATAGGAGATAAAGTTTTTCTTAAGATATCATGTCACAGCCCCATATCCTGAGGGACAGCAAAGCCGGGGTGCGACTAGGGGTTGGATTAAAGAAGCGGGGAAGAAGGGGGATTGAACAGATAGACAGACAATTATAACAGTTTATTTCTATGAACTTGATACCATTATATTAAAGGAGAGTCGATCTCGAAGGATCGCTCGAAAGTTGTTCTCAAAATATAACTAAGTTTAAGTACGGAACTTAGACTTCAAAATTATACATTAATAGAGATTGTTTGGCAGCGGAAATGTAAACTAGCATACTAGTCTTCTTCTTCAATTATAGCCTACTCAACCATCACCGCCTTCGTCTCTCAACTTGCACATTTAAAAACAAACATGCAGGGCTAAGTACACGAAGTACTTAGTGGGCACGTTGCCGAAAATATAGTATAATAGTATTGATTATCAGGCATCATAAACAGTAATGCTCCGGGGGTTTTTCAATAAAGACTCGAGCTTACTAAACATTTTATTTCTTTCACAAATCGCAATAGCTTGGCCAAGCATTTTATACATGTTACGTTCAATTTGCCCAACTTCTGTTTCAACGCCGGGGGAGAGTATACTTCTCCCGCGTACGTTCAACTCACCGCGGCATGGCTACCCCTCAACAGAGTACCACACACTCTGGCTACCGTGTACACTTAACTCTGGAAAACCCCGTACGGTTAACTCAGAGTCCGATCGATTTAGTTAATTCCAGTTGACTAACTTAGAAAGGCACAAACAAACTCACATAAAATAAATCATTTCATGCCTCGATAATCCTTTCAAATCACAGTTATCAAAGCTGTAAATAAATTTTTTGGAGCATTGCTCATTTTGTTTTTATATAGAAAGCCCACCTTGAACGTTTACAGAACTAAACTCGAGCTTCCGTCTTCCGTCCTGTCTTCTAAACTCGACCTCCTCCTTTAACGCAAATAGTAAGACTTCGATAAGTGGTCGAGTTGATTAAAGAAAAAGGATTATTGAAATCGGTTAAAGTCTTTTAGGTCTTTGCACGCTTAACTAGTTACTTTTGATTAATAGGGAACGAGACTTGAACTCATCTTGATTAGGATTAACTCGGATCCTTACTCGACACTTAGGTCAGTAAATAATAAGAGTCGAGAACTTATAACGACTTAAAAGTTCAAGAGAAATTAAGTTGGAAAGAGTTCAACTTAAGAAATTAGGTTTTAGAAACTTCCTACACAAGGCAGTAGTTCTGGAGTTTATACAGAACAGAGTACTAAGAAACAGGGGACGTGCCCTATACCAAAAGAAAGCTACGGATGTCTAGTTTACTCTCTAATTTACGGATCTCGATTTCGTTAAGCGAGCTAAGAGTTATGACAATTTCCGTAAAAGGTTGCAAAACTGCCCGAGCTAACCCTAGACTCGTTAAAACACGACGTATAATTCTCTATGTTCGATCAATGCTACGCCACTTTACACTCACGAAATTTTACTCTTAGGAAAGTCATCATACTTAATCATTACTCGAGAATACTTTATCCTTTCTCGGCTTAATAATACGACAAATATCCCCTCGTTGTTTCACTAGTCGATTACTAAACCAATTTTATTTCATTTCCAACTTAATCAAACAATTTCTAATTTATAATTCATTTCATATCCTTATCATTATCTAACTCTTATACTCATTACTACTCATTACCTAATTAAATTCAATTAAGAATTAACCTTTTACACTTAATATTAATCAATTAATTCCTTAAATAAAATTCCAATTTTCATGAATAAAATATTATTTTTTTTTCATTTAATTTAATTTAATATTATTTAATATAACATTATTTAATATTTGATTTTATTAATATTAATATTATTATTTTATTTTATTTTTGCGATACCCCGAGTTTTATCCCTTTAGAGAGCGTCTAATTAACCGAGTAAGTTCAAAGATGAGAATTTAGGAGTAAAATTTTTCTTTTCTAATCGATGAGTTTTGAATAAAACGTTTAAATTGCCTTGTGAATCTTGTGTGAATTTATCTGTTCTATTTATCTGAAATGATGATGATGTGATATGTTTGTTGAGTCGTTTATATGAAAATGAGTATGAGATTAAATTCCGGAAAAATCTCGAGAAGTTTGTTTAATTAAGATAACATAACGTTAATCGCCGAGAAATATGTTTACCCCGATGAACCTAGAATAGAGTTAAATTAGAACCTTCGAACTTAGAATTTCTTTTAAGATCACTGAGATAGGGTAAGAACTTATCCGAGAATTGAGAAGAGAAATGAGGCATTAGTCTTGAAAAGGATTAATAAACGGATTAATAAGCCGATTAAATTCTTTTAAGAATTAAAGGACTAAAATGATCGAAGCCTTTAATCTTTTAATTTGAGACGTGACATAGGATTGGGACGAGTTAGTGTCAAAAGTGAAACGAGAAGAGGTTAGACCCGTTAATAGAACAAAACGGAAATAATACGAATCGTTTTACCCGGAAAACCTTTACGACCGGATAATTAATACTCGTGACGACACGACGACGACACGTGTCATTCACCTCTCTCCCTCTCTCGCCACCTCACAAACCCTCTCCCATCATCCCTCAATTTCCAAGACCAACAAAACATAGTGATGTCTTGTACATGCATTGCTTGAAGTATGCAAACAAGTTAAGTTCAAATCAAACATCAAGTCTTGTCTAATTACAATTTCCAACAAGTTTATTTCTTTTCTTCGCTTTGTTGAATTTGAATCTTAGTCATCTAAGACAAGTAAGAGAGAGACCACAATTCATTATCCATCTCTCTCTCATTCGATCTATCTCTCTCTCAAAACAAAAAAGAAAAACTCTCTCAACCTCTCAAACTCTCTCTAACTCTCGGCACTCTCTCTCTCTCACACCTCCTTTGATTTTTCTTCACATGCAACCATGGATTCAAGATCTCCATCCATGGAAATGAAGTAGAAGCCATTAATCTCCATCCATTTCATCCATTTTTTCAAAGAAAGGTAAGAATCTTCCAAGTTCTTGAAGTTGAATTCAAGAATTATCCAACTTTTCTTTATTTTGATTCCTAAAACCTATGGATGATTAATCCTATATTCTTTCTTTTTCTTTAAGGATTCAAGAAGACATCCTTCTTCTTTTCAAGATCCAAGCTTTGAAGCTACCATTTCCATCCATTTCAATCCCAAGAGCCAAGAGAAGAATTCCCATTTATTTAAGTATGATTTCATTTGATTAGTTGTAAAAATGTATGTCTATAAGTCCTAAAGGAAAGATCTATGCATGCATGTTATTTAATTTATGTTTAGGCAAACTTAGGATATGCATGTGCTAATCGAGTGAGAAGAATTCGTTAGGAGAATCGAGCACTAGATATTAATCGGTGAAATAAGAAAAGAAAAAGAAACTAAAACCCTAAAAATATGATGAATGCCGAAAAATATAAGAAAAATAGGAAAAATGTGAATCTTTGAATTATTGTTATTATAATGCTTGATTTGTTATTTTTATCATGTTAGTAATGAGATAAATTGCATGAAAAATTGAGGAATAAATTGCACAAAATTATACATGTGTGCCGTGTGTTTTTAAAAAAAATGGAGAAATTATTTTGTTAATTTTGTTGATGTATTGAGTGATGTTTTAATCAATGAGATGATTGTATGTTATGTTAGTATAATCATACATGTGTTAAGTGAAGAAAATGAGATTGCATGTTAAATTTTTGAAAGAAATTAAGTATAGAAATAATAAAAATAATTGGATGTTTAAGTATTTAAATGTATGTATGAATGATAGTTTGAATATGGAATAAAGGTAGAAGTTTTGATAAAAGACTTAAGAATTAAAAAGCTTTTAATTAAATAAAAGATGAAAAATGTATAAAAGATTTATTAATTAAATACCTTGTATTAAAATTTTAAAAGACTTGAAAATTTTTACTAAAAATACAACAAAAAGATCTTTTGTAATAAAGTGAGTTAATTCATAAAAATGTTTATCAAAAGATAAAGAAATTATTAAGTAAGAAATAGCTTAAAGGTTTAAAACAAATAAAGAAGAAATTATTAAAGAAGTAAACAAAATAGAGAAAACCGAGTTTAATAAGAATTAATCGATAAGAAGTAAAAAGGAAGTTAATTTGAGATGCTAGACGAGTTAAGATAGATACTCGTATAAGTTAACCGAGAAAACGAGAATAATAAGTTGAAAGAAGATTAATTAAATAATTGATTGAGTACGTTATTTCCAACCAAGCGAAGAAAGGATAAATCGAGATAATAATTAAGAGAATAATATTCAAGTTAAGAAATGAGAATCAATTTGGAATTGAACAAGAATTTATAATTTCATAAGAGTTATTAAAAACTAAGAAAATTTTTGTTAAATGAATAAAAGTTATAAAATACCTTATAAGATAGCGGATGTAGAACGAAGCGTTGTCTATATAAATAAGAAAGATAGAATTAATAGTTTAAGCCTTCATAAAAAAAGAAATGCATAATCGAGTTAGATTTTAAGGTCAAGATGGAATGCATGTTAATGTGTCTTGAAGTATGTTTGATTTATATGATTTCATTGTATGTGTAAATATGTGTTTAAATGCATGATAGTATTATAATGTAAAAGATGATTGAATTTGTATGCTAAATGATTGATTGTTAAAATGAGATTGAACTAAAATCTTTGAAAGGAAGCTCAAGTAATAGAATTGTATCAATAAAGTTAACCAAATCGAATAGAGTTAATAAAATAAAGACGAGAACGTGAGATCTTTAGAAAGGTTAGAACGAAGAGAGCGACGACTCAAATAGAAGTCCGTCAGTTAAAGTCCAACGCCCTTGTGTCCGTCTTTCATATATCTTATCTATCGATGTCGAACTATGAAGGATCGAGCCGGACAGATCGTTAAGCAAGGACAAATAGCCCTAGACCACCTAGCTAGTTCTTCGGAAGTCAGGTGGGCTTTTCTGAACCAAAAACTATCGATGAAAATTAGTATGCTATTGAAAATTATGATATGTTTTTCAAATGTGATTGACTTGCCATTTTATTGAAGTTAGTATGTGTTATCATCTATTTATATGAAGATGTGATTATCCTGTGAAAGCAGGAACCCACGTGTGGTATATGTTGAGGTGACTGTGACCTTGCTTCGGTTGGGCCGGTCACGGTGTTTGAGAAGGAGGCCTACTTCTCGACACAGTGAAGTTATTTTTGATAGATGATACATGCTATTATATTATGATATTTGACTGCGCAGTCTGTTTTAAATAAAAATGTTTTGACATGCACAAGTAAAACCGTTTTTAAAACTGCTTATATACTTGTGATGTTTGGCAAGGCAAGTTCAATTAATATAGCTTTAAGAAGCACCTTTATTCAAATGTTTTGGCTTGTGTTCACTGAGTACGAAGTACTCAGCCCTGCGTGTGTTTCTAAACATGCAGGTTGACTGGATGGCGATGGCGTGGATACTTGGTGGTGTGGTTTGGTTTTGTTGGTTAAGTTTGGTAGAATTTCGGACTGGCATTTGTACGTCTTCATACGTGCAAGTGTTGGGAGTTGATGCTAATTTCCGCTGCAATCTTTTTGAGCTAATGTCTGTTGAAGTTAACACTTTTATTCTCATGTTCTTGATTCCGAGCGTTGTGCTCGAAGACTTTGAATGCATGTTGAATTCGTAACCCCTTTAACTTGTATTCCCGAGCGATGAGCTCGTAACTTGACTTATTGTTGAACATGATTTCCTTATTTTGATGTATATATTCGTATGATTCCTCTTTTTGTTGGAATTCCCTTCCCATCAGCATGATTTTCTTGTTTGAATTCCTGTTCAAAGTGAAGTTAAGATGCTCGGTTATTATTATTCTTTATGCTTTTGGAAACCAAATTCGATTACCTTATATTTCATCTTTGTTTTCCCCGAGCATGTTCCCTTTGTTTGAGTTAGTTGATAGTCATTTAGGTTTGTTGTTGTTCGTAAGTCGCACCTCGAGAGTCGGGGCGTGACAATTTTTAATTAATTTCGAATTTAATTAATTAATTAATTTAATAATTAATTAATTTATTTTATCTTTAATTTTAATCATATTCAAATCTTCATGTTCTTGGTCAAGAACACCAAGAACACCTAGAACACACACTAAAATCCTATGAGCTAATTCTATCGATTTTTCATGTTTTAATCCATTTATTTCATTCATTCTTGATTTCATACCTTATAATTAATCCTTAATTTAACTAGTACTAAGTTATAACATAATCTAACATCATAAATTAAAATCATAAAATCAATTCAAACCCTAGCCTTATTTTTTTCGGTTTTCATTTTAAATTAGGGATTTTGATTTCTCTTTGATTATTAACCATATAATTTCATTTTTATACATAATAATCCAAGGATCAAAGCTTAAATCATCAAACCCTATCCTCTTAAATAAATCGGTCACCCATAAATAATTAGGAAAAATTATTTCTACTTGATTCTAATCCATAGAATCCATTTCTAGTTATTCCATAATCATGAATTCAACTAAGAACATTAATTCTACATCCTTAAAATTTTCGGCCAAGACAAAATTAAAGAAATTGAAATTTAACTTGGATAGTATAGAAGCTAAGATCAATACCTTGTTGATTATGAACTTGGAATAAAAATAAAATGGAAGATGAACAATTAAAATGATTTTACCTTGAAGAACTTGATGACGATTTGAAGAGAAAATGAAGAACAAAGAACTAAGAGAGAAAGAGAGAAAGTGGCGGCACAAAGAGAAGGAAAAGAGAAGAAAAATGGGAGGTGTACATGATATTTATACTACTAGATTGGAAGAATAAGGACATGAGTCATATAGTGAGTCATGTAGGATACTTGCACACAAAGTAAGAAAAAGAAAATATCCTAGGATGACTAAGGGGGGTAGGCGGTTGGGAGGGAGTTTTTAATTCAAAATATCCCGTTCTACGGGTCTAAAACCACGTAGTAAAAATCGAGAAATAAATTCCTAGACGGGTACATTTCCGGCGGAAACTAATTCGACCACTAGTTCCGGAATATTTTTCTTATTCGGAAAGTACAATTCAATTTCTAAAAACTCTAAAAAGTTTTGGACATGACAGTCCAAATATTCGTCCGGAAAAATAATAAAACTGACTTTTCCTATCTTACTCATATCGTAAAAATAGTGAATGTAAAGTTCGACGCTTTTTCGATCTGAGTTTTCGTACGCGAAAATCCTAATACAGTAGTCGTTTAACTGACTTCTGGAATTTATTTTTAGAAACGGATTTCACCGTTGATCTTAGAATTGAAATTCATTATTTTAGGCGTGCAAAGCCATATTTAATTTTTAAATTTTATTTTATGACGGAAGAGAAATCCGTGGTATTACATATCACCGACCAGAGGAATCCTTAGATTTGGAGTTAAGGGTAAGCCAAGACCCAAGTTCATAGGACCTTACGAAATCCTCGAGAAGATAGGACCCGTCGCTTATAGATTGGCCTTACCGCCAAGTCTAGGAAGTGTTCACAACGTATTTCACGTTTCTCAGTTGAGAAAATATGTCTATGATCCTAAGCACGTTATTAGTCAGCAAGACGTAGTTCTTGAATCTGACCTAAGCTATGAAGAGAAACCGATATCGATTTTGGATAGAAAAGTCCAAGAATTACGAACCAAATCGATACCAATCGTTAAAGTGCTATGGAACCACCACGGGCAAGAAGAAGCCACGTGGGAGCTCGAGGAGAAGATGAAGGAGAGATATCCTCATCTTTTTGCAGAAGGTCTGCAAATTTCGGGACGAAATTTTTCGCAAGGGGGGTAGGATGTAATACCCCAGAATTTCCGAACGATCTTAAAAATTTAAAGTTATTAATAAAAATGGCTTTGCACGCCTAAGTTTACGATTTTGAATTCTAAGACCAACGGTGAAATCCGTTTCCGAAAATAAATTACGAAAGTCAGTTAGACGACTACTGTATTTAGGGTTATCGCGTACGCAAAATTTTTAGTTCTGGAACTCAGAACGGAAAACCGTCTGATTTTTACATTCACGAAATCGCGATACGAACTCGCCCGAGAAAGTTCATTTTTATGATTTTCTGGACGAAACTCGGACTGTGTCGTCCCGAGTTTTTGTTGGAATTAAAATTTTAAAAATTACTTTCCGATTAAGTTTGATACGTTAAAATTTTTGGACGAATCGGATTGTGACGATTTTGTGCCGAGCTTCGTTTTTCGTCGTTCGATTTCCGTAACGTCGTATCGCGCCAAAAAAGCGCGTAATTTCCTTTTTTTCCCTCTCATAGCCGACTTCCCTCACACACAAGCATAGATATTTCACCTTTTTATATAGTATTAACCTATGACTATTGTCCTTTTAATTTTTACACTTTACACCTATTTAGGTTATTATCCTTATGTTATAACAATTTAGTCTTCATCACTCATCTCCCTCCCTCCAAAATTGGCAGCCCCTCTCTCTCTCTCCCATCTTTCATTTTTTTTCACCATTGTTGAAGAATTCAAGTTCTTGAGCAAGAAATTTCATACAAGTCTTCATCCAACCATCAAAGTCTAATTCTTCCTTCATTAAACTTTAAGGTATTTGTCCTCTCTCTTGATCTATCCAATCCAAATCCATTTCTTTTCTTTTTTTCATTTGGATCGAAAATTATGGGTAGATGAATTAGATGTTTGATCTTCGATTAGTGAAATTAGATGTGTTAGATTTGATATTTAAGGATTAAAATTGGAAGAAATTAAGAACCCTATTTGTCTATACAATACCGAAAAATTAGGGCAAATGTGTGGGATGTTTGAATTCTTCAATTGATGTTATAATCATACTTAGGAAGTGTTCGATTGAGGATTAAAACAAAAAGAAATCAAAACCCCCATGGATGAAACCGATTCTAGGGTTTAGGGTTTTTATTTGGGGATTTTTCAATTTCATGTTGCAATGAGACTTGAATTGATTAATTGATGATATAGTAGTATGATAATGGGATAAATGTTGTTAATTGATGAAGAAAATCACCCTCTTTAATTAAGGGTTAATACCGAAAATATTGAAGGATTTAGGGGTTTGCATGTAGTTGATTTAGTTGAGGATTTGTTGATGAAACAATGTTGTTAATGATATTAGATGTTGTTATGAATTTATTTGGAATTTTCTAAAATTATTTTGTGAGTCGTAAGAGACGAAGAACTCGATCTAAGTTGAGTTTTGGTTAATGATATGAAGTAATGATATGCATGAAAATGATCTATGTTAGATGTTGTTTGGTGATGTAGAAAATGAACGAAATCCGATAACTTTGGAAATCTCGTAAGAGACGAACAAGTAGCCGTAATTAATAACCGAGAAGTCGAATAAGAATTCTAACTTGATAATATTGTTCATGATGGACTAAGGTACGACTTTGTAGTTGACGACGTGAGCTTTCGAGCTATTATAATATGAGTTGTAGTGATAGTCGAGAACTAGAACGAGATTTTGTTAATTGATTTTGGTTTAGTACTTGATAGTTGAAAGCCGACGTTTAGAACGTCGTGCTTTTGATCGAGTTTTGAAAAGGAGTTCATCACGTACGGGAGTACGTGTTGACTGACTTGAGAGTCTAGTTTCATGAGAAATTGAATACGAGAACTTAGAACGAACCTAAGAAGTTATACGTCGTTTCCATCGAGCAACTAGGGTTAGCGCAGCAGTTTTGCGACCCTTGCCGAAAACTGTAATATCTTTTAGCTCGTTTATCGGATTTGAGATCCATAAATTGGAGAGTAAACTAGATTTCCCAAGCTTTCTAGTGATATAGGGATCATCCCCTGTTTCCAATTCCTCTGTTCTGGGCAGTCCCCAGAGTTTCTGTAATGCGCAGTGATTTTTAGGATTTATTTTCTTAAGTTGTTTTCTTCGCAACTTAGTTTCTTTCGATCGTTTAAGCCGTAATAACTTGACAACTATCTTCTCTACTGACCTAAGAGTCGAGTATGATACCTTTCGAGTTCTAAACGAGATTTATTCAAGTCTCGTTCCCGTTTAATTAAAATGAAACTAGTAGCGTGCAAATGTCTAAAGAAACGAAACAACTAAAACCTAATTCAATTTTCTATGATCGATTATCTTTTACGACCGAATTTTAAGTGTTATTATTTTACGATGAAGGAGGAAGCCAACAGTAAGGAAAGGACGGAAGATCAGGAGATCGGAAGCTCTTACTTAGTTCTGTAAACGCTAAGGTGGGCTTTTACATATAAAATAAAACTAGCAATGCTCAAAAACCTTTCTTTATCGCTTTGATATCTGTGTTTTCAAAGTGATAATTATGGCATGAACTGTTTTATGTTTTATGTGAGTTCTCTTGTACCTATCTGAGTTAACATTCGTGTTTTCCAGATTTAGAGTTAATCTAAATAGGTTAACTAACGATCGGCTCTGAGTTAGCTGCTAAGTGCTTTCCAGAGTTAGTGCACTTTGTAACCTGTGGTGTATGTGATACCCTGTTGAGGGGTACCAGCCACGGTGAATGAGAATTGGTTAAGATTTGAACGTAGCATACCAGAAAATGCTCGGCCGAGTAAATTGTGAAAATAAGTCAGAAAATGTTTAGTAGGCACGGGCTAATTTCAAATAAAACCCCGATGTGCTACAAATTATGAAATGCCAAATTATCTATACTTATGATTATGATTTCGGCATCGTGCCCACTAAGTACTTTCGTACTTAGCCCTGCATTATTTTCTAAATGTGCAGGTTGAAGCGACAAGAGCGGCGGTGGTTGAAGTTGAGTTGAGGAGTTAGGATGCTTTAGCTATGACTTACTTCTGCTGCAAAACTCTAGACTTTTTGAGATTATGTACATTTTGATGAATCACTGTAGTATAAGTCTGTAAACTTGAACTTAGATACTTTCGAGTACTTTTGTCGAGTAATCCTTCGCGATTAACTCTTCCTTTATATTAGTAAAGTCTTGTTCATTGAATGTATGTTGTCTTTTATGTATGTTTAGTCAGTTAGCCCCCTTCTTCCCCACTTCTTTAATCCAACCCCAGTCGCACCCCGACTTCTGCCGTCCCTCAGTATTTGGGGCTGTGACAAAAAGGGGAAAGGGAAAGGGGATGAAACCATTTGACATCAAGCATTGAATTGTAAGATAAGATTAATTAAGTTGGTTCTTCAAAAATGGTTTGAGAAAATGAATAGGTCTCCAAAAGACGTTTTAGAAAGATAGGCGTGGAGTTTTCAAAAAGAGTTTGATAAATAACTGATGTGGTTTCAAAAGCGGCTTGCCCGATCGGCGGGACTTTAACGTTTAACTTAGGGTTGAAGTGTGAATACTTCGGCCCGTCGCAGCGGATATAGTTTGTCATCGACTAACCTCGAGCGGTTAGTCAGTGTATGATGGTCCCGATACGAGTTACTGGTGTATGGGGGGGATACACCAGTTAGGATTTTTCAACTTTGAAAGCTTAACCCCCGAAAAACTTCAACTGAGTAAAGAAAGTCTCAGCTGGATTCACAACTGAGTAAGAGAACTCAGCTGTGAGAGAGGTGTCGTGCGGAATGTGGTGGAAATTATACTCGTAAAATAACTCACGCTTTTGTGCAAGGTTGGTCAATAACCAAGACAGTTGATATGTAAAGATGCAGTTTGTATGCCGGTTAGTTTGGTCAGTTGAATATGCAATAAGTAACTGAACAGAAATAAACACAGACACACAGGATTTACGTGGTTCGGAGAGAACTCCTACGTCCACGGGGAGATGTGAGTCCACACACCTCAGTCCAAGTTCTTCTGGACAGTTCCACACAGCTTACGCGGGCTATGCAACCGTTGCAATAAGTTTACGGGTACTTATCAACCTTTACAGTTAAGTTTACGGGTACTTAACAACCTATGTCAAGTTTGCGGGTACTTGACAACCTATGCTAAGTTTACGGGTACTCAGCAACCTATCTACTCAGTTACAGGAAGAGTAGGATCCTAACAAACACTTTTTAGGGTGTGTGTGTGGGTGGGTTTTCCAACTACAGCTCGAACACGAATGTGAGCTGGATCTATGGCTTGAACGAATGAACACTCAAACTAAGATCTAAGACAGATTATAATTCTATGAACCCTCAGCTACTAATGTTCTACCACTCGGAACTCTCAGTTGCTGATGCTCTTAGAATATGACTTTGCAGATTTTTTTTGATCTTGTTTCTCTCATGGGTGCACTTCAAATTTTCTCTGTCTCGTTCGTCAAATGAATGAATACCTCTATTTATAGGCGGAGAGAATCAACTAGCCGTTGGAGGAGCCGTTGATCTCTGTTCTTTAATAGCGATGGCTTGTCTCTCATCTCTGCAGACTTTCCCGATATGGCATCTGTGCTCTTCTGCTTTCCATCTGAGACAACCTTGTGTTGGGCCAAATGGGGTAATGACTGAACGGTCAAACCCTCACGTGATTTCCTTTTTGAATTTCAAATTCAAACCTTTCTCACAGTCAACCTTGGTTAGTCGGTTGAAAATCTTGATCTTCATCTGAGTGGTCTTCAGCTGATGTTCTATCTGACTGAACCGTTGAACTCTCAGCTACTTTCAACTTCATCCTTTTTGTAACCACTCCGTTATACCTTCCCCCTTGATCGGATGGCTTTCTGTAACTGATGCTGAACCGTTGGCTTGAACTCTCAGTTGTATATAAGTCTTCCTTCTTTTTGGCATAACTCTATCATCAGTCAGAGTCTTGTAACTGATGTTCCATCTGAACGGTTTGACTTGAACTCTTAGTTTCAACTGATGTTCCTCATCAGATCTTCCATCCTGGGTTGTATCCGAGTGTTGCTATGTTGCCGTCTTCAGCTAGAGACCTGTAAAGATAAAATCTTAACATTGCTCAAACAACGAGCCTAACTGCTAATATTAAGAGCTGGCAACATCTACTCGGTTGGGGTCAGTTGGTTTTGGAATTCATCAAAACTCATACTAATAAATTTCCCAATAGTGTAGCAAGCAAAGAAATAAAGTAGAGTTCGGAGTTTGTTTAGTTAATACAAACCAACTATGGATCCACCATAGTACAAAATAAAAGGGAGATGAAGGGTCGAAGAACCGTCATCCTTGGGACTTGGATACCCTGCTCTCACATCTCCGTCGCCCGTCGCTCAACCTGCGTTAAAAACAAAACATTTTGGGCTGAATATAAAAAACTCAGTGGATTCTTTAGCCCCATTTTGGAAACCAATTTCATAAAGATACTTGAAAGAAATTTGCATGTTCATTTCATATATATAAAGGGGGTTTTGAAAAGAAATCATTTTTACCCTTCATATACGTAAAATCATTTGTCATGGATTATCGTGCATGAAACATAAATCTCAATTACTGTGTTACCTTTATAACAGTTCATCAAGTGGGGAGCCACTCCCACTCTCCGAACCGCCATACTTCCCTTGTGCGCACTACCTTGGCTTGATCAGAGTTCAAGGCCGATCGTTATTATTGGCAAGAAGCCAATCATATAAGAGGTAAACACAAGTAAAGAGCATATAAAATCTTTAGCATGCAAATTCGTATTTTAAAAGCAGTAGTTCAGGGCTTATTAACCCAAAAGTTACCTCCGTGGAATTTATAACCCACAGTTTTGAATATAGGAACCCACCTTGACTTGTCGACGGTGAACAGATTCTCGATCTACTGCTTCGCGTCTCCTACAACATTGTCTAAACACTTAGGTTTCTATTCGAGTAGGAGGTTGACACTTAATTACCAAACATCAGTCATTAGTCTTAGGTCAAATCCTATTCCCGATCTTAAACTTGAAGTTTTAACTTAATCACCGGATCAATGATCCAAAATCATTTGAATGCATCTTTAGAAATCATGCATTACTTTATTTAAAATCATGCATCAATGATCAATTAAAACATACCGATGCAATGATATGTAATGAGGGCATTCAAGTCATGTACATGCAAACAAGTAGTATGCTTTATTAATAATTAATTAATTAATTAAATTAATTTTGAGGTCAAAGACCTTTGACCAATTTAACTTAGTCAATTTATTTGGACAAAAATACCATACATGGCCCAAAGGCCCACTTAACAAGCCCAAACATATGGGCTTAGTCTTAACACATTTAGTCAAATAGGAGATTGGGCCCAACACTCAAATCCTACTGGCCCAATCCAAAAAAAAAAAATTAGTTGAACAAGGAATAAAAAGGCCCAAGCCCATTTATTTAGAAAATAGGTAATTAATTCATAAAAACTCTTTTTATAAAATAAAACTTACAAATAATTGATAAACTGACTTTTGGGGAGAAATATATATATAAATAATTTTATAAAATGACGATAATAAGGAAATTCTTCGGAAATAGATTTTAATGCACAAAACGCAATCGGGGCTTCGTAAAAATAGCAAACGGCCTTCGGTGGATTTTTCCTTTTGAACAAACATCCTAAAAAGACCAAAATACTACTTTCAAGTGATGAAAATCATTTTGGAGATATTCTTATTAGTCAAAACTCGATTTTTGGGCAGATTACTAAATAGGAGAGTTTCTGGAATTTTTCTGGAAATTTCTGCACATGAGCTCTACAAGAAAATTCATGGAGAACACATCCCTGCATGAAAAACTGACTTCTTTATAGCATTGGAAACCTTAGGATGTCTACTATATGATTCTAAAAAGAAACATTCTCATATCACAAGGGATCAAAGAGATATTAGCCAAAGAAGGGAAACTGTCCAATTGGGAAGAGGTCAGTAAATAGTTCGACGTGTAGAAGGAGTTTGCTCAACGAAAAATTCTGATTTTTGGATATGTTAAAGAAGACATATAGGGCTACAACATACTACAAATTCAGCTCAATCAAAGATCATTTGCTAAGGTTTCTGGGGCCGCATTTCTTTGAAGATGACAAACTTTTTGAGCAGAAAATTTTGAGCTCTTAAAAATCTAACACAAACACACATAAGGATCTACAAATCAGCAACATAAACCCTAGATCTACTCATATATCATGTTAATATCATAGATCTTTCAAATCAAAAGAGAAACCCTAACATGCAATTGGTCTAGAACACATGTAGAGCATAGAAATGCATAGATCTCATGGATTTGAACAAAAATAGCAAGATAGCTTGAGGATCCAAGAGCTAAACCTCCCTCTTGGTCCTTCTCACACCTTATTTCTAACATGCAAACACATTTTCACCACTTATCATGCATTTTCTAAGGGAAGAATGAAGATGAAGAACATAGAAGCTAGTTTTAGGCATTTTACCCTCTTCTCAATTTCGGCCCTCTCCTCCTTGTGAGCTTGTGAAGTTCTCCTTAAGCTCCTCTTCCCCTCCTTGAGCCCTTCTTGGTGGTGAGAAATGATGGCAAGAGATGGAGGTGAAGATGAATGAAGAAGAAAAGGTGGAAGTTTAGGTGTTAGAGTAAAAATGGTGTTAGAGGATGAATGAGGATGATGGAGTGGTGTGTGTGAGTGGGAGTTTGCTTCCAAGAAGTCAAATAAAAGCGGTGAAAGGATGATTTGCTTGTGGTGGGGAGAAGGGTGTAAGAGAATAGAGGACATGCATTGGTGGGATTCGAAAGAAGGTTGAAAATGGTGGTATGGCAATGATGGAGTGTATATAGTGGGTAGTTTTCTCTCTCCCTCTCTCCCTCTCCCTCTCTTACCCGATCTCTCTTTCTCTTTCTCTCTCTCTCATTCTATTTCTTTTTATTTTAATCATCCCACTTGCAAGTTATAACATGTATTATTCTATCTAGTACTCAACTTATTTTAATGCACCCACTTGCAAGTGATTACTTATACACTCAAGCACATAGTCACGTATTATTCATCTAGTAATTTTATCCGGGTACGATTTCTTGATCGACTCGTATTTTATTTTGTTGAGCTCAATAATTTATCTTGCAAAAATGCTCATGCTCGGATATAATGCAATGTATGAGATGAAACTTCTTATTCATTCAAATAACGTGACATGCTCGTGTTTGCATGAAAATATGATGTTCGAAACATATAAAAATATCATGCTTTTGTTTCGAAATTATTTCTTCTTATAACTCATAAATAAAGTCTTCATCTTTTCGAGAGAGAGAGGTTTTTCTTTTAAAACTTCCGGGAATAAGAGACCTATTTATCTTGTTAGGGGAAAATTTTTATTAATCCCATTTTTCCTAGGGTCGGGTTTGCGGGGTGTTACAGCTTTTTCTAATTTTTTTATATTTTTTAGGTTTTTCATAATATCCACATGTCTATGGTATAAATTGTTATTTTACAAAAAGCTCATGCTTGACTTTTAATTCGTTCTTGCATTACAACTTCTTTGCATTTTTCTTCTAATTTATGAAAAATAAAAGATATTCTTGGCCCAATTCCTAAATTTGTAGGTTTTGGATCAAGTTTTTTTCATTCTTCATGGAGACTTCTTCCTAAATCCCCTGGTAATTTTATAAAATACTTATCACATAATTCATCTTCCATAGCTCTTCTTGTTTGTGATATTATTCGAGTGAAATCTGTACTAAATTCTCTAATATATTTAAAATGTGAAATACTTAATTGTTCTAAATTTCTAATTGCAGTATCTTGTATAAATGTATTTTCTTTTGTAGGATCTACTCCTAATAATAATATTCTGATTTGACTTGTGAAATTATAAGAATTTTCTCCTAAGGATTTTATTTGATTAATTTGTTCAGGAGCTTGATTGTTTTTACTTTCCCATAATCCTAAAGCAATTGGTCATAAAGTAGTTTCTAAATATGCAAACATATCAATATCCGGTTGTTTTATTTATCTCCCAATTTCTTACTACATTCTGTTCCCAAACTAAAATTTCATCTGACCATAATTGGGGACTTTGTTGTTCTAATAATAATATTTTCTTGCTCTATAATTTTCCTATTATCATTCTACTTCCTTTTCCCTTAAATTGAGATTCTCCTTCGTACTTTATATTAGAAGGAGCCCTATTTTCTCTACCCGTATTTTCTGTTGCACCTGGTCATATATGTGGAAATTCTATTTTTGGTCTTTTATATCTAGTTATAGTTGTATCAATAAAATTTGCTTCTTTTTTATAAAAATCTGTAATAATACTTTTACCATTTACTATATCACTTACTAAGGGCAAGTTAAAGTATTTTTCTAATTCAACATATGACTCTTCATAATTCATACCTAATTCTGTCATACATTCAATTATCATATCATCTACTTGTTCATGTATGTTTAATTCAGTGAAATTTTTATTTATTACCTGCTCAATAGAAGTTTTTGCTTCTTCAATTTTAAAACCTGTTTCCATTTCCATCTCTGATTCATTATCTGAATAATCATTTATTTCATTAAATTTACTATATCCAATTAAATCAATCTGTTCATAATCTTGTGATTCAGGTTCTGTATCATAAATAAGTTCTGAATCATTAAAAGATTTTTCTTCTATATTTGCCATTAGTGTATGCTCAATGTTTTAATCATCATTTTTTTTTCATTTTCTTTCTTTATATAGTCAGTGAATCTTAAATTAAAAGATCCAGTGCTCGTTTCATACATAAGACTTCTCTGTGGAACTAAAACATTGTTTTCTTCATTAATATTAAAAAAATTTAACGACCAATCCAATCCAACAAGATCTTCTGGATTAATTTTTATAGGATCAATCATTTTTATTCCTTTACTATTGATATTTTTTACAATACCATCTATATTTACTTTAAAATTCATACCAGATCGATTACTAGCTCTTCCTAAAATTCCTACACTTACAATCAGGTTGTTTCCTATGTAACCATCATATCTTTTTGTTTGTAATCCTATTTTTAAATTTTTTAAATCATTTATATCTTTTAATATTGCTGGTAAATAGTAAAATATTGCACTATTTTGGCTCATATCTACTTCCATTCCTGAAATAGTAGCTTTTTTCTTGTTAGTACTTCAATATTTATCCATTATTATTTTTAAAACTTTAATACCTAATTCTCTTCTTCCTAACCCTTTTATTCCTATAACGACTAATCCAATATGGACAAATCGTTTTTCAGAAATTTTAATTTATGTTATTATTTCTGGTGAAATTAAATCTATAATTTGAGTATTGTCAACTATTCTCAAACTTTCTTCTCTGGTGCTTCTTATTAATTGTCATAGCCCCAAATCCCGAGGGATGGCAAAGCCGGGTTGCGACTAGGGGTTGGATTAAAGAAGCGGGGAAGAAGGGGGAATAAATACTGAATAGATGCCTTAACTAATAATATTAAACAAAATGATATCTATGAACCGATTTCATTAACAAAAGAGAGTCGATCTCGAAGGATCACTCGATGAAGTTTGTTATCAGAGTAGATTAAGTTTAAAGTACGAAACTTAGACCAAAAGTTACACATCAAAATGAAATAGTTTTGCAGCGGAATAACGTAGAACTGACACACTGATCTTCTTTCCTATATACAACTCTACTCAACCTCCGCCGCTTCCATCACTCAACCTACACATTTATAAATACATGCAGGGCTAAGTATAAACATACTTAGTGGGCACAGTGCCGAAAACATATCATAAGAGTATAGATTAATCAGGCATCTCAAAAAGTAACGCATCGGGGTTTTTCATTAAAGGTCCGTGCTTACTAAACATTTTCCTCTTTTCACAATATAGCTTGATCAAGCATTTTTCTGACAGATGTTACGTTCAACTTGCCCAACTTGTGTTTCAACGCTAGGGAAGAGTTAACTTCTTCCGCGCACGTTCTATTCACCGTGGCTGGCTACCCCTCAACAGAGTACCACACACACCGGCTACCATATACACTAACTCTGGAAAACCCTTCTGGTTAACTCAGATTCCGATTGATTAGTTAGCCCCCTTTGGCTAACTCAGAAAGGCACAAAAGAACTCACATAAAACAAATCTTTTATGCACTGATAATCAATTTGAAAACACACTTATCAAAGCAGTAAGTAAACATTTTCGAGCATCGCTCATTTTATTTGATATATATAGAAAAGGCCCACCTTAGGCGATATACAAAATAACTAAAGCTTCCGTGTTCGGTCTTCCGTCCTTTCTTCTAGTTGAGACTTCCTCCTTCTATCGCAATCAAACATGCTTTAGTAAATCGGCCGAGACGATTAAATAAAAAGCAATTCAAATTCGGTTAAGACTTTTAGGCATTTGCACTTTAACTAATTTCTTTTGATTAACGAAGAAACGAGACTCGAACACATCTCGTTTAGAACAAACTCGGTTCCTTAATCGACATTTAAATTAGTTAATAACGGAATTCGATAACTCTTAACGACTTAAAAGCTCTTAAAGAATTAAGTTGAAAAGAATTCAACTTAAGAAAATGAGTTCCCGAAATTTTCTGCACAAGGCAGTAAGTCTGGAGCCTCTACAGAACAGAATACTGCGAAATAGGGGATGTGCTTTGTACCAAAAGAAACACGGATGTCTAGTTTATTTTCCAATTTACGGATCTCGATTTCGTTAAATGAGCTAAGAGTTATGGCCATTTCCGTGAAGGGTCGCAAAACTGTCGAGAAACCCTAATCGCTCATAAAACTCGACACACGATTCCCTAGGTTCGATCAATGCTATCCAACCTTTATGTGTATGAAATTTCTATCACATTACAGTCAAGTCTCGTAATTATCTAACGTGAATACTTTCTCGTTCCTCGATTAAAACTACGACGATTACTTCTCGTCTTTTCAACCAATCATTTATACTTAGAATTTCCATTTCAATTTCAATTCAATTTTAATATTCAACTTCTATTTTCTATTTCATAACCTATATGAAATCTTCATCAACTTCATTCCTACTTATTAATCATGTTGGGAAATTTATTAGTAAGAGTTTTGATGAATTTCAAAACCAACTGACCCCAACCGAGTAGATGTTGCCAGAACCTATTGATAGTAGATAGGCTCGCTGTTTGAGCATTGTCAAGATTTTATCTTTACAGGTCTCCAGCTGAAGATGGCAACAAGGCATCACTCGGACAGAACATCAGTTGTAAGAAAGACAACTGAGCGTTCACTTCTTCATAATGCAAAAAGGGGGAAGTCACATTCAAAAGATAGAAAATCAGTTGCAAGGAAAACAACTGAGCGTTCATCAGATGAGAAGCAGTAAAGGGGAAGAGAACATCAGATGAAAGAAAGCCATCTGAGAGTTCGAACCAAGCTGACCAGATACAAGGAAGACAACTGAGTGTTCAGTTTCAGAACATCAGCTGTAGAACTCAACCAAGAAGATCAACAGCTTGAAGACGAAGTCAGCTGAGAGTTCAACTGTTAGTTGTCAGATAGAACATCGGCTGAAGAACAAGCTAGTTGAAGATCGAAAGTCTTAACCGACCACCCCTTGTTGGAAGTCTGTTGTTAAGATTTGAATTTCAAAAGGAAGTCACGTGAGGGTTTGACCGTTCAGTCATCACCCCATTTGGCCCAACACAAGGCTATCTCAGATGGAAAGCAGAAGAGCACAGATGCCATATCGGGAAAGTCTTCAGAGATCAGAGACAAGCCATCGTTTTCAAAGAACAGAGATCAACAGCTCCTCCAACGGCTAGTTGATACTCTCCGCCTATAAATAGAGGCCTTCATTCATTCGAAGATAAAAAGACACACACGCGAGAAGAAACCAGAGAGTAAAAGAAAGAACAATATTCTTCACGAGCTGAACTGAAGTTAATCTCTTAGAACATCACTTGTTGAGAGTTCTAGAGTTAGTTCGTTTTGTGTCTTTAGATCGAATCTTGAGAACATCACTTAGTGAGAGTTCGTAGAGAGTTAGATCATAGCTCACATCACGTTCGAGCTTTTAGTTGGAAATACATTTTTCTTTCACCTGAAAAGGTTTAGGATCCTACTCTTCCTGCAACTGAGTAGTTAGGTCGTTTAGTACCCGTAAACTAAACTGTAAGGTTGATAAGTACCCACAAACTTATCCATAACGGTTGCTCAGCCCACGTAAGCTGAGTGGTTTGTCCAGAAGAACTTGGACAGAGTTGTGTGGACTCACAACTTCCCGTGGACGTAGGAGGGTTATCTCCGAACCACGTTAAATCTCTGTGTGCTTGTGTTTTTCCTTATTCAGTTATTTCTTGCATACTCTACTGACTAACTAACCAGCATACAAACTGCATCTGAACATTCTCAACTGTTTTGGTTTTTGACCAACCGTGCACAAAAACGTGAGTTGTTTTTCGAGTTGATAATTTCCACCACATTCCGCACCGCACCACTCTTCCAGCTGAGGTTGCTTACTCAACTGTGAGATTCCAACTGAGTCTTTTTACTCGGTTGAAGTAATTTTCAAGAGTTTATTTTTAAAATCTTAACTGGTGTATTCCCCCCTCCTATACACCAGTAACTCATTTCGGGACCATCAAGTGGTATCAGAGCAGTGGTTCAAAAGACTACTGACTCTGTTTCACAAGGTGTGAATTCGAGAAAGTTTCTTCAGTGGTCAACTGAACAGATCTTTTTCACGCTAGTGCATATTTGCTCTATTGTTGTGTGCAGATGGACGTCAAGGATAAGATCGTGGTAATGTTCTCGGTTGTAAATTATACATCCTGGAGGACACGAATGAAGAAGATCTTACTGTCGAAGCATCATAGGATGCAACAAGTTCTTTCTTCCAGACCGATCATCATCAAAGAAAGAATAGCTCGCACTCCTACAAATCCCAACGATAGGGATACAGTTGTGGAGTTTGTGGAGAAGCAGCCGGAAGACTACACTCCAGAGGAAGTCAAGGTGAGCCAGTTAGATATCTGGGCTCAGAGCACGATAATGTCCATAGTTGGACAAGATTATCTGCCTTGGATAGAGGAGTGTGAGACTGCAAAAGAGATGTGGGACATCCTGGCATCGCTGAGTGAAGGAAGTGATGAGACGAAGGAGAACAAATTCTCACATGCATGCCAAGACTTCGACAATTTTTGTCTGAAGACAGATGAAACAATTGATCAGCTAGAGCTCCGGTTTATGGACATCCTCAGAAGAATCCAGTCCATCCGAAGAGGAAAATACACACTAAGAGAAATCAATCTCAAAGTGTTACAAGCTCTACCGGCTGAGTGGGATACTTTCACCAATATCCACGAGAGCCGAGCTGACCTTGGTGAAATGGGAACTGAAAGATTGTTCTCAATCTTAAAGGGAAATGAGTATAAGGTGAACCGAAGAAGATCTCAGTCCTCGGATCAGACGAGTCGACTTGAGGATGTTGGTTCAGCTTCAAAGTCAGTTGCTCTCCGAGCTGACTACTCAAAATCGAGAACATCGAGGCCAACCAGATCGGCTGACACGACTGCAAAGGAGCCAAGCAGAGAGGAACTGCAACAGAACATTGCAGCCCTGTCAAAGAAACTAGCCGACATGGACACTCGGTTCGGGAAATACAAACGATTCTACAAATCAAACCGAACTCGCGACAGTTCAAAGCCTGTCACCAACGGTTGCTTTGAATGTGGGAAGGAAGGTCATTTCAAGGCTGACTGCCCAGATCTATCAAAGAAAGAGAGAGAAGCGTTAAGGGCCAAACAAGCTGGAAAGAACAAGGCCATGGTTGCAGAAGAAGCAGCTGACGACATGGACATCTTCACTGACACTGAAGATGAGGATGGGCTGACTTCCACCAACAACGCTACCGGTCAGGATCAATGCCTCATGGCTCTTGGAACCGACCAGGATGATACTGAGGTACACTCTAATCCTGCTAAGTTCAATTCTTCAAATATTTCTAACATGCAGGAATCACTAGACGAAGAGTTGGAACCCTAAAGATCATTGTCGATATGTTTATTCGGTCATGGGCAAACTAAAGATCCGTCCATGCTTCGCATGAACTCAAGGCGTGGCCCAAAGACATTGGGGCGTTTCAAGAATTCATACTCCACATTTGGGATGGTTGAATCCCTTGTTGTCGTCCTGGTCCGAAGGTCACGCTTCACCCCGGTCACAAGGCCGTGCTTCACTCCTCATTAGATAGTAGTCATACCCGATCTCTCCAAGTATGACCCTCACCAACCTTCTCTTCCAAACTTCCCATGTCCGCACCTACAGAGTAGACATCACTCGCGAGATACTCATTTCCGGGACCACGTCCAACTGGTCATTGGAATGCCTACGATACGCGAGATGAGTTCTTTGGTCGATAACCATGGCTTGATGCCTCGTCACAGTTGATGGGTGATTGTTAGAGAAGTCCAAGGCTGAAGAAGGACGCAGTATCCCCTTGTCCAGTCCTCACCATCCAGATCTACAGCACCATGTCAGGTGCTGCTTAGCTACTCGGTCCTGGGCACATCGAATGCTGTCGTTGTCATACCCTGCCTTTGCTTGACATGGTACAGCTCCAACCGAACGGAGATCACCCGTTAGGTCAGGACTGCCCATGAGTTCTGCTCCAGTCCTTCCGGAACTACTGGACTTAACCGATGGCACAAGTGCCTCGCGAATATTTCACACATCAACAATCAATCATTCCCCATACCCAAATCTCACCGAGTAAACTACTCACACATAATTGAATATTTAATTATAAGCGAAATAGAACACATGAATAGAAGAAATACGAAATACTCGGATTAAACGTACCTAAGGCAACAACCTTGGATTTGTTCTTCACAGCGTAATGTAAATAAAAGCAGATAAAGATTGTTTTGAACAGAAATATAAAACTGAGAATAAAAGTGTTTTCTTCGGACTAAGAACTGCAGATTGATCGATTCACCAACATTGTGCCAGCTGCTTTGGCTGGACTTTTATAGCTGTAGTGTCAACGAGCAAACCCTAGGCGGGTAGATTGAAATGGCATGATTGGTAGTTTCCATGTTGAGCGAGATTCTGAATATCTGCGATTGACTGGATTGATGATTGGCGATCTCCGATTGATTGGTTTATTTAGGGTAAGGTGCTGACCTCCAAATCTTCCCTTCCATAGATGCTTGGCAGATATTAGGCGAATCCTCTCCACGCGACTTTCCTTTTTGAGCTTTGGCTACTGACTGGCAATCTTTGTAGTGGTCAGACTGGTTGCATGCTTCATGATTGGATTCCTCGTAGGCAAGGCAGCTGCAAGATCTTCTTTGTTGTTGGGTGCATTGCGTTAATACCACGAATACGAATGATGAACAGCAACTTAGCTTCAGGGTTCACATGGAATCCTCCTTTCAACCTCGCCTCTTGCTTGAATTCATCTCCTGCTCTGCATACTCCTTTGCGTAGTCCTTGCAACCGACTGGATTCGCTCCAGTTCTGCTCATTCTGACCACCTTTCCTCTGTTTGACTTGGACTGAGCTTCCTTCCTTCGAACAACAGTTTCCTTCCCCTGGACAGACTCTAATGACACAAAAAGACATGAAAAATAGGACCAAAAGGCCCAAAAGTCGAAGACGCATCACACCTACACACTTAAACCATACTTGCCCTCAACTATGTTGGTGGATTCACAAAGACACCAAGAAAGAAAATGAATGAAAAAGAAAGAAATAAAACTACAAGACTCGAAAGTGCGCAATCAAATGAATCAGTTCGTGCATGCATGTATCCACCTGTTACGTTCCACATCCCATTTGAGCAATTACATCACATGATCGTATTAGCAGTATTCCTCACACACACTCAAGTGTTTGGTTAGTGTTTACTTTCATTTCATGCTGCATTAGCTTTCCTATTGGCTTGTTCGAGGATTTATGGCTATTAGTTAATCTGGTGCAAATTATCAAAAGGTCTTTATTTGGCTGTAATGGGGCATACGGAGTAGGGTGAGGATTTCTGGGTAGTGAGCTAAGACTTGATTCCAGCCACATGGACTGCTCTAAGAGTGCTCCCACTAATCCTAATACTCCTTTCTTTTTTTGGGGTATATTTTTTTTCTGAGGCATGTATTGATCTTTGATCACACTTAGAATTTTCATTTTTTTCATTGCTGCCCCTCTTCTTAAACATTGAACACCCCATTTTTTTTATTATTACCCCTCTTTCACTTTTGTCTTTCCGCTTAGAGTATCTATGTGCCATTCTTATTTGTATAGTGTGGGAGACACACTCTTAATCAAATGTCATTACAATGGCTTATGAAAGAAAGATTTCTTCAGCTCAAAGCGGTTAGCAATGGTTTATCATGCTCAGCTAGATCATTCTGGGGCTTCTAATTATGAACAAATTGCCCTTATCCTTTAATCTACACCACCAGCTAAAATCCACTAACAAGTTCTAGGATTACTAAGCAACATGAACACACAAAAGATAGAAACACATAGGCTCAATTCTCACAGGTGTGGATTTCTGTATTCCTTCTACTGCTATACATGTAATGCCGCTCAACATACCATTCAAACCAGTCAAACCAAACAACATGCACACATTCCCTAATCCATATATCATGCGCACACACAGACTCAAGACTCAATGTACATTAGACTCCAACTGACACAAAACATAAAAAAAACAGAAATGAAAAGAACAAAAAGAAAAATAAAACCTAAACTAAAGATAAGGGAAATGAAACTTATTCGTC
Source organism: Schizonepeta tenuifolia (assembly GCA_029490685.1). Taxonomy (NCBI): domain Eukaryota; kingdom Viridiplantae; phylum Streptophyta; class Magnoliopsida; order Lamiales; family Lamiaceae; genus Schizonepeta; species Schizonepeta tenuifolia. The sequence continues at coordinate 39,632,827 of CM055958.1, read as the reverse complement.
CTGGTCGGAGGCATCTTCCTCCTCTCCGTCTGCTTTTGCCATCAACTTCTCAAAGCCCTTCTTCATGTTGGTATGGATTGCCGTCATCTCTGCTTTCAACATCGCTACTTCTGCACGTAGCTCCTTCAACTCTCCCAGTATAGCCACCATCTCGCTGTTCGAGCGGTGCGGAACCACCTGCTCATTCGCCTTGCTCGGTTCTGCTCTGCCCGCTGTGCCTTCTGGATGAACCAGCGAGTAATTTCCATGCTCGTCCACCTCAACAATCCTCCACCTCACGAAGTGCCCTTGGTCCAGAAACCTTGTATCAGCAGTTGCGAGATCATCTGGCTTCTCCAAGTCGAAATTGGTGAGATTCTTTGCAAGAATCGTCGCCAAAGGGCAGAGTGAGAGGAACTTGTTGTGGTGGGTCACGCCAAACTGAAACTGCTGCGCTGCTACGAACCCAAAGTTCACCCGTCTCTTCTCCATCATGCACCATAAAATGAACAGCTCCTGCTGAGTCACCACGTTAGACCCCTCCAACTGCCCGTAGATATTGTAAGCCAACCACTTGTGGCAAATCTGTAGCGCTGGATCTTTGATCTCATTGGACTTGCTGCTATTCTTCACGTAGCGATCCCTGATAGAGATGATTGACCAGTAGTGGTCAATCTGAGACTTCCACTCATCCGAGGCCACCGTCTCTACCTCCTTATACTCTTCCTCATACACCTCCCGCGACTCGAGTACTCCGAGTTGGATGTTCAACTCATTGATGGAGAGAGGGAACATCCTGCCCCGCAGTTGAAAGCGCAGGGTGTCCGGAGTCTCGATGCCGTATTTGCCGCGGGGTTTGAATTCCACTGTCCCCATGAATTCTTCCGATAGCTTCTTGAACGCAGGGTAGTTCCATTCCAAAACCTTTCCCCAGCTGATACCCTCGAAGTATCCCTCCACTCTCTCTTTGATTCCAAATGCTTCCTAGCTTTCTGTCAACAGGTAGTACCAAGGGAGAATCTCCTTGTTCTGCAGGATGGCATACCGCTGGCTGTCTCGTGGTATGGTTGCTCCGGATGTTGCAGGTCGTAGTACGCCTTTCCTCTTGGCTCCTTATTTCGTGACGGTGACACTGGGTGTAGACTTCATAGGTGCTTGAATCTCCCCTGAGTTAGAGTTGTCGATGATCTCCACTCTCTCTATTTCTTCCTCTTCGATCTCCTTTGCTTCTTCTTCTTTTTCTCCTTCCTTCTTCTTCCCCTTTTCCTCAGCTGTAACCCTTTTCGCCGTGCTCGTAGTACCCACCTTGCTCCCTAATTTGCTCTGTTTGGACTTCTGCTATAGGGGAGGTTTCGAGGTTTCAAGCTTCCTCTTTGCTCCCACTCCTTTCTCCTTACTCTGTGGGGTAACATCTTCCTGAGCCCGCACTGGAATGCTTTTCTCTGTCTCCTCCTCTTGTTCCTTCTCCTCGTGGTCAGAAGTGGTCAGACCACCCTCCTTTGATTGAGATTGAGAGCGGGAAGCACTGGGAACTAGAGTAGGCGCCTTTGGCGGAGGACTAGCTGCTTTCTTTCCGGTAGTCTTCTTCTTCGCTGCTGCCGCAGTAGTGCCCTTGCCCGCAGGTTTCTTCTCTTTCTTCCTAGGCGGTTGGACATCTGGTTCTTCCTCGACCTGTACTTGCTCCTGGTCACCCCCAGCGCCTCTTTTTCCGGTGGGTTGCTTTTCCGGTGAGGGGATCTTTTCCTGTTCCTCTTCGTCCACCCCCCGAGTGGGTGTGGTCTTTTCTGAACTGTGCACCAGAGTTTCCTCTGATGTGGTGCTGCGAGTTTTTCTCTTCTCCCCTATCGGTACAGATTTCGTAGCGGTTGGGCTTTTGGTTTGAGTACTAGGGGCGGCGACGCCTTTGTTAGTTCTTTTGTGGGCGGCTTTCTTGATTCTGACCATGGTGACGGTTGGAATTTTAGGGTTTTCAGGAAAACGCGAGGGTTGGTGAAGTATGTGGAATGAGAACTGGGTTTCCATGCTTAAATGGCAGATTGTGGGCGACGGTTATGGCGAAGTGGAAGAAGTGGCTGAGTGTAGAGCGGTTATGGAGGCTGTGAGGGTTAATGGAGGAGGGTTTTCTCTTTCTAACTGATGTAGAGGTGAAATGACTGTTATGGAAAGTCGAAACAATCAAGGGAATAAAATCATTACCAAATTTTGAAATTCAAATTTTGTGCGAAATCCCAAGCGCCGCAATACCAGCCGTCCTTATCAGATGCGCCTCCATGTCACTCCTTGGTTAGACCGTCTCCATTCCACACACCGGTCTGCCACCTACACACTTTGCATCGCAAAGTGGGTTCGCAATCTATCCCGGACCTCCACCTACACACTTTGCATTGCAAAGTGGGTTCGAACTCCAAGATAGACTTTTTTAACAAACTTGGCCCACATTCTCCAGTTCTGACTCAGTCAAATACTCACTTACTCAAAACAACTAATTAATAACTAATTAAAGAGAAAGCGGTTGTGGTCTTACCGACGACCACTCCTGGGTTGCCTCCCAGTCAGCGCTCTTGTTTAATGTCTTGAGCTCGACTTCCAGTTTTTGCTCTTACTGATAAATAGGATCCAGTAAAGAGCATTTCTCCTTGGTTTTCTTCAACTCTAAATAATCGAAGTACGGTTTCAAACGATGACCGTTCACCACAAAAGTATCCTTTCCGTTCAAATCATAAACTTCGACACTTCTATTTGGGAATAACTCCTTCACGATGTATGGTCCTCCCCATTTTGATTTAAGCTTCCCACTCATCAACTTACATCGAGAGTTGAATAACAACACCTTTTGGCCAGACCAGAATTCCTTCTTCCTAAGCTTGGCATCGTGGATTCTCCTTGTTCTTTCCTTGTACAAAACTGCATTGTCATATGACTCCAACCGAAGTTCCTCCAATTCATTCATTTGCAACTTCCTTTCTTCTTCGGCCCTAGTCATACTGAAGTTGATTCTCTTGATCGCCTAGTAAGCCTTGTGTTCCACTTCTACTGGCAAATGGCATCTTTTTCCGAATACAAGCCTGAATGGTGACATGCCAATTGGAGTTTTATAGGCAATGCGGTATGCCCATAACTCATCTCCCAGATAATTGCTCCAATCCTTACGATTGGGATGAACCACCTTCTCCAATATGCCTTTGATCTCCCTGTTAGAAATTTCAGCCTGCCCATTGGCTGAGGGTGATATGCAGTCGTGACTTTATGTTTTACCCCCATTCTTTTGATCAGTGCTCTAATGGTGGCATTGCAGAAATGAGATCATTGGTCGCTGATGAAGATTTTTGGAACTCCGAATCTAGTAAACACCTGCTCTGTAAAAAATTCAGCCACCGTATGAGCATCATTACTGGTTGTAGCCTTTGCCTCGACCCATTTGGATACGTAGTCGACTGCCACCAAAATGTATTCATAATTCCCTGACTTAGGGAGTGGTCCCATCAAATCGATTCCCCATACATCAAAGATTTCCACAGGTATAATAGGCATCTGAGGCATTTCATCTCTTGCGGTAATACCCCCTACCATCTGACACTTCGGGCAGTCCTATACCCATTTCTTGGCATCAGCAAATATGGTAGGTCAATAGAATCCACTTTCCAGTATTCTTTGTGCTGTTCTCCTTCCACCGAAATGGCCACTACATGCTGTGCTATGGCACATTTCTAATATCTGAGTATGTTCAAACTCTGGAACGCACCTCCGTATGATTTGATCTGTACTAATTTTCCATAAATGCGGTGCTTCCCAAAAATAAGAGCGAGCCTGTGTTACCAATTTCTGTCTTTTGAACTTGGTCTTCCCTGGTGGTACTTCCTTGGTGAAAAGATAATTTGCTATGTCTGCAAACCAAGGCTCCTTCTCGGTTAGAGTATACAGAGTCTTCATCTCCATATGATCGCGTATGGCGTATAGCTTCTCATCCGGAAAAGCGTCTTCTATTGGTTCGCCATCATCTTTTCCCATTTGTAGCCTACTTAGATGATCAGCTACTAGATTGGCTGCTCCCTTCTTATCTCTTATTTCCAAGTCGAACTCCTGGAGCAGTAATATCCACCGGATAAGTCATGGTTTTGATTCTTTCTTCGCCATGAGGTATTTCAAAGCGGCATGATCAGTGTAAATGATCGCCTTTGTGCCCAGAAGGTATGATCTGAACTTCTCGATTGCAAAAACCACTGCCAACAATTCCTTCTCAGTTGTGGTGTAGCTACACTGAGCTGGATTCAAAGTCTTTGAGGCGTAATGTATAACGTGGCTTTCCTTACCTTTCTTCTGCCCCAGTACCGCTCCAACCGCGTAATTGCTGGCATCACACATGATTTCGAATGGTATCTCCCAATCTGGCGGTTGAATAATAGGGGCTGTTACCAATTTATCCCGTAGATTCAGAAATGCCTCCTTACAGTCGTCATCAAAGTCGAACTGTACATCTTGTTGCAACAAACGGGTCATAGGTTGAGCAACCTTTGCGAAATCCTTTATGAATCTGCGGTAAAACCCTGCGTGACCAAGAAATGCTCGTATGTGCTTGACCGTAGTTGGATATGGCAACTTGGCAATGGAATCGACTTTTGCCTTGTCCACTTCGATACCCCTCTCCGATATGACATGGCCCAGTACGATGCATTCTTTCACCATAAAATGGCATTTCTCATAATTGAGTACCAGGCTTTTCTCCACGCATCTTTTCAACACTAGCTCCAAATGATTAAGACATGTGTTGAACGAATCACCATATACTGTGAAATCATCCATAAACACCTCTATGCAATTTTCCAACAAATCTGAAAAAATGCTCATTATGCACCGTTGGAAGGTTCCAGGTGCATTACAAAGACCAAATGGCATTCTTCGGTACACGAAAGTCCCGTACACACAAGTGAACGTGGTCTTTTCTTGATCTTCTTGAGCTACGAATATTTGCATATATCCTGAATATCCATCCAGGAAACAGTAATAGGCATTACCAGCTAGTCATTCCAGCATTTGGTCGATAAAGGGCAATGGAAAATGGTCCTTCCGTGTGACCATGTTCAGCTTCCGGTAGTCTATGCAGACTCGCCACCCCCTTTGTAGCCTTGTTGGAACAAGCTCGCCTTTGTCATTCTCCACAACCTGTACTCTAGATTTCTTCGGTACGACGTGAACCGGGCTGACCCATTGGCTGTCGGATATAGGGTAGATTATACCCAACTCCAAAAGCTTTAGGATCTCCTTAAGTACCACCTCCTTCATAACAGGATTCATTTTCCTCTGCGAATCCCGTACTGGTCGTGCTCCTTCCTCCAAGTATATATGGTGCATACACTCTGTTGGACCGATACCCTTTATATCTGCCAGGGTCCAACCAATGGCTTCCTTGTTTTCTCTCAATACTCTGACTAGTCTTTCTTCCTGCACCAGGGTTAGATCAGAACTAATAATCACTGGAAGAGTTTCCTCCAGTCCCAAGTAAGCATATTGCAAGTGCATCGACAGTTTTTTTAATTCCAAGACTGGGGCTTTCACAATCGAGGGCATCAGCTTCTCGTGTTGCCCATACTGAAAGAACAACTCCGGTTTGCCCTGCCCCGATCCTCCGATGGAGTACTCTTCCAAGATAATATCTTTAATCTTCTTGTCAACTTCCACTGCTGCTTCCAAGGTGCTTTCCTTTAAAGAATACAACTCCATAATGGTCTCCTTCATCTCGAGGTCCTCCATTTGTACGGCATCTCGATCGGTAAGACCGGCTTGTATAACCCTTTCTGTAGTGTCACTTGAGCTGAAGGACAGGTTTTGCTCTTGTACCAATGGTTCAAATATGTCAATCATCTCTACAGATTTTAAATCGGGCTTTCGTCTCATGGCTTCATAAATGTTGAATTCTTCTACTACACCATCGAATTCACACGATAGAATTCCAGTCTTCATGTCCAATTTAGTCCCTGCAGTCATCATGAACGGTTTGCCTAGCAGGATGGAGTTCTCCTTTGCTTCCAAACCGGTATCCAATACGTAGAAGTCAGCAGGAAAAATCAGCTCTCCTACTTTGATAAGCACATCTTCGATAACGCCCTCTGGATACGCGTTTGACCTGTCTGCTAGTTGTATGACAACTCGGGTATTTCGTAGTTCCCCCAAGTTGAGCCTGTTGAAAACTGTCAGGGGCATAACGTTTATAGATGCCCCCAAGTCCATCATGGCTTTGTCCATGTTCCTTCCTGCGATGTTGCAAGGGATAGTGAACATCCCCGGGTCTTTCTTCTTAGGTGGCATTTTCTGCTGTATGATGGCTGACACACTCTCCCCCATGATATATCGAACATCTTCATCAATCTTCACCTTCCTCGAACAAAGATCTTTAAGGAACTTGGCATACTTTGGAATTTGCTTAATCGCTTCTAGTAGGGGTAGGCTAAGTTCCAACTTTCGAAAGATTTTCATCATATCTTTGGCTTCTTTCTCTTTGGCTTTCTGTCGAAGTCTACCCGGATAAGGGGGTTCGGTCTGCTCATCACCATCTATTCCTCCTGAGATTTTGTTGTTGGTTCCCTCTTCTCTTTGTCGGTTAACTTCTGCTTCAGCCAAATTTTTTTCAGCTTGCTCATCACCCACCTCTGTGATTATTACTTGTGCCTGTTCCTTGTGATTGATCCCTTGAGATGGAAGTTCCCTGTATTCTCTTCTACTTTTGCCAACGCCTTCGCCAGATGACCAATCTGCACGTTAGTTTGATTCATACCAGCTCGGATTTCATTGCGGAACTTCTCACTTTCCTTAGCCATGCTCTCCATGGCTTCTTCCCATGGTGCTCTCCTCTGATGAGGTGGTTGATATACCTGCGGCTGTTGTGGCTGGTAGTGTTGTTGTTGTGGTGGGCCTCCCTGATATTGTCCTTGTTGTTGGTGCTGGGCAAATGATTGAGATGATCCCGGTAGACCTGCACCGTTCTGTTGTGGTTGACCATCCTGTTTCCATCTAAAGTTAGGATGATCCCTCCATCCTCTGTTATACGTATTTGAAAACGGGTCATGTTTCCTCTGAAATCCTTCATTTTCCCCCATGGCATTTACGTCCATTATATCTTCACCAAAGTTGGGGCAATTTTCAGATTGATGCCCAACTGCATCGCATAGACCACACTGTCTAACCTTCTTCTGCATGGTCAGACCACTCAGCAATGTCTTTATTTCCTTCATCTCTTTTTCCAGATTTGTCAGCTTATCTTTTTCCTCTCCTCTCTCTGGTATCTCTCTGCTTCTTTCATCTCCATCATCTCTGGATTCTTCTGCCATTGTTCCCAAGAGTTTGAAAATCTCTTGAGGTGTTTTGCTCAGCAATGATCCGTTGCATGCAGCCAATACCAGTCCTCGATCACTCCTCCGCATGCCCTTTACGAAGCTTTCCACTTGATCTTTCCACTGTTTGAAACGAGTCCACTACTCATAAAAAGTTTCCAGCCCGTCCTGCTTAATATTTCAGATGTCCCATCGCATCCTTTCAACTCTTGTGGCTGGAAAAAATTCTTCCAAGAAACTCTGCTGCATTTCTGCCCAAGTAGTAACGCTTCCTTAAGGTAGATTGTACAGCCATCTCCTTGCGCTGTCTACTAATGAGAACGGAAAAAGAACCAGTTTCACATATTCTTGCTGATTCTCATTGGACTGATGCATCACTGTCATTTCGAAGTCCTGGAGATGGGTATGCGGGTCGTCTCCTGGATATCCATTAAATTTCGGTAAGACCTGTATTAATGCAGGTTTCAAGTCAAACCGTTCAGGCGCGAAAGGATTCGTCGGTAAGGTGATCCCGTTCGGCCTGAGATTCAGATTAGTTGGGTAAGCCAACTGCTTGAGGGTCTGCGGCGGCTGTGGTTGTTCATCCATAGAGTCGCGTCTCGCTATTCGTGCAAGTGCGGGTAGTCGTCGTTCAGTTCGTTCAATATCTGGATGAAAAATTAATGCTCTCTGTACTCGACGAGTTCCACGCATAAACTAATAGTGGAAGATGGAATGAGAAGTGTAAAATTGTTGCGCGTCACTCCCCGTCAACGGCGCCAATTTTTACACACACCCATCGTGTGGTACGATCAAAATACCTGTGTATGCCCCAGACGGACAGTACACGCTCCTATGCCCACTACCGGACTGGCTAGTCTTAGCGGCAAGCTAGGGTCGATCCCACGGAGAGTGATGAACCACCTTACTCTTCAGTATATAAATCGAGTTGTCACGATCTAAATCTGTGTTCTGCACAATAAAATAGACGGAAATCAAATATAAAAAGGGGGTAAGATTTGGGGTAGGTCATGATCATTATCGATATGTTTATTCGGTCATGGGAACACTAAAGATCCGTCCATGCTTCGCATGAACTCAAGGCGTGGCCCAAAGACATTGGGGCATTTCAAGAATTCATACTCCACATTTGGGATGGTTGAATCCCTTGTTGTCGTCCTGGTCCAAAGGTCACGCTTCACCCCGGTCACAAGGCCCTGCTTCACTCCTCCTTAGATAATAGTCATACCCGATCTCTCCAAGTATGACCCTCACCAACCTTCTCTTCCAAACTTCCCATGTCCGCACCTACAGAGTAGACATCACTCGCGGGATACTCATTTCCGGGACCATGTCCAACTGGTCATTGGAATGCCTACGATACGCGAGATGAGTCCTTTGGTCGATAACCATGGCTTGATGTCTCGTCACAGTTGATGGGTGATTGTTACAGAAGCCCAAGGCTGAAGAAGGACGCAGTATCCCCTTGTCCAGTCCTCACCATCCAGATCTACAGCACCATGTCAGGTGCTGCTTAGCTACTCGGTCCTGGGCACATCGAACGCTGCCGTTGTCATACCCTGCCTTTGCTTGACATGGTATAGCTCCAACCGAACGGAGATCACCCGTTAGGTCAGGACTGCCCATGAGTTCTGCTCCAGTCCTTCCGGAACTACTGGACTTAACCGATGGCACAAGTGCCTCACGAATATTTCACACATCAACAATCAATCATTCCCCATACCCAAATCTCACCGAGTAAACTACTCACACATAATTGAATATTTAATTATAAGCGAAATAGAACACATGAATAGAAGAAATACGAAATACTCGGATTAAACGTACCTAAGGCAACAGCCTTGGATTTGTTTATCACATCGTAATGTAAATAAAAGCAGATAAAGATTGTTTTGAACAGAAATATAAAACTGAGAATAAAAGTGTTTTCTTCGGACTAAGAACTGCAGACTGATCGATTCACCAACATTGTGCCAGCCGCTTTGGCTGGACTTTTATAGCTGTAGTGTCAGCGAGCAAACCCTAGGTGGGTAGATTGAAATGGCATGATTGGTAGTTTCCATGTTGAGCGAGATTCTGAATATCTGCGATTGACTGGATTGATGATTGGCGATCTCCGATTGATTGGTTTATTTAGGGTAAGGTGCTGACCTCCAAATCTTCCCTTCCATAGATGCTTGGCAGATATTAGGCGAATCCTCTCCACGTGACTTTCCTTCTTGAGCTTTGACGACTGACTGGCAATCTTTGTAGTGGTCAGACTGGTTGCATGCTTCATGATTGGATTCCTCGTAGGCAAGGCAGCTGCAAGATCTTCTTTGTTGTTGGCTGCATTGCGTTAATACCACGAATGCGAATGATGAACAGCAACTTAGCTTCAGGGTTCACATGGAATCCTCCTTTCAACCTCGTCTCTTGCTTCAATTCATCTCCTGCTCTGCATACTCCTTTGCGTTGTCCTTGCAACCGACTGGATTCGCTCCAGTTCTGCTCATTCTGACCACCTTTCCTCTGTTTGACTTGGACTGAGCTTCCTTCCTTCGAACAACAGTTTCCTTCCCCTGGACAGACTCTAATGATACAAAAAGACATGAAAAATAGGGCCAAAAGGCCCAAAAGTCGCAGACGCATCATGTGCATTCCTCAACGAAGATATCAAGGAAGATGTATATGTTGAACAGCCTCCTGGTTTTGAGACGAGATGGAAGAGTGTACAAGTTGAAGAAAGCTATCTATGGACTAAAGCAAGCGCCAAGAGCTTGGTATTCTGACACTCTTTGTGGTTTTCTTCTGAACTCGGGTTTCAAACGAGGGTCAGTTGACAAAACCCTATTCACCATCAAAGTTGGAGATGACATTCTTGTGGTGCAAATCTACGTGGATGACATCATATTCGGTTCCAAGTCAGAGGAACTGTGTGAAAAATTTTCAAACCTCATGAAGGAGAAGTTCGAGATGTCAATGATGGTCGAGATGAATTATTTCCTTGCGTTACAAGTAAAGTAGTCGCCAGAAGGGATTTTCATCAATCAATCCAAGTATACAAAGGAGCTCATCACCAAGTTTGGATTGCAGACAAGTAAGATCACGAGGATCCCAATGAATACTAACTAGAAGATTGAACCTGGAACTGAAGGAAAGCTCGTGGATGCCAGTAAGTATAGAGGGATCATCGGTTCTTTGCTATACCTAACTGCCAGCCGGCCAGACATATCATACGCAGTTGGAGTGTGTGCCCGATTCCAAGTTCAACCGAGAGAAGCACACATGTTGGCAGCAAAGAACATCATCAAGTATCTGAAGGGAACTGTTAATGTTGGATTGTGGTATCCAACTGACGACAATATCCAACTAACCGGATACTCAGAAGCGGACCTAGCCGGAGATCGATTGGATAGGAAGTCTACTTCTGGACACTGTCAGTTCATGTGAAGCAAGTTGGTTTCATGGTTCTCCAAGAAACAAGCATGTGTTGTTACTTCAACAACCGAATCAGAGTATATGGCTGCTGGAAGCTGTTGCATGCAAGTGTTGTGGCTGAAGCAACAGCTGAGAGATTATGAAGTCGCAACTGGACAGGTTCCCATTCATTGTGATAGCTCGAGTGCCATAACTATCTCTCTGAATCCTGTTCACCACTCTCGGACAAAGCATATCGACATCCGTCATCATTTCATCCGAGATCATATCGAGAAGAAGGATGTGTCCATGGAGAAGATCCTAACTGAGATACAGAGGGCTGATATCTTCACTAAACTTCTAGCCGAAGCGCGGTTCAAAATGCTATGTGATCTACTTGGATTGTTAGATCCACCTGATGAGGAACCAGCTGAGGAAAAGAGATAGATATCCATCTGAGGAGGAAGCTCAGATGAAGGGGGAATTTCAGATGCTAATCGCCAACTGATGACATCAGACGTCAGCTGAACAGACGAACTCGAGTCAGCTGATGGTATGCCGATCAGATGCAGATTGCCAACCGAAGGAATCAGACATCAGCTGAACAGACGAACTCGAGTCAGCTGATGGTATGCTGCAACATGGGAACTCAGCTGATTTTGACATCAGCTGGCAGGTAACATTTATGGCTGAAGGTGATATGTTCTTAAATGATAATGTTTGAAATAAATTCAAACATTCCTGAACTAGTCAGTTACATTAAAAATAGCCATCATGTCGCATTAAATGTAAAGTATGGCTGAACATCCATAGCCTACTTTATAGTGCGACTGGGCTGACAAGATAAACTGTACACCTTCTCACGCGCTGATTGGAACTCGGATCAAAACGTCAAGTCAAAGATAGTCAACAGTCGCGTGATCTCAGCCGTTGATGGATTCGCGCCATTTAACCCCAGCCGTCGATTTCATCCGAGTCAAGACCTATATAAGGTGAAAAATCAGGAAGATATCTCCTACTTTCCTCATTCGTGCATATCTTAATTACCTGTTCATCGTCTTCCCAGTTTCTGCCTAACCTATTTTCTGCAAAAGATTGTCTTTCCTTTCTTCTATATATATTCTCTTTGCAGTGATCATTAATGGCACTCAAAAGTAAGATGGCATCATCTGGATCATCCCTCGTCCCTACCACATATGAAGAATCGTTCGATATGCTAGTATCGAAGATTCACTTCGAGCAAATCCTCTCCGACGAGGAACTGGAGTCACCGGTCTTGGCCCCGCTCGCAAACACACTCAGGGAGAATGGCCTCCTCGAATGGGCCAAACTCTGCCCCTCCCACTTGCTCAGACGCCAAGTCGGAGAACTCTACGTCAACCTCAAGCGCCCCCTTGACAGTGCAGAGGGAGTATCTACGGAGGTGTCCTGCCGACAAAGAGATGTTCCGGCCAGAACGATACGTCGTGTCACCTTCCCCATCGACGTGTCCGATGTCTTCCGGTACATCATTCCCGTCAACCACACAGCCACCGAGTTCCTGGAGAATATTACCGACGAGCAGGCGGATGAGTTTCTACAGGATGCTCTGATCGAGCCGGAGCGGCTGAGGAGCAACATGCAACGGACAAAGCTGAAGCCGGAACATCGCCTGTTGTTCGATGCCGTGTCGAAGGTGGTGTTTGGATATAGTGGCTCGTTTGGGGACATCAGCTGACCCAAACTGAAGAAGCTGGTGGCACTGGAGCACCAACACCAAATCAACTGGTTCCAATATTTCCTGAACCAGTTGATGGTGGAGAATCGAAGATCTCCGAGACTACAACCGAGTCCGAAGAGAAGCTGCTGAGTGTGAAGGGGACACTCAACTTCGGCTGTAAGATTTCCGCCCTCATCTTGCTCGCAACGAAGGACCGTAACATGGTCTGGGCTGACTGCGAGGAGACGCCGCTTAAGAAGCTGCTGTTGTTCCCGACAGCCAAGAAAGCACAGGAGGTGCTTAGGAGTGTCTACACTCCTAAGGACAAGAGGGAGTCGGGAAAGCCAGCTGAGTCAACAGCTGAAGGGGAACAAGCCGCTGCTCGCCCCACAAAATCCAAAGTTTCACGCCGCCGAGCTGAGGCGGAAAAGGAGTCAACTGAAGAACCTGCCCAGAAAAAGTTAAGGGTACGGTTTAAGAAATCGACCAAGAAAGCAGCTGAGGTGCCAGCTGATGAGCCAACTGATGTTCCAGCTGATGAGTCAGCTGATGAGCCAATTGAGGTTCCAGCTGAGGAGCAAGCTCCAGCCGAGGAGGGAGCACCGGTTGAGTCAACACCTGCTGAGGAGCGTTCCGAATCCAGCCGCTCAGCTGAGGCCGCGTCATTCGAGATCGTCCCTCGAGCCCCTGGAGCTGATGAGGTTGAGGGCATGGAGACGTCAGATGCATCCTCCTCGTCTAAGGACGTTGAAATTGTTACCACCTCCCCCACGGCAGGAGACAATGCCGTACCGCCCCAAAGCCTCTTGCTCTTTCCACCAAACCAGAGCCAGATATTCCGAGCACTCTCTCGATGCCAACATCGAGACCGATCCTTCGGCCGATGTTGATGAAACCATTGAACCCACTCTCCCAACCGAATCCCAAATTCCGAGCTCTCAGCTCGATGCCGATGTTGCGACTGACTCTTTGGCCAACATCGATGAACCTCTTGAACTTGAGCCATACAATCTTACCCCCTCCCCAATCAATGAAGCAGAGGATCTGCAGGAAGTTGCTAAGGAGCACGAAGGCAGGGTGGCCTACTGCTTTCAGAAGCTGTTAGGTCTGTTCCCTGCGGCTCGCAACATGCCCATCTTCGCCACTCTGGGAACCGAGCTACTGTACCAGTTTCCATCTGATCTTCAGCCACTGGTATGTCAAGGAGGACACAATCAGAGTGCAGAGCTGGGACAGGCTGAAGTCTGATGAGTCCCGCATGCGAGCCTACTTCAACTATTCCAACTTGGAGGTGGCATACAATAACCGGATTGCGCTGCTCACTCGACGGATGGACCAGAGTCTGGCTGAAGGGACGGACACAAGGGAGGCAGCTGGAAAGGAGTGTGTCGACTTCCTTGACAGCATGTTGGCTAAATCGGCTAACTTCCTTGAGGATGTCGATGCAGCAGCCGCAGCCGCGAAGGAAGAAGAAGAAGAACTGAAGCTGTACCTGATGAATAGACAAGCCATGGTAACAGCTGAGCCTCTCGCTCTATCCGCACAAGTCCCTCAAGCTGCTCAGCTTGCCCCATCAACTGAAGAAATCTGCGAGCTGGTAGTTGAGAGGGTCAACCAGTTGAGGACCGAACTGCTCGCCAACCTCCAGCACCAACAAGATGACCAACTGAGGGAGTTGGCAGCACAAGAAGCGAAGTATCAACAACTGGTGGAGGAGAATGCCGAACTGAAGACCAAACTGAATGATTTCTCCTCCTCCACTAATCAGGACATGTCGGAGCTGAAGTCCACTCTGTTGGGACTGAAGTCGGAGCTCAACGTCTTCAAATCTATGGCCGACTCAAATCTTGCCATGTCCCAACAGGCGCAGGATGCTGAATGGGAGTCCAGGTGGAGTCGCGGTGGGCTGAGTTCGTTGCCAAGAAGGCCGAACAAGAGCGCCAGGACTCCGAACTGGCAAAGAAGATCGAGCTGAAGTGTGCGGTCGATGAACTCTTCAACCGTATTCAACTAACCGAGGATAAACTCAACTCTCTGGACGGTTCAGTAGCAAGCCTTGTTGCTGATGCCAAAAAGGGGGAAGACAAGGAGACGGAAGTTAAGGCGCAGGAAGAAGAAGAGACCCAAGAACAAGGAGTGCCAGCTGCTCAACCATCCAAATCTCAGCTGAGGAGGAGGAAGTCTGTTGCTCCCAAGTCAACCAAAGTCGGTGGAGCTGAGATGTCTAAAGACTTGGAGTAGGCAGAGAAGATTGGAGTTTCCTACAGCTCCATAGCTGAGATCGCAGCCGAGCTGGATTCTGAACTCGACGGGATAACAACCGAAGAGTGCATAGCAGCGGCCAAGGCTATGGATGTAGAGAAGAAGGACTACATGAACCCGAGCTGGATCAGAAAGTTTGCCGCCAGCCAGGCGAGGAGGGTGAACCAGTTCGAGGATGAGCTGAAGAAGTTGTCCCAAAATTTGGACCGCAACGTTGCCTCCTGCAACCGACGCCGCATCAACAAGCATCAATCAAAGGTGAAAGCTCGGTTGAAGCAACAAAGGTTGCCTGCAAAGTCCAAGGTTGAGAGTCGGTTCAGGCATGTTGACAAGTGGATGCCGACCGAGTGGAATGAAGAGTGGGAGCTGTTCAAGCAGGAGTTCGTGAACGACTTCTACTACAGGAAGGTTTACGCAACCGACGACCCAAGGAAAGCATTCAAGGAAGCGCTGACCGAGTTGCACTCAGGGGATCCTGGCATGTTCAGCCAGTTGAGGCGGGCTATGATTGACGCCAACCTGGACCTGAACACTGTTCCAGTTCCGAAGAGGGTTACTTATCGGCCTCCTCTTCTCCCAGATTCCAGCAACCCGAACCGCACGAAGATCGCATCTGAGGTGAGGCAGGTTTGCAAGGAGCATGGAGTGGACATCTCCAAGGAGTCACCTGCTAAGAGGGAAATTTTTGTTAGGATCTTTAGTAAGTATGGGCTACAGTTCTAGCTCAGTTAGTTTTCTAGCAACTGTTGTAATTTTTGATTTTTGCGCTTATCTGTGTAATCATCAGTTGTAATGAAAACTTCAAGTATATATATTCGATTCACCTTGATGAACAATCCCTCATTGTCCAAGCTCTGAATCGCAAAGTCTTTTAAATACCATGTTATAATTGTGCTAACCCTTTGATGTTTTATCTTATAGACTGTCTAGAATTTCAGCTGAGATTTTAGATAAGTTAGTAAGGTTTAGATCAGTAGAGGTTTAAAGTTGTAAGTGGTTTTGGCATCATCAAAAAGGGGGAAATTGTTGGGAAATTTATTAGTAAGAGTTTTGATGAATTCCAAAACCAACTGACCCCAACCGAGTAGATATTGCCAGAACCTATTGATAGTAGATAGGCTCGCTGTTTGAGCATTGTCAAGATTTTATCTTTACAGGTCTCCAGCTGAAGATGACAACAAGGCATCACTCGGACAGAACATCAGTTGTAAGAAAGACAACTGAGCGTTCACTTCTTCATAATGCAAAAAGGGGGAAGTCACATTCAAAAGATAGAACATCAGTTGCAAGGAAAACAACTGAGCGTTCATCAGATGAGAAGTAGTAAAGGGGAAGAGAACATCAGATGAAAGAAAGCCATCTGAGAGTTCGAACCCAACTGACCAGATACAAGGAAGACAACTGAGTGTTCAGTTTCAGAACATCAGCTGTAGAACTCAACCAAGAAGATCAACAGCTTGAAGACGAAGTCAGCTGAGAGTTCAACTGTTAGTTGTCAGATAGAACATCGGCTGAAGAACAAGCTAGTTGAAGATCGAAAGTCTTAACCGACCACCCCTTGTTGGAAGTCTGTTGTTAAGATTTGAATTTCAAAAGGAAGTCACGTGAGGGTTTGACCGTTCAGTCATCACCCCATTTGGCCCAACACAAGGCTATCTCAGATGGAAAGCAGAAGAGCACAGATGCCATATCGGGAAAGTCTTCAGAGATCAGAGACAAGCCATCGTTTTCAAAGAACAGAGATCAACAGCTCCTCCAACGGCTAGTTGATACTCTCCGCCTATAAATAGAGGCCTTCATTCATTCGAAGATAAAAAGACACACACGCGAGAAGAAACCAGAGAGTAAAAGAAAGAACAATATTCTTCACGAGCTGAACTGAAGTTAATCTCTTAGAACATCACTTGTTGAGAGTTCTAGAGTTAGTTCGTTTTGTGTCTTTAGATCGAATCTTGAGAACATCACTTAGTGAGAGTTCGTAGAGAGTTAGATCATAGCTCACATCACGTTCGAGCTTTTAGTTGGAAATACATTTTTCTTTCACCTGAAAAGGTTTAGGATCCTACTCTTCCTGCAACTGAGTAGTTAGGTCGTTTAGTACCCGTAAACTAAACTGTAAGGTTGATAAGTACCCACAAACTTATCCATAACGGTTGCTCAGCCCACGTAAGCTGAGTGGTTTGTCCAGAAGAACTTGGACAGAGTTGTGTGGACTCACAACTTCCCGTGGACGTAGGAGGGTTATCTCCGAACCACGTTAAATCTCTGTGTGCTTGTGTTTTTCCTTATTCAGTTATTTCTTGCATACTCTACCCTAACATATCAACAATTACTAATATTCGATTAGTTTTCTCGTTCGATTTTCCTATCGACGATTACGCTCGTCTCTTCGTCTCTTACGAAAAGTTCGACATTCTTAGATTTCGTTCAAACTTTCCAATTATCATCATTAACCACATAGATTAACTAATATGCAAACCATAAACTTATATCATTATCGAAACTAATTCTATCGACGATTCTTCGTCCCCAACGATTTCATTTTTATTTTTAGAAAAATCTAAATTAAATATATGTTAAACCTTGTGCTTACTACATCTCGATTATATCAACATATCATCCAAATCATAACCTTTTCTCATTCAAATACCTACTTCTTCCTCTCTTACAACTTTGTTTTTTTTCTTAGAAAATTCCCAATTAATTCACATGTTCATTATTCATCCTATGCAAACATATTCTACCAACTACACACATCTAATATTCAAGCTCAAACCTCTCTTACTTATCTTCAAAATTTTCGAAAATTACCCTATAATTTCTAACATGATTTCTACTTGATTTCTATCCATAGAAATTTAATCATAAGCATAAATAATCAAGAAATAAACTTAAAACATCATCCTACATCTTCATTAAATTTTCGGTCATTACAATACTTGGAAGAAAAAGATTTTCTTTGGATAGAAAGGAAGCTAAGGTCCTTGCCTTGTTGAATATGAACTCGGATTTGAGATTAATCGAAAGATGAACAAGTTATGATGATTGACACTTGAAGAAACTTGATGAACTTGATGAAGATCTTGATGAAAATGAAGAACAAAAGAGAGAAGAGAGAGAGGGAGAGAGGGGCGGTTGGAAGGGGAGAGAGAAGAGAGAAATGATGACTAAGAGATGATATTAACATAATAAAGTGAGAAGGATGACTAAGGGGGGGGGGGGGGGGTAGGTGGCGGTTTGGGAGGGATTTTAATTCCAAAATATCTCGATTACGTGTCTAATACTGCGTATTGAAATCGATTAATTAATTTCTTAGACGGTTACGTTTCTGGCGAAAACTAATTCGATCAATAGATTGGAAATAATTTACTTAGTTGGAAAGCATAATTCGATTTCCGAAATCCAAAGAAAAGTTGAGACATGACAGTCCAAATTTCGCCCGGAAAAATAAATAAAACTGACTTTTACCGGAAGACTCGTATCGCAAAATAAGTTAATGTAAAGTCAGACGGTTTTTCGATCTGAGTTCTCGAACAAAAATTCTATCGGACGCGAAAACCCTAATACAATAGTCGGTTGAACGACTTCTGGAATTTATTTTCAGAAACGGATTTCACCGTTAGTCTTAGAACTGAATTTCCTTAACTTAGACGTGCAAAGCCTTAATTAATTAATAACTTTTTATTTTAGCGACGGAAGAAATATCTGGGATATTATATTAATATTGTGTTAATATTTATTATGCCTGTTTGATATATCAATTTGATTCTTATTGTATAATTCTAGATTTCTATCTATATAATTTCTTCTTCAATTTGAATAATATTTTCTGAAGAATCACTTCTTGATCCTCTTGTAGTTATTCTATTTAAAAAGGAATTTGAAATTGTGTCATTAATGTTTGAGGTATTATTTCTTCCTTCTTGTATGGTTCTAGAGTTTCCTATAAAATTATTCATTTTTTAGCTTTCCAATGTTTGTAAATAGGTGGAGTAAATTTCTTTTCTAGGTCTTTCAATAGGACCTAACTCTAAATTTTTTTATTGTTTTTGTTAATTTATCAAGTTCTCCAGTAAAAGTAAAAGGTTCTGAATTTTTAACTTATCAACTTATTTGTTCTTATTCTTGTTTTTATTCTTTATTTTATTTCCACAAAAGGGAATTCTTACGGCTCTCATTTAAAAAGAACAAGTCGACTCCAACGAGTCTATTGTTCATGTCACTTTACGCAGGTGACATTCATTTATTTGCTTTGATTCCCTTCATTCTATCCTTTCCGATCCGATCGCCTCTTTCGAAATCATTTGGAACCAACGCTTCTTAAAACGTCTATGTTCTCAGGGAATCGGAAGAATCCTTAGAGCAACAGTCTAAGTTCACAGAGAATTGGGAGAACGGTCTAAGTTCTTATATCAACATACTTTTCAATAATAAAGAATTTAACTCAAATAATTTCACGTACTTTCACATAGTACAACATTCATGCTTTCACATAGTTCACGTAATATCACAAAGTATAACTCTTATACTTTAATCAAATCATACTTGGCATACTTAATCTCATCATACTTTCATACTTAATCAAAATTTCTTGCATTCTTTAATCAAAAAAATTTCTTCTTAAAAGAAATCATACTTCTGAAATCCTTTCCTTACTTTTCTACTTTGGTTGAGTCGACGTAGCGGGAGGTTGAGTTGTAGTCTACACTCTTGAACTTAGTGTTACGACTTAACTTTACTTGAAAGAAGACTTGGGTATAGAGTATATACAAATACTCTATCTTACTACTTGAAAGAAATTTGTATGCATAGCAGAAATGATCGCTCTGATACTACTCTGTCACAGCCCCAATTCCCGAGGGACGGCAAAGCCAAGGTGCGACTAGGGGTTGGATTAAAGAAGTGGGGAAGAAGGGAGAATGAATAAGAATGAACAATTAAACAGACATTAATAACAGAAGAAACTACCATGAACTTGACTTCATTGGATAAAAGAGAGTCGATCTCGAAGGATCGCTTGACAGAGTTGATTCAAATTAAATTCGGTTTATGGTACGAGACTTAAACCAAAGAAAAGATTTATACATAACAAAAGAACTAGTTTGCAGTGGAAAACGTGAAACTGAGACACTGATCTTCTTCCTATAAACAACTCTTACTCAACCTCCGCCGCTCCCGTCACTCAACCTGCACATTTATAAAACATATGCAGGGCTAAGTACATAAAGCATTTAGTGGGCAAATTGCCAGAAACATACCATAAGTAAAGATTAATCAAGCATCTTAAAAGGTAGCGCATCGGGGTTTTTCGTCAAATACTCGTGCCTACTAAATATTTTCTTTCATAAACTTAAATCACTTTACTTGATCAAGATTTTCTGACTGTTATTTCTTTCATATTAGCACATAATCTGTTTTAAAACGTCGGGGAAGAAGGCCTTCTTCCGTGCACGCTCCTCACCGTGGCTGGCTACCCCTCAACAGAGCACCACGCACACCGGCTACCGTGTACACTAATTCTGGATAACACACTGTGGGTTAACTCAGAATCCAATCGTTAACTGGTCGGCGAACCAACATGAGATAGGCATAATAGAATTCACATAATTCAAAATCATTTATGCCCTGATAATCACTTTGAAAACATAGCTATCAAAGTTGTAAATAATGATTTTCGAGCATCGCTCATTTGATTTGATATATAGAAAAGTCCACCTCAATCGTTTACAGAACAAACTTTAACCTTCGGTCTTCCGTCCTGTCTTCAACTCCGACTTCCTTCTTTTATCGCAAATATTCAAACTTTAATAATCGATCAAGACGATTAAAGAAAAGAAATTGAATTCGTTTGAGACTTTTAGGCCTTTACACTTTACTACTTTCTTTTGATTAACGAATAAACGAGACTTCGATCAATTCCCATCTACAAACTGACTCGGCTCATTACTCGGCACTTAGTTCAGTAGATAATGGATGTCGATAACTTATAATGACTTAAAGTTCATAAGGAACGAAGTTTGAAAAGGATTCAACTTAAGACATTAAGTTTTGGAAACTTTCTGCACAATACAGTAGTTCTGGAGTTTGCACAGAACAGGACACTTCAGAACAGGGGATGAAATTTATACCAAAAGAAATTCATGGGTGTCTAGTTTACTCTCCAATTTACGGATCTCGATTTCGTTAAGCGAGCTAGAAGTTATGACAGTTTCTGTGAAATGTCGCAAAACAGTCGCGCGAAACCCTAATGATCGACAAAACTCGACGTACGATTCCCTAGGTACGATCAATGCTATTCCATATTTATTTTCACGAAAATTTCATCTCACTGCAGTCTACATGAAGTATCCCTTAATCGGGTTCGCATTCACGTCTTTTGATTAAACAAACGACGAGCATTTCCTCGTCATTTTCAACTAACCATTTACTAAACCAATTCAAATTTCAAATTCTATTTCATTCAGCAACTTCTCGTTTCTTAACTATAACTCATAACATCTCGTATCTTGGATGGAAATATCGTCAACTACACTATTGTTCGTCAATCAATAACAATCATTATTATCAAAAAGCTTTTCCTTATTCGACTTTTCTATCGGCTTTTAATCTTGATTCTCCGTCTCTTACTAAAAATCAAATCTTCTTAGAATTCGTTCAAACTTTACGGTTACGATCATTAACTAACAAGATTATCATAGGTTTGAATCACAAACCCTAATCATTATTCATGCTCGGCTTATCGACGATTGCTCGCCTCTTACTAAAAATCCTACGTTCTCCGTTTTCGTTCAAATTTTACAACATCGATCATTATCTATCAAGCATCACTAATATGTAAACCATATTCTAAAAACATTATCGAGCTTCAACTTATCGATGGATTTCCGTCTCTTATGTTTTTCAATTTATTTTTAGAAAAAATTTCAAATAAATATATGTTCATCTATATGCATACTACATCTCATTTCTATTAATAAATCATACAAAACATAACATCTTCTTCATCAAAACCTCACTTGTTCTTATCTTACATTTCTACTTTTATTTTTAGAAAATTCTAATTTAATTCATGTAGTCATCTAACAACACATAGAACACTAATCCATCAAACAAACATTAAGAAAATCGAACTACATAAAACCCCAAAATCTTATTAAAATTTCGGTAATATATATAGAGATTAGGAGGGATGTTTTCTTCGATTTCAATCCATAAAACCTAATTCTAGCATACTATATCATTTATTAATCAAGGTTCAACATTCTACTTTGATTCCATTCTTTTCGAAAAAAAATAAGTAGGTGGAAACAAGTTTTTGTTCAGTTCATAACGTAGACGATGTTCTTACCTTGCCGAATATGAAGTCGGATCTAAGATCGATCGGTAGATGGAGGACTTGTGTTCTTGAGAAGAGCTTGGAGAATGAAGAACTATGGAAGAAAAAAAAATGAGAGAGAATGGAGTGAAGGGTGGCGGAAATGATGAGGAAGAAAGGTTGATGACAAGGCTACTCACTATTGCATAAAGTGTTAAAATATCTCCAAGGTGATGACTCACCTATGTATGGCGGTTTGGGGTGTGATTTTTAAGCCGGAATATCTCGTTTACGGGTCTAGAACGACGTTATAAAAGTTGAGAAATAAATTTTTAGTTGGTTTCGTATTCGACAAAATCTAATTCGTCCGTTAGATTAGAAATAAATCACATACTCGGAAAACCTAATTCGTTTTTCAAAATCTGATAAAAAGTCGGGATTAGACAGTCTAAAATTCGCCCGGAAAAATCATAAAAACTGACTTTCTCCGGTGAACTCGTATCGAAGAAAAAGTGAATGTAAATTCTGACGGTTTTTCAATCTGAGTTGTCGGACGAAAAATCTATCGGACGCGAAAACCCTAATACAGTAGTCGTTCGACCGACTTCTGGAATTTATTTTCTGTAACGGATTTCACCGTAAATTTTAGAATCGAAAATCCTTAACTTAGGCGTGCAAAGCCTTAATTATTAATTAACTTTTTATTATTCGTCGGAAGAAAATATCCGGGGTATTACATCCTACCCCTCTAACAAGAAATTTCGTCCCGAGATTTGCTTATCTTCTTCAAACTGTTCGGGGTACTTCTTTCCCATCTTTTCTTCGAGTTCTCACGTAGCTTTTTCTTGCCTGTGGTGATTCTATATTACTTTTACTACTCGTACTGACTTGCTTCTTAACTCTCGTACTTTTTGATCCAAGATCGATTGCGGCCTTTCTTCACAACTTATCCTACTCAAGAACAACGTCTTGCTGGAGGATTACGTGTTTAAGATCGAACACATACTTTCTCAAATGAGATATGCAAATATAATAAACATTCCATAGACTTGGCGACACGGCCAATCTATACACATTAAAACTATTTTTTTTAAGATATCAAATAATCATATAAATCTTTGTCTAAGCTTACTCTTGACATGAATCTAATGATTCTCTTCAATGGAGAAATCTTAAAAAAAAACTTTATCTCCCTTTTCAAAGTTAAGTTCTGATCGGCGTAAATCACATAAGACTTTCGTCTTCTCTAAACTTCTTTTATTCAGACTCGAGTCTATCGAATGATCTCGATCATTTCACTGACCGTATCTGGTCCTAGGTTCTTTTCTTTCACCTACCTTATTATAATAAGGCAGTTATCTAAACTTCTTCCTATGCAAGATCTCGTAAGGTACAATACTTATTGTAGCTTGATAACCATTGTTATGAGCGAAATCGACCAATGGCAAAACATTCTTCCATTTTGCACTTCAATCTAATACTATCGTTCTCAACACATCTATGAGTACTCGTATCGTCCTCTCGGATTGTCCATCCGTTTAGGGGTGAAAAGCGGTATTAAAATTAAGGTTGGTACTCGGCTTCTTCTGTATAGTAGTCCAAAACTTTGAAGTAAATCTGGCATCTCTATCAAACCTTATCGACTTTTGTATTCCGTGCAGACGTACAATCTTACGAACATACAACTGAGCTAACTTTCTGATCCAAAGGTAATTGGAATTGGTAGGAAGTGAATTGATTTTGTGAACCTATCAATAACCACCCAGGTGGCAGTATCTCCTTTTCTAGGCTTTGGGCAAACCCATCACAAAATCCATGGCTATATCTTCCCATTTCTACCTTGGAATACTTAATGGTTGTAACAATCCGTATGGTCTTTGGTATAAAGCTTTCACTTGTTGATAAGCCAAACATTGTTCTATAAACGAGGCAACATCTTGTTTTAATCTGTTCCACTAGAAATTCTTTCTTACGTCTTGATACATCTTCGTCCTCTGGGTATGCTGTATATGACGTATCGTGAGCCTTACTCATGATATCGTTCTTCAATTTGTTGTCATTAGGGATATAAGGTCTACCTTTAAATAAAATCGCATTATCTTAGTGCTTCGAAATAACCGTCTGGTTTATCCGTTCTTAGCTTAGCCGAAGCTTTTTGATCGACTCGTCCTTTCTCTGGGCACTAAAGATTCTTTCTCGTAAGTCTGGTGTAGTTACTAGTGCTGCTATTTAGTTTGTTATCGTTTGAGGTGCATCAAGCACTTCTAAGTCCATTTTCTCAATTTTTCTTACAAGAGCTTCTTCCTTGATAAAGAGACATCCTAACTTGGTTGGATTCTTACGACTCAGCGCGTTAGCTACCACATTTGCTTTTCCTGGATGATAGTTGATTCCGCAATCATAATCCTTGACTAATTCGAGCCATCGTCTTTGCCTTATGTTCAATTCCTTTTGCTCGAAGAAGTACTTTAAACTTTTATGGTCCGTAAAAATCTCAACCCTAACACCATAGAGATGGTGTCTCCAAATTTTTAATGCATGCACTACGGCTACTAGTTCTAAGTCGTGGGTTGGGTACTCGACTTTATGAGGTCGAAGTTGTCGTGAAGCATAAGCTATCACCTTTCCGTCTTACATCAATACACCTCCTAATCCGTTCTTTGAAGCATCTGTATAGACCACGTATTCCTTATTTGCTTCTGGCAAAGCCAACATTGGTGCTGTGGTTAACTTCTCTTGAGTGTCTGGAAACTCTTCTCGCATTCGTCCGTCCATCTGTACTTGTTTTCCTTCCGAAGTAGTTGCGTCATAGGTCTAGTAATTGTTGAAAATCCTTCGATGAATCTTCTGTAATAACCGGCTAAACTTAAGAAACTCCTAATTTCGTTCGGACTTGTTGGCGATTTCCAATCGCATACTGCCTCCACCTTGGCAGGATCTACCTTGATACGTTCTGCTGATACGATATGTCCAAGGAACATTACTTCCCTCAGCCAAAACTCGCACTTACTGAATTTGGCGTAAAGCTTCTCGTCTCTAAGCGTTTCTAAAACTAATCTCAAGTGTTCCTTGTGTTCTTCCTCATTCTTGGAGTAAATGAGAATGTCGTTGATAAAACTAAGACGAATTTGTCTAAGTGCGGGTGAAAGATTCGATTCATGGGATCCATGAATACTGCGGGGCGTTAGTCAAACTAAATGGCATAACTTAGGAATTCGTAATGGCCATATCTAGTTCGGAAAGCGGTCTTAGGTATGTCCTCGGGTTTGATTTTCAATTGATGATACCCAGATCTTAAATCTATTTTTGAAAAGACTCCTGCTCCCTTAAGCTGATCAAAGAGGTCTTCTATCCTTGGCAAAGGATACTTATTCTTAAGGGTAATCTTAATGAGCTCTCGATAGTCTATGCACATCCTCATAGAACCATCCTTATTTCTGACAAACAAAACCGGTGCTCCCCACGGTAAAACACTCGGTCTAAAGAATCCAAGGTCTAACAACTCTTGCAGTTGTATCTTAAGCTTTTCTAATTCTTTCGGCGCATACTCCATATAGAATGGCGCAGTTAATAGATAATGGATTTTATCTATGTCGAACATTTTATTACATTCTGATTGCTTGTTATGAATTTTTTTTAAAAGACCCTAAGTTAAATTCTATTGTTCGAGAAAAACTAAGGAAGTGACGATAATTTCTCCTAAGGTGTGGTTATTCTTATTTTATGATTAGCGCACTCTGGTCTTACTCTTATAGTGTCGATAGGTACTAGAAATAATGAGTGTAAAGTTCTGGTATGAGGCAGAATAATGACAAGGTAATCAAGAAGTTCGTCCTATACCTGCCTAATTTCCTTTGCCCTTATTGTGTTTTTCTCTCCTAATCGTGAATGCCCTTGCACTCTGTTGCTGTTAATACTGCTGCTGCGTCATCTGCTGTAGCGGCTGTGCCTGAATTGCCCTCAAAGGTTGGGGCTGACCATACTGATTCGATCCTACTGGTTGCATCGGTTTTGGGCAATTTCTTTTCACGTGTCCTTTCTGTCCACATTTAAAGCAAACACCAGAGTTTGCTTGACAGACACCGTAGTGCATCTTATTACACTTAGGACAGACATGAACGATATCCTTTCCTTGGTTATTGTTTGTCTGTTGCCCCTGCTTTGATTGATTATTCTGATTTGGCTGCTGAAAGCCATGCTGATTTCTTCCCTGGTTTTCTCCTTCCCATTTCCTTTTTCTTTTAAAGAAGTTGTTATTGTTGTTGGAATGGTCTCGATTCTGAGTCTGGGTTGGGGCTAGTGTGGGTGTTACGACTTTCTTTTCATCGGGCTCTATTGCCTCCATCTCTAGGGCTCGCCCTAGTATCTCTGGGTAGCTCAGTCTTCCATGACTGGCTAGTGCTACACCTAGCTCATGCTTAAGTCCCCCACGGAACTTCTTCGCTATCTTTTCTTCGGTATGCACCTGAGCAGGTGCATACATTGACAATTCACAGAACTTGGCGTCGTACTCGGTTACTGTCATCTTTCCTTGTTATAAATTATAGAACTCAGCCATCTTTCCTTTTGAGCTCTATAGGTCTTATGTATGTACTTATCGTACAATGCTTTCTTAAATTCTTTCCATGTAAAACGAGCTAGATGCTCCGCAAGTATAACTTTCTGCCTAGCCTCCCACCAGTAGTCAGCTGGTCCGGAAAGCTGGAATACGACACACGACAAACGCTCCTTATCAATACATCTGAGAAGTTTAAAGATTTTCTCTATAGTTCGCACCCAAAGCTCAGCATCGCTTGGGTTACCGGTTCCTTTAAACATAGGTGGGTTTCGTTTGAGGAATAAGTCCTCAATATCACGACGGGGTGGTGGTGGAGATGGTGATGGTGGTGAAGGGGTTTCATGATATTCTTGTTTCCCTTCTCTTTCAACTCGAGCTTGACGTCTACCACGTCCCCTAGGTCTACCAGGTCCTCTTCGGTTGTTAACTACTCTCGGCGGCATTTCGAAAATATTGAAAACAGAAATTTCTCATTAGCATTTTTGCTTTTAATCATTTACTTACTTACTTAACCTTCTTTTACTTACTAACCCCTTTTCTTGTTTAAGTTGGGAAAAGAAAACTGATAATAGCTTCGATACTTAACTCTTTAAACTTTTAACTTCTTGGTTAAACCGGAATATTCATCTAAACTTTTTCTTCTAATCGCGCTTTAGAAGAAACTTTCACAAGATTTAAGCCCACCCTCGGGTCATCATATATATAATATATACACGTCAAAAAGAATATTAGTTTTGCCTCCAACGAGGACTTATACAAAATGGTTTAGACTACGACTAGTCTAAACTAGGCTAACTGCCTATCTATATACCGGGTGCACTAACAAGTTGCATCTCCGTACTTACTGGAAGTACTAGAACGGAAACGATCCCAAAACTTCGTATCCGCTTAGAGAGTACTACAAAAGGATAGTTACTGATCCGACTATTTACAAGACAAAAAAGAAACTTCTACTGCTACTACGCGTCTAAGACGCTCTGCTCAACAAAATGCAGTCGAGTCATTACTGCCCTTTACAGCCTGAAACTCCTCGGGGTCCTCCTCCGGATCCTCGTCCGGATCCTCCTCAGAATCTATTCCAAAGACGAGCTGAAGTGCCTCGTCAACCCTTAAAGTAGTAGCGTCCAAAAGTGTAAGTGGTGGTGGTGAAGGCATGTCTGAAACTGTCTTCCCTGAGTCTTAAAGCAAGTAGTCGAAACTGGTCTGTACTGTCCTCTTCTTCGAAGGGAGCAGATGCTCGGGAGGTGAACTAGACTCGTATTCCTCTGTAGAACAGACCCTGGATGGTCCTGCCTCAAACTCTCCTCAGACCCTCGCCAACTTTGCACAGATCTCCTCAAGTGGTCTAAATGGGAATGGAAATTCTATCATAGTAGCAAGCTCTGTGCCGGTTTCCAGGTATCCTGTCTCTGGAACGAACTCCTCACTGGGTGAAAGGACTAGTGGTAACTCTAACGGTGTGGCCATCTCCGGATCCATGTTTAAAGACTCTGGCTCTGGCTCTGAAAAATGACGGTAGGGGTGGTGCTCCTGAATGGGAACTAACACTATGAATCTGTTCTAAAAGAAATGCTCGTGTACGGCGAGAGCGAATCCTGAGAAATCTCCTATCGGCTCAATGTCGTCGCTGGATAGTGCAAGAAAGTACCAAGACACATCATGTGCCCATCCGCGCCACTCATCTAGTAGTCGAACAATCAAGTCTGCTATTGCCAGACGCTCTGTAACACTGTGTCAGGCTGCATGGTAAACTGCTGAAAAGTTACTAACTATTTGTCCAATGTCATCACTCGGGCCTGCCTTGTAGTCACGATACTCATCCAATATCTCATCTGCCCAAGTACGCTGTGGCAGGGATTGATTCTCCTGAGTCATGTCACTACTAGAAGCCATCCTATAAGGTTTTAAGAAACATGGATCAGTAACTGGTTGGATAATAACTTATCTTAAAAAAATTCTTAATTTTACAATTAGAATATTCCATTATTCAAAATTGCAATACTTAACCACTTAATCTCAACTTATCTTATTCATCTAGCAATTTCAAGAAATTGCACTCAAACAATACATATATAAAAAAAAATTACGATTTTACTTTCATCCTTTTGCTTATTATTCTTTTAACTTCTTACTTTATTTCTTCCTCGAAGAAAATTTCTTAACGATTTCTTTCCTTTCTTTTATCTTATCTTATTTGTTCTTATTCTTCTTTTTATTCTTTATTTTATTTCCACAAAAGGGAATTCTTACGGCTCTCATTTAAAAAGAACAAGTCAACTCCAACGAGTCTGTTGTTCATGTAACTTTACGCATGTGACAATCGTTTATTTGCTTTGATTGCCTTCATTTTGTCCTTTCCGATCCGATCGCCTCTTTCGAAATCATTTGGAACCAACGCTTCTTAAAACGTCTATGTTCTCAGGGAATCGGAAGAATCCTTAGAGCAATAGTCTAAGTTCTCAGAGAATCGGGAGAACGGTCTAAGTTCTCATATCAACATACTTTTCAATAATAAAGAAATTAACTCAAATAATTTCACGTACTTTCACATAGTACAGCATTCATGCTTTCACATAGTTCACGTAATATCACAAAGTATAACTCTTATACTTTAATCAAATCATACTTGGCATACTTAATCTCATCATACATTCATACTTAATCAAAATTTCTTGCATACTTTAATCAAAAAAATTTCTTCTTAAAAGAAATCATACTTCTGAAATCCTTTGCTTACTTTTCTTCTTTGGTTGAGTCGACGTAGCGGGAGGTTAAGTTATCGTCTACACTCTTAAACTTAGTGTTATGACTTAACTTTACTTGAAAGAAGACTCGGGTATAGAGTATATACAAATACTCTATCTTACTACTTGAAAGAAATTTGTATGCAGAGCAGAAACGATCGCTCTGATACCACTCTGTTACAACCCCAATTCCCGAGGGAAGGCAAAGTCAGGGTGCGACTAGGGGTTGGATTAAAGAAGCGGGGAAGAAGGGGGAATGAATAAGAATGAACAATTAAACAGACATTAATAACGGAAGAAACTACAATGAACTTGACTTCATTGGATAAAAGAGAGTCGATCTCGAAGGATTGCTCGACAGAGTTGATTCAAAGTAAATTCGGTTTATGGTACGAGACTTAAACCAAAGAAAAGATTTATACATAACAAAAGAACTAGTTTGCAGCGGAAAATGTGAAACTGAGACACTGATCTACTTCCTATAAACAACTCTTACTCAACCTCCGCCGCTCCCGTCACTCAATCTGCACATTTATATAACATATACAGGGCTAAGTACATAAAGCACTTAGTGGGCACATTGCCAAAAATATACCATAAGTATAGATCAAATACCCATGCCTACTAAACATTTTCTTTCATAAACATAAATCACTTTACTTGATCAAGATTTTCTGACTGTTATTTCTTTCATATTAGCACATAATCTATTTTAAAACGCCGGGGAAGAAGGCCTTCTTCCGCGCACGCTCCTCACCGTGGCTGGCTACCCCTCAACAGAGCACCACGCACACCGGCTACAGTGTACACTAATTTTGAATAACACACTGTGGGTTAACTCAGAATCTGATCGTTATCTGGTTGGCGAACCAACATCAGATAGGCATAATAGAATTCACATAATTCAAAATCATTTATGCTCTGATAATCACTTTGAAAACACAGTTATCAAAGTTGTAAATAAAGATTTTCGAGCATCGCTCATTTGATTTGATATATAGAAAAGTCCACCTCAATCGTTTACAGAACAAACTTTAACTTTCGGTCTTCCGTCCTGTCTTCAACTCCGACTTCCTTCTTTTATCGCAAATATTCAAACTTTAGTAATCGATCAAGACGATTAAAGAAAAGAAATTGAATTCGTTTGAGACTTTTAGGCCTTTGCACTTTACTACTTTCTTTTGATTAACGAATAAACGAGACTTCGATCAATTCTCGTCTACAAACTGACTCGGCTCATTACTCAGCACTTAGGTCAGTAGATAATGGATGTCGATAACTTATAACGACTTAAAGTTCATAAGGAACGAAGTTTGAAAAGGATTCAACTTAAGACATTAAGTTTTGGAAACTTTCTGCACAATACAGTAGTTCTGGAGTTCGCACAGAACAGGCCACTTCAGAACAGGGGATGAAATTTATACCAAAATAAATCCATGGGTGTCTAGTTTACTCTCCAATTTACGGATCTCGATTTCGTTAAGCGAGCTAGAAATTATGACAGTTTCCATGAAACGTCGCAAAACAGTCGCGCGAAACCATAGTGATCGACAAAACTCGACGTACGATTCCCTAGGTTCGATCAATGCTATTCTACTTTTATTTTCACGAAAATTTCATCTCACTGCAGTCTACATGCAGTATCCCTTGATTGGGTTCACATTCACGTCTTTTGATTAAACAAACGACGAGCATTTCCTCGTCATTTTCAACTAACCATTTACTAAACCAATTCAAATTTCAAATTCTATTTCATTCAGCAACTTCTCGTTTCTTAACTATAACTCATAACATCTCGTATCTCGGATGGAAATGTCGTCAACTACACTATTTTTCGTCAATCAATAACAATCATTATTATCAAAAAGGTTTTCCTTATTCGACTTTTCTATCGGCTTTTAATCTCGATTCTCCGTCTCTTACTAAAAATCAAATCTTCTTAGAATTCGTTCAAACTTTACGGTTACGATCATTAACTAACAAGATTATCATAGGTTCGAATCACAAACCCTAATCATTATTCATGCTCGACTTATCGACAATTGCTCGCCTCTTACTAAAAATCCTACGTTCTCCGTTTTCGTTCAAATTTTACAATATCGATCATTATCTATCAAGCATCACTAATATGTAAACCATATTCTAAAAACATTATCGATCTTCAACTTATCGATGGATTTCCGTCTCTTACGTTTTTCAATTTATTTTTAGAAAAAATTCCAAATAAATATATGTTCATCTATATGCATACTACATCTCATTTCTATTAATAAATCATGCAAAACATAACATCTTCTTCATCAAAACCTCACTTGTTCTTCTCTTACATTTCTACTTTTATTTTTAGAAAATTCTAATTTAATTTATGTAGTCATCTAACAACACATAGAACACTAATCCATCAAACAAACAATAAGAAAATCGAACTACATAAAACCCCTAAATCTTATTAAAATTTCGGTAATATATAGAGAGATTAGGAGGGATGTTTTCTTCGATTTCAATCCATAAAACCTAATTCTAGCATACTATATCATGTATTAATCAAGATTCAACATCCTACTTCGATTCCAGTGTAATACCCCAGACCTTTTCTACAGTCTTTAAAAATAAAAGTTAATAATAATTATGGCTTTGCACGCCTAAGATCATGAAATTAAATTCTAAGATTTACGGTGAAATCCGTTTCCGAAAATAATTTCCAGAAATCGGACGAATGACTAATGTATTAGGGTTTTCGCGTCCAGTTTTTCGCCCGGAAACTCGGAGTCGAATTCCGTCAGAATTTACATTCACTTTTTCTTCGAGATGAGTTCACCGGAGAAAGTTTTTTTTTAGGATTTTTCGGACGAAATTTGGACTGTGATGTCCCGACTTTTTCTCGGATTTTGAAAAATGATTTAGGTTTTCCGAGTACGTTAATTATTTCCAATCTAACGGACGAATTAGATTTCGTCAATTCTGTAACTAGCTAGAAAAGTATTTCTCGACTTTTAAAACGGCGTTCAAGAGCCGGAAACAAGAAATTTCGTATAAAAATTTCCTCGCCAAACGAAACTTAACGACTCACTATGTTGTAGGATATTATTTTCTCCTACTTTATGAGTCACCAAGGTGACTCATCACCCTCCCCCTTATCCCACCATTGCCGCCACCCCTCTCCCTCATTTCTCTCTCATTCTTCTCCAAATTTCCTCCATTGAAGCACCAAACTCAAGCTCTTCCAAGATCCACAACTCTTGCTTCTACCGATTAAATTCCAATCCGATTTCATATATCGAAAGGTAAGAACTTCGTCTCTAGTTTGATCTGAACAAATCTTCTTTCCCCTCTCTTTCATTTTTTTCGAAAAATTAGGGATGGTTTAGTATATGATTTCTTGATCGATACATGTTCTAGGATGCTTAGAATCGAGTTCTACGGATCAAATCATGAAGGAAAAATCAAGAACCCTAAGCCCTATTAATACCGAAAATTTCAGATTTTAGGGCTTTCTTTCGTGCTCGATTTCTTCGTCGAATTGATGATAGATTAGTGTTTCTCATGTCGTTAATTGATCGTATGAATTGTTTTAGATTTTTCTAAAAATAAAATCCAAAACCTAAGAGACGAACAAGATTCGATTTAGGTTAGTAATTGTTAAGATATGCTCGATTGTTTAATTAAAATGAATTATACGATGCATGAGGATGAATATATATTAAATTGAGATTTTTCTAAAATTATAACGAAAAGTGTAAGAGAAGAAGATGTATTGATAAGTCGAGGCTCGATAATGCTTTGATAATATGATTTGCATGTTAGGAATGCTCGTTAGATAATAATCGTTGTCGTAAAATTTGAATGAAAACGGAGAACGTAAAATTTTACGTAAGAGACGAAAAACGATCGATAAGTCGAGAATAAATGATTATATGATGATATGATTTGTATATTTATGATTCTTGATAGTTGATGAATAATGTTGTAGAAAATGAATGAATTCCGTTAACTTTGGAAATTTCGTAAGAGACGATCAATCGAACGTAAATAATAATCAAAAAGTCGATTAAGGATTCTAACTAGATAATAATGCTCGTTATGGATTAAGGAATGACTTTGTAGTTGACGACATGTTCGTCCGAGATGTTAAATAACGAGTTGTAGTTATAATCGAGGAATAGAAACGAGAATTGTTAACTTGATTTTGGTTTAGTAATTGTTTGGATTGAAAGCCGATGCTTGGAATGTCGTGCTTATAGACGAGAAACGAAAGGAGTTTATCAGGTATGGAAATACGTGTTGACTGCCTTTTTGTGTAAAATTCGTGAGAATTTAAGTTCGATAACATAGAACGAACCTAGAAGAACGTGCGTCGATTTTATCGAGCATTAGGGTTCACTCGGCAGTTTCTGCGACGTTCCACGGAAACTGCAATATCGTTTAGCTCGTTTATCGGAATCGAGATCCACGAATTGGAGAGTAAACTAGACACCCGAGGCTATCTTTTGGTATAGGGCATGACCCCTGTTTCGCAATCCCCTGTTCTGGACAGACTAACTGACTTCGTGCAGTGTATGTTCAAATTGTAATTTCCTAAGTTGCTTTCTTCTCAACTTAGCTTCTTTCGATCTTTGAGGTCGTTATGAGTTAACGAATGTATTTTTCTTACTGACCTCAGTGTCAAGTATAGAGCCTTGAGTGCTAAACGAGATGAGTTCGTATCTTGTATCCGTTTAAGTAAAGGAATTTAGTTAAGCGTGCAAATGCCTAAATCGTCTAAAGAACTAAAACTTAATTCGAATTTCCGTATTCGATTATCTTGTACGACCGAGTCTAAAGTATGATTATTTTACGATGAAGGAGAAAGTCAGCAGTAAGGAAAGGACGGAAGATCAGGAGAACGGAAGCTCGTACTTTAGTTCTATAATCTATAAGGTGGACTTTCCTATATATCAAATAAAACGAGCAATGCTCGAAAACCTTTTCTTTATCGCTTTGATAATCATTTTTTCAAAGTGATAATCATGGCATGAAATGTTTTGTGTTTTATGTGAGTTCTCTTGTACCTTATGAGTTAATCAAAAGGGGTTAACTAACGATCGGCACTGAGTTAGTCAAAAGGGGCTTTCCAGAGTTAGTGCACTTGTAGCCTGTGGTGTATGTGGTATCCTGTTGAGGGGTAGCCAGCCACGGTGAATTATGATTGGTCAAGATTTGAACGTAACATCTATGAAAAATGCTTGCAAGCTACTTTATGAATGAAATGAAAATGTTTAATAGGCACGGGCTCTTTTAAATGAAAACCCCGATGCACTATAATATGAGATGCCTGTTTATCCATACTTATGATTATGTTTTTGGCAACGTGCCCACTGAGTACTTTTGTACTTAGCCCTGCATATGTTTTCTAAATGTGCAGGTTGAAGCGACGAAGCGGCGTTGGTTGAGTTAGAGTTGAATAAGGATTAAGGAAGATTTGTATATAGTTCACAATTCCGCTGCTAGACTCTAAACTCTTCTTTTGATGTTGTGTTTTCACACTGTAGACTAAGTTCTGTAACATAACTTAGAATCTTTTGAAGTACTTTCTCGAGTAATCTTTCGAAATTAACTCTTTCTTTCGTTAATAAAGTTTTGTTCATAGAAGATAAGATGTATGTTTGTATGTATGTATTGATGGTCCCGAAACGAGTTACTGGTGTATGGGGGGGGAATACACCAGTTAAGATTTTAAAAATAAACTCTTGAAAATTACTTCAACCGAGTAAAAAGACTCAGTTGGAATCTCACAGCTGAGTAAGCAACCTCAGCTGGAAGAGTGGTGCGGTGCGGAATGTGGTGGAAATTATCAACTCGAAAAACAACTCACGTTTTTGTGCACGATTGGTCAAAAACCAAAACAGTTGAGAATGTTCAGATGCAGTTTGTATGCTGGTTAGTCAGTCAATAGAGTATGGAGATAACCCTCCTACGTCCACGGGGAGTTGTGAGTCCATACAACTCTGTCCAAGTTCTTCTGGACAAACCACTCAGCTTACGCGGGCTGAGCAACCGTTATGGATAAGTTTGCGGGTACTTATCAACCTTACAGTTTAGTTTACGGGTACTAAACGACCTAACTACTTAGTTGCAGGAAGAGTAGGATCCTAAACCTTTTCAGGTGAAAGAAAAATGTGTTTCTAACTAAAAGCTCGAACGTGATGTGAGCTATGATCTAACTCTCTACGAACTCTCACTAAGTGATGTTCTCAAGGTTCGATCTAAAGACACAAAACTAACTAACTCTAGAACTCTCAACAAGTGATGTTCTAAGAGATTAACTTCAGTTCAACTTCTGAAGAATATTGCTCCTTCTCTTGCTCTCTGGTTTCTTCTCGCGTGTGTGTCTTTTCATCTTCGAATGAATGAAGGCCTCTATTTATAGGCGGAGAGTATCAACTAGCCATTGGAGGAGTTGTTGATCTCTGTTCTTTGAAAGCGATGGCTTGTCTCTGATCTCTGCAGACTTTCCCGATATGGCATCTGTGCTCTTCTGCTTTCCATCTGAGATAGCCTTGTGTTGGGCCAAATGGGGTAATGACTGAACGGTCAAACCCTTATGTGACTTCCTTTTTGAAATTCAAATCTTAACAACAGACTTCCAACAAGGGGTGGTCGGTTAAGACTTTCGATCTTCAACTAGCTTGTTCTTCAGCCGATGTTCTATCTGACAACTAACAGTTGAACTCTCAGCTGACTTCGTCTTCAAGCTGTTGATCTTCTTGGTTGAGTTATACAACTGATGTTCTGAAACTGAACGCTCAGTTGTCTTCCGTGTATCTGGTCAGTTGGGTTCGAACTCTCAGATGGCTTTCTTTCATCTGATGTTCTCTTCCCCTTTACTGCTTCTCATCTGATGAACGCTCAGTTATTTTCCTTGCAACTGATGTTCTATCTTTTGAATGTGACTTCCCCCTTTTTGCATTATGAAGAAGTGAACGCTCAGTTGTCTTTCTTACAACTGATGTTCTGTCCGAGTGATGCCTTGTTGCCATCTTCAGCTGGAGACCTGTAAAGATAAAATCTTGACAATGCTCAAACAGCGAGCCTATCTACTATCAATAGGTTCTGGCAACATCTACTCGGTTGGGGTCAGTTGGTTTTGGAATTCATCAAAACTCTTACTAATAAATTTCCCAACAATTTCCCCCTTTTTGATGATGCCAAAACCACTTAAAACTTTAAACCTCTACTGATCTAAACCTTACTAACTTATCTAAAATCTCAGCTGAAATTCTAGAGAGTCTATAAGATAAAATATCAAAAGGTTAACACAGTTATAACATGGTAGTTAAACGACTTTGCGATTTAGAGCTTGGACAATGAGGGATTGTTCATCAAGGTGAATCGAATATATATACTTGAAGTTTTCATTACAATTGATGATTACACAGATAAGCGCAAAAATAAAAAATTACAACAGTTGCTAGAAAACTAACTGAGCTAGAACTGTAGCCCATACTTACTAAAGATCTTAACAAAAATTTCCCTCTTAGCAGGTGACTCCTTGGAGATGTCCACTCCATGCTCCTTGCAAACTTGCCTCGCCTCAGATGCGATCTTCGTGCGGTTCGGGTTGCTGGAATCTGGGAGAAGAGGAGGCTGATAAGTAACCCTCTTCGGAACTGGAACAGTGTTCAGGTCCAGGTTGGCGTCAATCATAGCCCGCCTGAACTGGCTGAACATGCTAGGATCCCCTGAGTGCAACTCGGTCTGCACTTCCTTGAACGCTTTCCTTGGGTCGTCGGTTGCGTAAACCTTCCTGTAGTAGAAGTCGTTCACGAACTCCTGCTTGAACAACTCCCACTCTTCATTCCACTCGGTCGGCATCCACTTGTCAACATGTCTGAACCGACTCTCAACCTTGGACTTTGCAGGCAACCTTTGTTGCTTCAACCGAGCTTCCGCCTTTGATTGATGCTTGTTGATGCGGCGTCGGCTGCGGGAGGCAATGTTGCGGTCCAAATTTTGGGACAACTTCTTCAGCTCATCCTCGAACTGGTTCACCCTTCTCGCCTGGCTGGCGGCAAACTTTCTGATCCAGCTCGGGTTCATATAGTCCTTCTCCTCTACATCCATAGCCTTGGCCGCTGCTATGCACTCTTCGGTTGTTATCCCGTCGAGTTCAGAATCCAGCTCGGCTGCGATCTCGGCTATGGAGCTGTAGGAAACTCCAATCTTCTTTGCCTGCTCCAAGTCTTTAGACATCTCAGCTCCACCGACTTCGGTTGACTTGTGATGGGGCTGCATCCAAGTTAACCAACGACAACAATAGAGATCCCTTGATCATTCATGGTGGGCCGGTTACAAGAGCTAGAGCTAAGAAGATAAAGGAGGCCATGGTGTTGATTATAGCTGAAATGAAAGCCCAAGTCCAAGAGTAATCTACGTTGGGCCAAATGGTGAATCTTATACAAGTCGGTGGGCTGAATCCAACTTGAAGAATGGGCTATTTACAAATCAGATTTGGAGGCCCAAGATGAGGAATAAAGATGCATATTTTCGTGCATGTTCAAGAGGGCAAATAAAGAGTCATGTTAGTTTCTTTATTATGACTTAAATAAGTGACTTTTGAGTCCAAGGGTCATAGGTACTTAATAAGTGATGTAATGAGTGTTAAATAAGTCTATTTATGAGTTTAATTAGTGTTATCAATGATAGGATACCAAGAATCCTTTCCTAGCCTATAAATAGACTTGTAAATCACTTGTAAGAGGACACCTTGAGTTATAAACGAAAATTGGCTTTGCCTTTGTGAGTTGAATTTCTCTCTTGTAGAGTTTTCACTTGTTCCGAACTTATCAAGACTAGTGAGCAAAGTCTTGTGGCGTTCAACCATACCGAGGTTCTTGGCTGATTATATAGCCAACGGGTCGAGGTTTTCTTCGCTCTAGGAGGTGATCAAACTGGATTCTCGATATAGGGAGACCGCTGCCTACCTCCTATACGAAGGGTTCTTGGATCTTTTATCCAACGGGTCCTCCGTCCGTATCAACTTGGGAGCAGCAGACTTCCTCCTCCTCAGCTGAGATTTTGATGGTTGAGCAGCTGGCACTCCTTGTTCTTGGGTCTCTTCTTCTTCCTGCGCCTCAACTTCCGTCTCCTTCTCTTTTCCCTTTTTGGCATCAACAACAAGGCTTGCTACTGAACTGTCTAGAGAGTTGAGTTTATCCTCGGTTAGTTGAACACGGTTGAAGAGTTCATCGACCGCACACTCCAGCTCGATCTTCTTTGCCAGTTCGGAGTCCTGGCGCTCTTGTTCGGCCTTCTTCAAGACAGAGAGATTGTCGTTGACCTCTGTCTGAAAGGCAACGAACTCAGCCCACCGCGACTCGAACCTGGACTCCCATTCAACATCCTGTGTCTGTTGGGACTTGGCAAGATTTGAGTCGGCCATAGATTTGAAGACGTTGAGCTCCGACTTCAGTCCCAACAGAGTGGACTTCAGCTCTGACATGTCCTGACTGGTGGAGGAGGAGAAATCATTCAGTTTGGTCTTCAGTTCGGCATTCTCCTCCACCAGTTGTTGATACTTCGCTTCTTGTGCTGCCAACTCCCTCAGCTGGTCATCTTGTTGGTGCTGGAGGTTGGCTAGCAGTTTGGTCCTCAACTGGTTGACCCTCTCAGCTACCAGCTCGCAGATTTCTTCAGTTGATGGGGCGAGCTGAGCAGCTTGAGGGACTTGTACGGACAGAGCGAGAGGCTCAGCTGTTACCATGGCTTGTCTGTTTGCCAGGTACAACTTCAGCTCTTCTTCTTCTTGCTTCGCGGCTGCGGCTGCTGCATCGACATCCTTAAGGAAGTCAGCCGATTTAGCCAACATGCTGTCAAAGAAGTCGACGCACTCCTTTCCAGCTGCCTCCCTTGTGTCCGTCCCTTCAGCCAGACTCTGGTCCATCCGTCGAGTGAGCAGCGCGATCCGGTTGTTGTACGCCACCTCCAAGTTGGAATAGTTGAAGTAGGCTTGGATGCGGGACTCATCAGACTTCAGCTTGTCCCAGCTCTGCACTCTGATTGTGTCCTCCTTGACATACCAGTGGCTGAAGATCAGATGGAACTGGTACAGTAGCTCGGTTTCCAGAGTAGCGAAGATGGGCATGTTGCGAGCCGCAGGGAACAGACCTAACAGCTTCTGAAAGCAATAGGCCACCCTGCCTTCATGCTCCTGAGCAACTGCCTGCAGATCCTCCGCTTTATTGATTGGGAAGGGGGTAAGATTATATGGTTCTGGTTCAAGAGGTTCATCGATGTTGGCCAAAGAGTTGGTCACAACATCGGCATCGAGCTGAGAGCTTGGAATTTGGGATTCAGTCGGGAGAGTGGGTTCAATGGTTTCCTCAACGTCGGCCGAAGGAGTGGTCACGATGTTGGCATCGAGCAGAGTGCTCGGAATATCTGGCTCTGGTTGGGTGGAAAGAGCAAGAGGCTCTGAGGGCGGTACGGCATTGTCTTCTACCGTGGGGGAGGTGGTAACAATTTCAACGTCCTCAGACGAGGAGAATGCATCCGACGTCTCCATGCCCTCAACCTCATCAGCTCCGGGGGCTCGAGGGACGATCTCGAATGACGCGGCCTCAGCTGAGCGGCTGGATTCGGAACGCTCCTCAGCAGGTGTTGACTCAACCGGTGCTCCTTCCTCGGCTGGAGCTTGCTCCTCAGCTGGCTCCTCAGCTGGAACCTCAACTGGCTCATCAGCTGACTCATCAGCTGGAACATCAGTTGGCTCATCAGCTGGCACCTCAGCTGCCTTCTTGGTCGACTTCTTGAACCGTACCCTTAACTTTTTCTGGGCAAGTTCTTCAGTTGACTCCTTTTCCGCCTCAGCTCGGCGGCGTGAAACTTTGGATTTGGCGAGGGGAGCAGCGGCTTGTTCCCCCTCAGCTGTTGACTCAGCTGGCTTTCCCGACTCCCTCTTGTCCTTAGGAGTGTAGACACTCCTAAGCACCTCCTGTGCTTTCTTGGCTGTCGGGAACAACAACAGCTTCTTCAGCGGCGTCTCCTCGCAGTCAGCCCAGACCATGTTGCGGTCCTTCGTTGCGAGCAAGATGAGGGCGGAAATCTTACAGCCGAAGTTGAGTGTCCCCTTCACACTCAGCAGCTTCTCTTCGGACTCGGTTGTAGTCTCGGAGATCTTCGATTCTCCACCATCAACTGGTTCAGGAAATATTGGAACCAGTTGATTTGGTGTTGGTGCTCCAGTGCCACCAGCTGCTTCAGTTTGGGTCGGCTGATGTCCTCAAACGCGCTACTGTATCCGAACACCACCTTCGACACAGCATCGAACAGCAGGCGATGTTCCGGTTTCAGCTTTTTCCGTTGCATGTTGCTCCTCAGCCGCTCCGGCTCGATCAGAGCATCTTGCAGAAACTCATTCGCCTGCTCGTCGGTAATATTCTCCAGGAAATCGGTGGCGGTGTGGTTGACGGGAATGATGTACCGGAGGACATCGGACACGTCGATGGGGAAGGTGACACGACGTATCGTCCTGGTCGGAACATCTCTTTGTCGGCAGGACACCTCCATAGATACTCCCTCTGCACAGTTAAGGGGGCGCTTGAGGTTGACGTAGAATTCTCCGACTTGGCGTCTGAGCAAGTGGGAGGGGCAGAGTTTGGCCCATTCGAGGAGGCCATTCTCCCTGAGTGTGTTTGCGAGCGGGGCCAAGACCGGCGACTCCAGTTCCTCGTCGGAGAGGATTTGCTCGAAGTGAATCTTCGATACTAGCATATCGAACGATTCTTCATATGTGGTAGGGACGAGGGATGGTCCAGATGATGCCATTCTCTTACTTTTGGGTGCCATTAATGATCACTGCAAAGAGAATATATATAGAAGAAAGGAAAGACAATCTTTTGCAGAAAATGGGTTAGGCAGAAACTGGGAAGACGATGAACATGTAATTAAGATATGCATGAATGAGGAAAGTAGGAGATATCTTTCTGATTTTTCGCCTTATATAGGTCTTGACTCGGATGAAATCGACAGCTGGGGTTAAATGGCGCGAATCCATCAACGGCTGAGATCACGCAACTGTTGACTATCTTTGACTTGACGTTTTGATCCGAGTTCCAAACAACGCGTGAGAAGGTGTACAATTTATCTTGTCAGCCCAGTCGCACTATAAAGTAGGCTATGGATGTTCAGCCGTACTTTACATTTAATGTGACATGATGGCTATTTTTAATGTAACTGACTAGTTCAGGAATGTTTGAATTTATTTCAAACATTCTCATTTAAGAACATATCACCTTCAACCATAAATGTTACCTGCCAGCTGATGTCGAAATCAGCTGAGTTCCCATGTTGCAGCATACCATCAGCTGACTCGAGTTCATCTGTTCAGCTGATGTCTGATTCCTTCGGTTGGCAATCTGCATCTGATCGTCATACCATCAGCTGACTCGAGTTCGTCTGTTCAGTTGATGTCTGATGTCATCAATTGGCGATTAGCATCTGAAATTCCCCCTTCATCTGAGCTTCCTCCTCAGATGGATATCTATCTCTTTTCCTCAGCTGGTTCCTCATCAGGTGGATCAAACAATCCAAGTATATCACATAGCATTTTGAACCGCGCTTCGGCTAGAGGTTGAGTGAAGATATCAGCCCTCTGTATCTCAGTTGGGATCTTCTCCATGGACACATCCTTCTTCTCGATATGATCTCGGATGAAATGATGACGGATGTCGATATGCTTTGTCCGAGAGTGGTGAACAGGATTCAGAGAGATAGCTATGGCACTCGAGCTATCACAATGAATGGGAACCTGTCCAGTTGCGACTTCATAATCTCTCAGCTATTGCTTCAGCCACAACACTTGCATGCAACAGCTTCCAGCAGCCATATACTCTGATTCGGTTGTCGAAGTAGCAACACATGCTTGTTTCCTGGAGAACCATGAAACCAGCTTGCTTTCCATGAACTGACAGTGTCCAGAAGTAGACTTCCTGTCCAACCGATCTCCGGCTAGGTCCGCATCTGAGTATCCGATTAGTTGGATATTGTCGTCAGTTGGATACCACAATCCAACATTAACAGTTCCCTTCAGATACTTGATGATGTTCTTTGCTGCCAACATGTGTGCTTCTCTCTATTGAACTTGGAACCGGGCACACACTCCAACTGCGTATGATATGTCTGGCCGGCTGGCAGTTAGGTATAGCAAAGAACCGATGATCCCTCTATACTTACTGGCATCCACGAGCTTTCCTTCAGTTCCAGGTTCAAGCTTCCAGTTAGTATTCATTGGGATCCTCGTGATCTTACTTGTCTGCAATCCAAACTTGGTGATGAGCTCCTTTGTATACTTGGATTGATTGATGAAAATCCCTTCTGGCGACTGCTTCACTTGTAATCCAAGGAAATAATTCATCTCGCCCATCATTGACATCTCGAACTTCTCCTTCATGAGGTTTGAAAAATTTTCACACAGTTCCTCTGACTTGGAACCGAATATGATGTCATCCACGTAGATTTGCACCACAAGAATGTCATCTCCAACTTTGATGGTGAACAGGGTTTTGTCAACTGACCCTCGTTTGAAACCCGAGTTCAGAAGAAAACCACAAAGAGTGTCATACCAAGCTCTTGGCGCTTGCTTTAGTCCATAGATAGCTTTCTTCAACTTGTACACTCTTCCATCTCCAGTCTCAAAACTAGGAGGTTGTTCAACATATACATCTTCCTTGATATCTCCGTTGAGGAATGCACACTTCACATCCATCTGATACACCTTGAACTTGTGATGTGCGGCATAAGCTAGAAAGATTCGGATGGCTTCCAGCCTTGCAACCGGTGCGAAGGAGTCCTCGAAATCGATTCCTTCTTGTTGGCAATATCCTTGAGCTACCAACCTTGCCTTATTCCTCACTATGAATCCAATGGTGTCTCTCTTGTTCTTGAAGATCCATTTTAATCCAATAACTTTGACACCATTTGGTCTTTCTACCAACTCCCATACACAGTTGCGTAGAAACTCATTCAGTTCTTCTTGCATGGCTGTTGTCCAGTGAACACAGTTGAGAGCTTCCACAACGTTCTTCGGTTCTGGCACATCAGCTACAAAGCAAGAAATCATGGCAACATCTCCAGCTTGCTCGAATTCCTCTAGAACTGTCAACTCCTCAGCATATTGGGCATAAGTGTTGGAATCTTCCTCGGTTGAATCCTGAGTTGCAACTCTGCTTCTTGTACGAACACCTTCGGTTGGATCTCCGATGATGTTGTCAGTGGAATGAACTTCATACCATCTTCAGTTGCGTCTTCCTTCTTCTTCCACCTGTGGCTGTTCTGTGATCTGAGTTGGAGTCTTCAGAGCTGGTGAATGATCAGTTGTTGAGTCTGGATCCTCAACATTGACCTTATTTTGAACCGGACTTGGTTGAGCTTCAGATGTTGATGCAGTTGGAGGGGCATCAGCTGGAGTTCCCCCTTGAGATGAGCTGGGGTCCTCACATTCATCTTCAGAGGAGTATGGATCCTCATCCTCGGTTGCCCATACCAGTGGTTCAGCTAGATTCTTTTCCCTTAGAGCTTGTGATCTGGTGAGAACAGGTGGAACTTGTGGATTGCCCTGTTGTCCTTTAGCTTGTTCCCTGCACTCAAAAGTAGATTCATCAAAACTAACATGAGGTGTTATCTCCACAACACGAGAGCTATTGTTGAAAACTCTATAAGCCTTGATCCGAGCGGCATATCCAAGAAATATGCCTTTCGAAGCTATGGCATCAAATGTTTTCAACTGAGTTTTTCCGTTGTTGTGAATATAACACTTAGAACCAAAAACGCGAAAATAAGAAATATCTGGCTTCCTGCGTCTCCATAGCTCGTATGGTGTCTTTCCCAACCGCTTGGTCAGAAGGGACCGGTTCTGAGTAT
The DNA here is from genome assembly GCA_029490685.1 of Schizonepeta tenuifolia. Classification (NCBI taxonomy): domain Eukaryota; kingdom Viridiplantae; phylum Streptophyta; class Magnoliopsida; order Lamiales; family Lamiaceae; genus Schizonepeta; species Schizonepeta tenuifolia. Next base: position 39,588,651 of record CM055958.1, on the reverse strand, counting down.
AACATGCAGTGTTGATGGCCTCAGCCCAAAATCTCTTTGACAGAGCTGAGCTGGTTAGCATGGATGTAGCTGCATCCTTCAGCCTTCTGTTCCTTCGCTCAGCTACTCCATTCTGTTGCGGAGTACGCGCGGCTGATGTCTGATGGGTAATTCTATTCTTCTCGCAATACTCGATGATGGTTTCACTTAGAAACTCAGTTCCACGATCTGATCGGATAGAAATGATCTTCATCTCTTGTTGGTTCGATATCCGATCCATCAGCTTGGGTAGCTCATCTCGGGTTTCACTCTTGTGGCGCATGAAGATGGTCCACGTATATCTTGAGTAGTCATCAGTTACAACCAGGGTGTACTCGTTCCCGTTCATGCTCTTGGATGTAACTGGCCCGAAGAGATCCATATGGATCAGCTGTAACACTCGGTCGGTTGAGGGAGTTGACTTCAACCGGAAGGAGGATCTAGCGAGCTTTCCCAGCTGGCATGCACTGCAGATGTGTGTTGTTGAAAACACTCGGTTTGGTATGCCTCTTGCATGTTCTTGTCTGGCGAGTCGGTTCATCGTCTTGAAGTTCAGATGGTTGAGCCTTTTGTGCCATAGCCAGCTCATATCTGAACTTCTCTTTGATAGCAGGCAGGTGTCAGGAAGACTACTGTTCCAGTCAGCATTGTAGACGTTCCCTGTTGGTGATCGATTTCCCAACAATATTACCTGCTTTGATCCGACATCCTTAACTCTGCAACCCTGTGCATTAAACTTGACAGAGAAACCATTATCACAGAATTGGCTGATGGAGAGCAAGTTATGCTTCAATCCATCAACATAAGAAACATTAGAAATCGAAACATGATTGGTTTCAAGGGTACCGTAACCTCTGGTGTTACCTTTTGAGTTATCACCAAAAGTAACTGATGGTCCTTCTTTCTCCACGAAACTTCCAAGAAAATCCTTCAGATTCGTCATGTGTTTTGAGCATCCACTGTCCATCACCCACATTGTTGCAGACGCTTTCTTCTTCCTTAGTTGTTTCTCCTGTACTTGCAAAGAGAAACTCGCTTAGGTCCCCAATTTCAGTTGGGTCCTAGAGGGTTAGAACCAGTTCCCCCTGGAACTGTGCGTCGCCTTTCCCTGTAAACTCGGATGGATTTATCATTCCAGATCACTTTTCCTTCATCATCAACTATAACAACACCTCGGTTATCCTTAGGCTTTGTTGTTAATAGTGATGTTCTGTTTCTTGGGAGGAGTTGGATTTCTCCCATTCTGAGCTTTCGGAGGAGAGGCTTTCCCCCTGTTTTGATGGCGATTCTTATCCTGTTGAATTTGTCTGTGAGGTCGGACGCCATGTTGGAATCTTTGTGGCTGATTCTGATTCCAACTCTTTGAGTGTTGTTGATAGGTGTTCATGCCCTGTTGATGATTCATGTTGTGGCATGAGTATCTCCAAATGTTCGACCTGTTCCTTATCGGTTGACTCGGTTGGAACCTTTGGTTGAACTGGGGATGGAACCGCTGTTGATTCAGATGATTGAACCCTTGTCGGTTCTGCGGTCGGTTCCATTCTTTCTGTTGTTAACTCTGAGGTTGATGCAGAGGTCGGTTTCTGATTCTGAGTTCGGTTGCGATTATGTCTTCGACGCCTCTGATTTCTCTTCTGACTTTTGGAACATTCCCCCTCGGTTGATGTCCCAACTGATGGAACATTCTGTCCTTCATCTACTGTTCCTTTTCCCTTCTCAGTTGTGGTTACATTGGTCGGTTGAGCTTGCTGAGAAGCGGAGGTTGAAATATTTTATGGTGACTCAGGTTCCACTGTGTTCGGTTCAAGAGCTTTAACCTCGATAACTTTGATGAAGGTTGCTGGAGGAATTCCACTATCTTTAATCACATCATAACCGAGTCCTGACACGTCATCCATCTGTCTGCTGTAACTGATAAGATTCTCTATGATCTTGGATGACTGATACAGCTTGATTAGATTGTCCTTCTCAGTTTGCAACTCCTTGACGAGGACAGTTATCTGCTCGGTTTGTCCATCTGACTTCTTTATCAGCTGCTCGATCTGAGCCTCTTGATTTTTCAACTGATCTTGCTGTTCCTTGATCTGCTTCGTCAACTCCTCATCAGTTGGAGCCTTAGCCTCGTTCAGTTGACTCTTGAGATTCTCAATCTCCTCGGTTTGGCTCTTGATCAGATCGTCTTTTTCGGTTAAGGAATCTGCAAGTTTGGCGAACTGAGCTTGAAGACTCTTAAACTCAACCGATTGGTGATACAGTTCCTCACTAAGTTCTTGAAAATCAATCTAGGAGGGTTCCAACTCTTCGTCCAGTGATTCCTGCATGTTAGAAATATTTGAAGAATTTAACTTAGCAGGATTAGAGTGTACCTCAGTATCATCCTAGTCGGTTCCAAGAGCCATGAGGCATTGATCCTGACCGGTAGCGTTGTTGGTAGAAGTCAGCTCATCCTCATCTTTAGTGTCAGTGAAGATGTCCATGTCGTTAGCTGCTTCTTCTGCAACCATGGCCTTGTTATTTCCAGCTTGTTTGGCCCTTAACGCTTCTCTCTCTTTCTTTGATAGATCTGGGCAATCAGCCTTGAAATGACCTTCCTTCCCGCATTCAAAGCAACCGTTGGTGACAGGCTTTGAACTGTCTCGAGTTCGGTTTGATTTGTAGAATCGTTTGTATTTCCCGAACCGAGTGTCCATGTCGGCTAGTTTCTTTGACAGGGCTGCAATGTTCTGTTGCAGTTCCTCTCTGCTTGGCTCCTTTGCAGTCGTGTCAGCCGATCTGGTTGGCCTCGATGTTCTCGATTTTGAGTAGTCAGCTCGGAGAGCAACTAACTTTGAAGCTGAACCAACATCCTCAAGTCGACTCGTCTGATCCGAGGACTGAGATCTTCTACGGTTCACCTTATACTAATTTTCCTTTAAGATTGAGAACAATCTTTCAGTTCCCATTTCACCAAGGTCAACTCAACTCTCATGGATATTGGTGAAAGTATCCCACTCAACCGGTAGAGCTTGTAACACTTTGAGATTGATTTCTCTTAGTGTGTATTTTCCTCTTCGGATGGACTGGATTCTTCTGACGATGTCCATAAACCGGAGCTCTAGCTGATCAATTGTTTCATCTGTCTTCAGACAAAAATTGTCGAAGTCTTAGCATGCATGTGAGAATTTGTTCTCCTTCGTCTCATCACTTCCTTCACTCAGCGATGCCAGGATGTCCCACATCTCTTTTGCAGTCTCACACTCCTCTATCCAAGGCAAATAATCTTGTCCAACTGTGGACATTATTGTGCTCTGAGCCCAGATATCTAACTGGCTCACCTTGGCTTCCTCTGTAGTGTAGTCTTCCGGCTGCTTCTCCACAAACTCCACAACTTTATCCCCATCGTTGGGATTTGTAGGAGTGCGAGCTATTCTTTCTTTGATGATGATCGGTCCGGAAGAAAGAACTTGTTGCATCCTATGATGCTTCGATAGTAAGATCTTCTTCATCCGTGTCCTCCAGGATGTATAATTTACAACCGAGAACATTACCACGATCTTATCCTTGACGTCCATCTGCACACAACAACAGAGCAAATATGCAAGCAAATATGCACTAGCGTGAAAAAGATCTGTTCAGTTGACCACTGAAGAAACTTTCTCGAATTCACACCTTGTGAAACAGAGTGAGTAGTCTTTTGAACCACTGCTCTGATACCACTTGATGGTCCTGAAACGAGTTACTGGTGTATGGAGGGGGGGGGGGAATACACCAGTTAAGATTTTAAAAATAAACTCTTGAAAATTACTTCAACCGAGTAAAAAGACTCAGTTGGAATCTCACAGCTGAGTAAGCAGCCTCAGCTGGAAGAGTGGTGCGGTGCGAAATGTGGTGGAAATTATCAACTCGAAAAACAACTCACGTTTTTGTGCACGGTTGGTCAAAAACCAAAACAGTTGAGAATGTTCAGATGCAGTTTGTATGCTGGTTAGCCAGTCAGTAGAGTATGCAAGAAATAACTGAATAAGGAAAAATACAAGCACACAGAGCTTTAACATGGTTCGGAGATAACCCTCCTACGTCCACGAGGAGTTGTGAGTCCACACAACTCTTTCCAAGTTCTTCTGGACAAACCACTCAGTTTACACGGGCTGAGCAACCGTTATGGATAAGTTTGCGGGTACTTATCAACCTTACAGTTTAGTTTACGGGTACTAAAACGACCTAACTACTCAGTTGCAGGAAGAGTAGGATCCTAAACCTTTTCAGGTGAAAGAAAAATGTGTTTCCAACTAAAAGCTCGAACGTGATGTGAGCTATGATCTAATTCTATACGAACTCTCACTAAGTGATGTTCTCAAGGTTCGATCTAAAGACACAAAACTAACTAACTCGAGAACTCTCAACAAGTGATGTTCTAAGAGATTAACTTCAGTTCAGCTCGTGAAGAATATTGCTCTTTCTTTTGCTCTCTGGTTTCTTCTCGCGTGTGTGTCTTTTCATCTTCGAATGAATAAAGGCCTCTATGTATAGGCGGAGAGTATCAACTAGCCGTTGGAGGAGTTGTTGATCTCTGTTCTTTGAAAGCGATGGCTTGTCTCTGATCTCTGCAGAGTTTCCCGATATGGCATCTGTGCTCTTCTGCTTTCCATCTGAGATAGCCTTGTGTTGGGCCAAATGGGGTAATGACTGAACGGTCAAACCCTCACGTGACTTCTTTTTTGAAATTCAAATCTTAACAACAGACTTCCAACAAGGGGTGGTCGGTTAAGACTTTCGATCTTCAACTAGCTTGTTCTTCAGCCGATGTTCTATCTGACAACTAACAGTTGAACTCTCAGCTGACTTCGTCTTCAAGCTGTTGATCTTCTTGGTTGAGTTCTACAACTGATGTTCTGAAACTGAACACTCAGTTGTCTTCCTTGTATCTGGTCAGTTGGGTTCGAACTCTCAGATGGCTTTCTTTCATCTGATTTTCTCTTCCCCTTTACTGCTTCTCATCTGATGAACGCTCAGTTGTTTTCCTTGCAAATGATGTTCTATCTTTTGAATGTGATTTCCCCCTTTTTGCATTATGAAGAAGTGAACGCTCAGTTGTCTTTCTTACAACTGATGTTCTGTCCGAGTGATGCCTTGTTGCCATCTTCAGCTGGAGACCTGTAAAGATAAAATCTTGACAATGCTCAAACAGCGAGCCTATCTACTATCAATAGGTTCTGGCAACATCTACTCGGTTGGGGTCAGTTGGTTTTGGAATTCATCAAAAGTCTTACTAATAAATTTCCCAACATGTATGTATGATTATTCTTTCATTCCCCTTCTTCCCCATTTCTTTAATCCAACCCCAGTCGCACCTCAGCTTCTGCCGTCCCTCGGGATTTGGGACTGTGACAGAGTGATATCAGAGCAATCGTTTCTGCTCTGTATACTAGTTTCTTTCAAAGTAGTGAGATAGAGTATTCGTTCATACTCTATGCCAAGTCTCTTTTCAAGTAAGATAGGGTCGTAACACTAAGTTTAAGAGTGTAGACAACAACTCAACCTCCCGCTACGTCGACTCAACGAGGAAAGAAAGAAAGAAAGAAAGAAAGGAAAGAATTTCAGAAATGTGTTGTCTTTTAAGAAAATTTTTGAATAAATATTCAATAAGTTAAGAATGAAAATGGTGCCAAAAATGAAGTTGTGAAAGTATGAGAATTATACTTGTTTTCTGCTATGTGAATTACGTGAAATCATTGCGCAAATAAGTTCCGATGATTTCTTTTATTTGAAAGTATGATGGCACGAGAATCTAGAATGATTCTACCGATTTTCCCGGTTCGTTAAGAACATAGACTCGAAACCTAAGATCTTTCCGGTTCCTCGAGAACTTAGACGTTTTAAGAACGTTAGTTCGAATGATTTCGAAAGGAGATCGTGAAACGGGAAGAACTTCTGCAAACGAATGTCACGTGTGTATAGTGACATGAACAAAGACTCGGCAGAGTCGATTTTTATTTTTATAATCAAGAGTCGATAAGAAATTCCTTTGAGGAGATTAAGATAAATATTGATAAGGTGCGTTAATTCTGTACCAAGTAAACGAAAGAAACGAATGTTGCTTCCGTAAAAGTAACATGAACGGGGTCATTTTCAGTTGGAGTTCGCCTCGCTCGAACTTCAAGGAGAAGTTTGTTATGACTTCCACGAATCAAGTACGAATCTTAATAAATTTTCCAACGATCGCTCGATCCGACGACGACTAGAACTCTTGTTCTAAAGTCGTTTTCCAGTTATATTTCCTTTTCTTGAAATTTGTTTTATTTCATACTTCGTAATTAAACGAAGAATTCGACGAGTAAGAAATTCAAGTGTCGAGAGGGACAAAATTTCTTTTTAAAACAGATGTTACTTTTGAATAAGTAACATGAACAAAGTAGACGTACTTTGTTTTAATGAAGTAAAAATCGTTAAGAAAATTTTTTCTTTAAGGAAGAAATAATGAAAGAAAATAATAAAGAATAAAGAAAGAAATGTTTATGAGAAAATAAATTAAGAAATGAAATTGAATAATGAAATAAAGGATGGAAATAAAATCTTGAAAAACTTATTTCTATATATATTGTTTGAGTGCAATTTCTTGAATTGCTAGATGTTATGATAAGTGGTTGTTTAAGTGGTGGTATTACAATTGAATAAGGAATGTTCATTTTGTAATTTAAGTTTTTCGTTAAGATAAGTTATTTTCCAACCTGTTACTGATCCGTGTTTCCTTAAAACTTTTGTAGGATGGCTAGGACTCGCGTTACTGCTCGGAAGAGCCAGCCCTTACCCGCGTGCGAGCGTACCATCGTAGATATGATACATGATGAATATTATGATTTCGAGGCAGATCCGGATGAGGAAGACATAGGGCAGATAGTGAGCAACTTCTCGTCAGTTTATTATGCAGTACGACACTTTATTCCGGAGAGTCAGGCGATATCCGGCCTGATTGTGCATCTACCGGACGAGTGGCGCGGTTGGGCACACCGCGTGGCGTGGTATTTTCTTGGGCTTTTCGGCGACGACACTGAGCCGATGGACAACTACACGGGATTCACTTTACATATAAACGGGCATTTCCTTGACAACAGGTTCATGATTCCAGTTCCTTTTGAGCCACATGTTCCCTACCGTCACTTTCCAGCAGAGACCGAGCCAGAGCTTTTAGAGTTGGACCCGGAGTTGGCTGCTTTGTTGGAGGTACCACCAGACTTTGTACCGAGTGAGGAGTTTGACGCGGAGTCAGAGCAGTTAGAGAAGGGCGAGGAGCCCGTAGCTACACCAGAGTAACCACTTCCACCTGGACCACTTGAGGAGGTGATCCCAGGACCAGGACTTGAAGAGATCGACGCGGAGACAGCTGCCCTGTTAGGGTTACCTACACCTTTTCTTCCCGAGCCTAGTGTGAGGGTTCGAGGACCTCTTGAGACAGGACTGTTCCGGACAGAGTCAGAGTACCGAGGGATTGACGCGGAGCTTGCCGCCATGTTAGAGCTACCATCTCCACTGACACCGCTCGAGGAGATTTGTACGAAGTGGGAAGTAGTCAGAGGTCAGTTAGAGGCGGGACCATCCAAAGTCCGCTCTAGGGAGAAGTACGAGTCAGGTTCCGGTTCCGTTCCTGAGCACCTTCTTCCTCTGAAGAAGCGTGCGGTAGAGACTAGTGAGGACTACCTTGTTTCAGACCTAGAGGAGACAGTTTCAGAGGCACCGTCACCACCCCTACTTACACTTTTCGACGACTCTACTCTGAGGGAGGACGAGGCACTCCAGCTCGTCTTTGGTTCAGAGTCTGAGGAGGAGGACCCGGATGAGGATCCTGAGGAGGACCCGGACGAGGACCCGGAGGAGGACACAGAGGAGGACTCTTAGGGTTTTTCAGGCCGTAGAGGGCAGTTTTGGACTCGACTGCAGTTAGTTGAGTAGAGCGTTGTAGACGCGTGTTAATATCAGTAGTAGTAGTAGTTTCTTTTATCCTGTACATAGTCGGATCAGTAACTAGTTTTTGTAGCACTCTAACGGATACGAAATTTTATAAATCGTTTCCATTCTAGTACTCCCAGTAGATACGGAGATGCAGCTTGTTAGTGCACCTAGTTTAGACTAGTAGTAGTCTAACTTTTTGTATAAGTCCTCGTTGGAGGCAGAACTAATATTCTTTTTTATGTATACATATATACATGACCCGTAAGAGGGTTTTGATCACAAGAAAATTTCCTTATAAAGCATGAAGTAAACCAGAATGTCAAATGAACTCGTGTAACAAGAAAGTTAAGTTTAACTTGAAAAGTTAAAAGATTAAAGAGCTAGTATCGAAGTTATGTTCGATTTTTCTTTTCTATGAACTTGATTAAGTTGGAAAGAGAGCGAGTAAGTGAAAGAATGTTTAAAAGAAAGGGCTAATGAGAGTTTTCTATTTCCCCATAGTTAAGGAGAAATGTCGCCGAGAAACGTTAACAATAGAAGAGGACCTGGTAGGCCCCGAGGACGTGGACGACGTCAGCCTGAGAATGAAAGGGAACAAGAGCAAGAGCAAGAACATCATGATACCCCTCCACCGTCCCCTTCACCACCACCTCCACCACCACCCCGTAGGGACATTGAGGATCTTTTCCTCAAACGAAACCCACCCGTATTTAATGGACCGGGCAACCCTAGCGATGCTAAGCTATGGGTACGATCCATTGAGAGAATTTTCAAGCTCCTCAGATGTACTGATGAGGAGCGACTATCATGCATAGCATTCCAGCTCTCTGGACCAGCGGACTACTGGTGGGAGGCAAGACAGAAAGTGATACCCGAGGAGCACCTGGCTCAATTTACATGGGACGAGTTTAAGGAGGCGCTGTACAACAAGTACGTGCCGAAGACGTATAGGGCTTAGAAGAAGGCTAAGTTCTACAACTTGAAATAGGGAAAGATGACAGTGACCGAATACGATGCCAAGTTTTGTGAGCTATCCAGGTATGCGCCTACTCAGGTCGATACCGAAGAGAAGATTTCAAAGAAGTTCCGTGGGGGACTGAGACACGAATTAGGGATCGTTTTAGCCAGTCACGGAGGACTGAGCTACATGGATGTTTTGGAAATGGAGGCCGTTGTGCCTGATGAGAAGAAATCTGTAACAATCACACCAGCTCCCACCCAAAACCAAAACCGGGGCTACTTTAACAACAACAACAACAATTTCCAAGGGAAGAGAAAGTGGGAAGGAGGAAGTAGCGGTGGCTACAATAAGAATTTCAACAACCAGAGCAATCAGAGGCAGGGAAATCAGCAGGGCTACCAACAGCCGAATCAGAACAATAACAACAACAAGAAACAGTGGCAGGAAAATAACCAATCTGGGTTGTATTTACAAGGGAACAACCAAGTCGGACCCTGGAAGGGGAATAATCAGCAAAGGCAACCTCAGGGACAAGAAAGGAATTACAATCAGGGAGGAAATAACCCAGGGAGGGTTATCATTCCGGTATGCCTCAAGTGCAACAAGACACATTCCGGTGTCTGTCAAGCAGGCAGTCCCAACTGTTATAACTGCGGACAGAAGGGACACATGAAGAAAGATTGCCCTAAACCACTACAAGCAGTACCTCTGAGGGCCATACAAGCGCAGCCACAGCAGCAAATGAATCAGCAGCAGTTTCAGCAGCACGTGCAACAACAGCAGAATGCAAGGGCATGCGCGAATAGGCAGACGGGGCAGGATAAGGGAAAAGGAAAAGGAAATCTTGCAGGTATGGGAAAACTTCACAACATCCCTATTAAGATATTGTTCGATACGGGCGCATCGCATTCTTTTATTGCTGGTTGTTGTGCGGATAACTTAGACATCAGACCTGTAAGAGCTGAACATCCTATGAGAGTAGCTACACCTTCAGGAGAGATCACTACTTCCACGCATGTTTGCTCTAACCTAGAACTAGAAATCGGAACTCTTAAGGTTAAAGCGAACAATTTAAACGTTATGATAATGTGGGACATAGACATAATCCTATGGATGGACTGGTTGTCAGAGAATTATGCCACAATTCTCTGCAACGAGAGAAAAATCTCTTTTGACCCCCGGGTAGAGAACCGACCGAATTTCATGGGATTGCAATGGGCAAGAGAATACCGGTAATATCCGCTTTACAAGCCAAGAAGTTGATAAAGAAGAAGGGTTGCACAGCCTATCTTGTGTACCTAGATGGAGAACCAGGAGCTGAGAAGACCATCCAAGACGTGAAAGTTGTCAATGAGTACGAAGACGTCTTTCCAGAGATTTTACCTGGTTTACCACCCGACCGCCACATAGATTTCTCGATTGACCTAGAACCAGGATCGGCCCCCAAATCTAAAGCACCATATAGGATGGCACCGAAAGAACTAGAAGAACTCAAAATCCAACTGCAAGAATTGCTAGACCTTGGTTTCATCAGACCAAGTGTCTCACCTTGGGGAGCACCAGTGTTATTTGTCAGAAAGAAGGATGGGTCAATGAGGATGTGTATAGATTATCGAGAACTGAACAAGATCACCCTCAAGAACAAATACCCTTTGCCGAGAATAGAGGACCTTTTCGATCAGCTCAAAGGTGCAGGAGTGTTTTCAAAGATAGATTTAAGATCAGGTTACCATCAGCTGAAGATTAAACTCGAGGACGTACCTAAGACTGCTTTTCGAACCAGATATGGCCACTACGAATTCTTAGTTATGCCGTTTGGATTGACCAACGCCCCTGCTGTATTCATGGACCTCATGAATAGAGTTTTCCACCCATACTTAGACAAATTCGTCTTAGTTTTCATCGACGATATTCTCATTTACACTAAGAATGAGAATGAACACGAAGAACATCTACGGATAGTGTTGGAAACACTTAGGACTGAGAAACTTTATGCCAAGTTCAGTAAGTGCGAATTTTGGTTGAAGGAAGTAATGTTTCTCGGACACATAGTTTCGGCCGAAGGAATCAAGGTAGATCCTGCCAAGGTAGAGGCAGTGCATAATTGGAAATCACCGACAAGTCCGAACGAGATCAGGAGTTTCTTAGGTTTAGCAGGCTACTACAGAAGATTCATCGAAGGATTCTCCACGATTGCTAGACCTATGACGCAGCTACTTCGAAAGGAAAACAAGTTTAAATAGACGGACGAGTGTGAAAAGAGTTTCTAAACGCTAAAAGAAAAGTTAACCACAACACCAGTATTAGCTCTCCCCGACGCAAACAAGGAATATGTGGTGTATACCGATGCTTCAAAGAATGGGTTAGGTTGTGTTCTAATGCAAGACGGAAAAGTGATAGCTTATGCCTCACGACAACTTCGACCTCACGAAGTTGAGTACCCAACCCACGATTTAGAACTCGCAGCAGTTGTGCATGCATTAAAGATTTGGAGACACCATCTTTATGGTGTAAGGGTTGAGATCTTCACAGATCACAAGAGTCTGAAGTACTTCTTCGAGCAGAAAGAACTGAATATGCGACAAAGGAGATGGCTCGAATTGGTCAAGGATTACGATTGCAGAATCGACTACCACCCAGAAAAGGCAAATGTAGTAGCAGACGCACTGAGTCGCAAGGCTCCAACCAAGTTAGGATGTCTATTTGTCGAGGAAGAAGCGCTAGTATGAGAATTTGAAAAGATGGAAGTAGAAGTGCTCGACACACTAGCAACGATCACAAATCAGATAGCAGCACTAGAAGCTATGTCGGACTTAAGAGAAAGAATCATAAGTGCTCAGAGGAAAGACGAGTCAATGGAGAAGCTTCGCCTAAAGATAAGGACAAATAAGCCAGACGGATATTCCGAAGCACCAGAGAATGCGATATTATTTGAAGGCAGGCTTTGTATTCCCGACAGTAACGAAGAATTAAAGAACGATATCATGAGTGAGGCTCACGATACGCCGTATACAGCACACCCAGGGAGTACGAAGATGTATCAGGACTTGAGAAAGAATTTCTGGTGGAATGGATTGAAACGAGACGTTGCCTCATTCGTAGAAAGATGCTTGGCATGCCAACAAGTGAAAGCCTTACATAGACGACCGTATGGATTGTTACAGCCTTTAGATATCCCGGAATGGAAATGGGAAGGAATGGCCATGGATTTTGTGACAGGATTGCCTAAGTCAAGAAGAGGAAATACTGCCATTTGGGTGATTATCGATAGACTCACGAAGTCAGCTCACTTTTTACCGATTAAGACTACCTACGGATTAGAGAAGCTAGCCCAGTTGTACGTTCGAGAAATTGTACGTCTGCACGGAGTACCGAAGTCCATAATATCAGACAGAGATGCCAAGTTCACTTCGAGATTTTGGATCACGATGCAGAAAGAATTAGGAACCGCACTTAATTTCAGTACAGCTTTTCACCCTCAGACGGACGGCCAATCCAAGAGAACGATTCAAATTCTAGTTGATATGCTAAGGACAGTAGTTTTGGATGAAGTGCAAATTGGGAGGATATCTTACACCTGGTCGAATTCGCGTATAATAACAGTTATCAAGCGATGATAGGAATGGCGCCTTATGAGGCATTATATGGAAGAAAATGCAAGTCACCACTTTATTGGGATGAAGTGGGTGAAAGAAAGAACTTAGGATCAGACTCGATTAATGAAATGATCGAGATCGTTCGACAGATTCGAGATAGGATGAAAGAAGCCCAGAGCCAACAGAAGTCTTACGCCGATGATCGACGAACCAATCTTAGTTTTGAAGTTGGTGATAAGGTTTTCCTTAAGATTTCACCATCGAAAGGAATCATTAGATTCGGTGTTAAGGGTAAGCTTAGACCGAGGTTCATAGGACCTTACGAAATTCTCGAGAAAATAGGACCTGTTGCTTATAGATTGGCCTTACCGCCAAGTCTAGGAAGTGTCCATAACGTGTTTCACATTTCGCAATTAAGAAAGTATGTCTATGACCCTAAGCACGTTATAAGTCAGCAAGACGTCGTTCTTGAATCTGACCTAAGTTATGAAGAAAAGCCGACATCGATTTTGGATAGAAAAGTTCAAGAATTAAGAACCAAGTCGATACCAGTAGTAAAAGTATTATGGAGACACCACGGGCAAGAAGAAGCCACGTGGGAGCTCGAGGAAAAGATGAAGGAGAGATATCCTTATCTTTTTGAAGAAGGTATGCAAATTTCGGGACGAAATTTTTCGTAAGAGGGGTAGGATGTAATACCCCAGACCTTTTCTACAGTCTTTAAAAATAAAAGTTAATAATAATTATGGCTTTGCACGCCTAAGATCATGAAATTAAATTCTAAGATTTATGATGAAATCCGTTTCCGAAAATAATTTCCAGAAATCGGACGAACGACTACTGTATTAGAGTCTTTGCGTCCGTAAAGTTTTTCGCTCAAAAACTCGGAATCGAATTCCGTCAGAATTTACATTCACTTTTTCTTCGAGACGAGTTCACCGGGGAAAGTTTTTTTGTGATTTTCCGGACGAAATTTGGACTGTGACGATCCGACTTTTTCTCGGATTTTGAAAAACGATTTAGGTTTTCCGAGTACGTTAATTATTTCCAATCTAACAGACGAATTAGATTTCGTCAATTCCGTAACTAACTAGAAAAGTATTTCTCGACTTTTAAAACGGCGTTCAAGAGCCGGAAACGAGAAATTTTGTATAAAAATTTCCTCGCCAAACGAAACTTAATGACTCACTATGTTGTAGGATATTATTTTCTCCTACTTTATGAGTCACCAAGGTGACTCATCACCCTCCCCCTTATCCCACCATTGCAGCCACCCCTCTCCCTCATTTCTCTCTCATTCTTCTCCAAATTTCCTCCATTGAAGCACCAAACTCAAGCTCTTCCAAGATCCACAACTCTTGCTTCTACCGATTAAATTCCAATCCGATTTCATATATCGAAAGGTAAGAACTTCGTCTCTAGTTTGATCCGAACAAATCTTCTTTCCCCTCTCTTTCATTTTTTTCGAAAAATTAGGGATGGTTTAGTATGTGATTTCTTGATCGATACATGTTATAGGATGCTTAGAATCGAGTTCTACGGATCAAATCATGAAGGAAAAATCAAGAATCCTAAGCCCTATTAATACCGAAAATTTCAGATTTTAGGGCTTTCTTTCGTGCTCGATTTTTTCGTCGAATTAATGATAGATTAGTGTTTCTCATGTCGTTAATTGATCGTATGAATTGTTTTAGATTTTTCTACAAATAAAATCCAAAACCTAAGAGACGAACAAGGCTCGATTTAGGTTAGTAATTGTTAAGATATGCTCGATTGTTTAATGGAAATGAATTATACGATGCATGAGGATGAATATATATTAAATTGAGATTTTTGTAAAATTAAAACGAAAAATGTAAGAGACGAAGATGTATTGATAAGTCGAGGCTCGATAATGTTTTGATAATATGATTTGCATGTTAGGAATGCTCGTTAGATAATAATCGTTGTCGTAAAATTTGAATGAAAATGGAGAACGTAAAATTTTACGTAAGAGACGAACAACGATCGATAAGTCGAGAATAAATGATGATATGAGGATATGATTTGCATATTTATGATTCTTGATAGTTGATGAATAATGTTGTAGAAAATGAATGAATTCCGTTAACTTTGGAAATTTCGTAAGAGACGATCAATCGAACGTAAGTAATAATCAAAAAGTCGATTAAGGATTCTAACTAGATAATAATGCTCGTTATGGATTAAGGAATGATTTTGTAGTTGATGACATGTTCTTCTGAGATGTTAAATAACGAGTTGTAGTTATAATCGAGGAATAGAAACGAGAATTGTTAACTTGATTTTGGTTTAGTAATTGTTTGGATTGAAAGCCGATGCTTGGAATGTCGTGCTTATAGACGAGAAACGAAAGGAGTTTATCACGTATGGAAATACGTGTTGACTGCCTTGTTGTGTAAAATTCGTGAGAATTTAAGTTCGATAACATAGAACAAACCTAGAAGAACGTGCGTCGATTTTATCGAGCATTAGGGTTCACTAGGCAGTTTCTGCAACGTTCCACGGAAACTGCAATATCTTTTAGCTCGTTTATCGAAATTGAGATCCGCAAATTGGAGAGTAAACTAGACACCCGAGGCTATCTTTTGGTATAGGGCACGACCCCTGTTTCGCAATCCCCTGTTCTGGACAGACTCACTGACTTCGTGCAGTGTATGTTCAAATTGTAATTTCCTAAGTTGCTTTCTTCTCAACTTAGCTTCTTTCGATCTTTGAGGTCGTTATGAGTTAACGAATGCCTTTTTCTTACTGACCTCAGTGTCAAGTATAGAGCCTTGAGTGCTAAACGAGATGAGTTCGTATCTTGTATCCGTTTAAGTAAAGGAATTTAGTTAAGCGTGCAAATGCCTAAATCGTCTAAAGAACTAAAACTTAATTCGAATTTCCGTATTCGATTATCTTGTACGACCGAGTCTAAAGTATGATTATTTTACGATGAAGGAGGAAGTCAGCAGTAAGGAAAGGACGGAAGATCAGGAGAACGGAAGCTCGTACTTTAGTTCTGTAATCTATAAGGTGAGCTTTCCTATATATCAAATAAAACGAGCAATGCTCGAAAACCTTTTCTTTATCGCTTTGATAATCGTGTTTTCAAAGTGATAATCATGGCATGAAATGTTTTGTGTTTTATGTGAGTTCTCTTGTACCTTATGAGTTAATCAAAAGGGGTTAACTAACGATCGACTCTCAGTTAGTCAAAAGGGGGCTTTCCAGAGTTAGTGCACTTGTAGCCTGTGGTGTATGTGATATCCTGTTGAGGGGTAGCCAGCCTCGGTGAATTATGATTGGTCAAGATTTGAACGTAACATCTATGAAAAATGCTTGCAAGCTACTTTATGAATGAAATGAAAATGTTTAATAGGAAAGGGCTCTTTTAAATGAAAACCCCGATGCGCTATAAAATGAGATGCCTGTTTATCCATACTTATGATTATGTTTTCGGCAACGTGCCAACTGAGTACTTTTGTACTTAGCCATGCATATGTTTTCTAAATGTGCAGGTTGAAGCGATGAAGCGGCGTTGGTTGAGTTAGAGTTGAATAAGGATTAAGGAAGACTTGTATATAGTTCACAATTCCGCTGCTAGACTCTAAACTCTTCTTTTGATGTTGTGTTTTCACACTGTAGACTAAGTTCTGTAACATAACTTAGAATCTTTTGAAGTACTTTCTCGAGTAATCTTTCGAGATTAACTCTTTCTTTCGTTAATAAAGTTTTGTTCATAGAAGATAAGATGTATGTTTGTATGTATGTATGTATGATTATTCTTTCATTCTCTTTCTTCCCCGCTTCTTTAATCCAACCCCAGTCGCACCCCGGCTTCTGCCGTCCCTCGGGATTTGGGGCTGTGACATCCATTCTTTTCGAAAAAAACAAGTAGATGGAAACAAGTTTTTGTTCGGTTCATAACGTAGACGATGTTCTTACCTTGCCGAATATGAAGTCGGATCTAAGATCGATCGGTAGATGGAGGACTTGTGTTCTTGAAAAGAGCTTGGAGAATGAAGAAAAATAGAAGAAAAAAAAAATGAGAGAGAATGGAGTGAAGGGTGGCGGAAATGATGAGAAAGAAAGGTGGATGACAAGGCTACTTACTATTGCATAAAGTGTTAAAATATCTCCAAGGTGATGACTCACCTATGTATAGCAGTTTGGGGTGTGATTTTTAAGCCGGAATATCTCGTTTACGGGTCTAGAACGACGTTATAAAAGTTGAGAAATAAATTCTTAGTTGGTTTCGTATTCGACAAAATCTAATTCGTCCGTTAGATTTGAAATAAATCACATACTCGGAAAACCTAATTCGTTTTTCAAAATCCGATAAAAAGTCGGGATTAGACAGTCTAAAATTCGCCCGGAAAAATCATAAAAACTGACTTTCTCCAGTGAACTCGTATCGAAGAAAAAGTGAATGTAAATTCTGACGGTTTTTCAATCTGAGTTTTCGGACGAAAAATCTATCGAACGCGAAAACCCTAATACAGTAGTCGTTCGACCGACTTCTGGAATTTATTTTCTGTAACGGATTTCACCGTAAATCTTAGAATCGAAAATCCTTAACTTAGGCGTGCAAAGCCTTAATTATTAATTAACTTTTTATTTTTCGTCGGAAGAAAATATCCGGGGTATTACAAGAAGAGAAAAAAAGATCTTCCAGAAACAGGCAGCTATCCAGGTTGATCAGATCAAGATAGAAGTATGTACAACGGAAATAAAAGAATTAAAAAACCTGAAAATCTAGTGCATCTCAATGCACTAATTAGTGCATCTCGTTATATAGTATGGTGCATCCGAATATGTAAAGTGGTGCATATGAGCTGACCCAAAAAAAAAGTCAATGCGTTGACCAAGCCAAATCTTGACCCTCCATCACCCACAGATCTATGGTGGAGATTCATTCTCTTATCTTAGGATAATATCTATTCTCATATGATCTCTCTCTCTTATATATATATATATATATATATATATATATATATATCTTATCTTATTATCTATTATTATTATATAAACGAAAACGACTTTACGTAAAAAAAATTCTATATGGCACCCCTCATATTCCTCCATTCTTATTAATCTAAATTCTCGATTTTTCTGAATATAAAATCAATATTTATCATATTTATATTCTATATTATATATGACATGGAAACAAAATCTTAACGAAATCAAACCTTCAAACTCAATATCTCATATTTTCATATTATATATAATACTAATTGATATTAAATTATATTCCTATATAAATCATGTCCTTTAAATTCTCTACTTTTAATATGAGATAACCTTTGAAGCTTTTTATTTTTCGTATGCATTAATCATAATAGTTTATCAAATATTTTTATCTTATCAGATTTAATTACAAAGATTAATTGAACAAAACACACACACACACACACACACATATATATATATATATATATATATATATTAATATAATACTAATTAATATCAAATTCTATTCCTATACAAATCACATCCTTTAAATTCTCTACTTTTAAGATGAGATAAGCTTTGAGTCTTTTTATTTTTCGTAGCATTAAATTTTTTATTAAATCATAATAGTTTATCAAATATGTTTATCTTATCAGACTTAATTACAAAGATTAATTAAGCAAAACGATATCTATTCTTTAATTTCTTTATTTTATACATTCTTTTTCGAAGTCATATGTCACGCCCTTCATTCTCTATTCCCATCGGATTTTAAGAGTTTTTAATATCATAAAGTGCAATCAATTTAATCTATATAAATTCTAGACACGTTTTATAATTCTACAATTTTAAGAGTATACTTCATTTTTTTCCCACATCTTTTACTATTTATACTGGAGTTGCCCATAAAAATGGTAGACGGACTGGATCGACTCGAAAACCTTAAGGGGCTGCATAAGCTTTTTTTATCACCAAACATTTTCCAACTTCTGATTCGATCTCCTCACGTTCTTGCTTCTCTTCATTATCATATGATGAGTTGTCTTCAAGTTGTGGTTCTTCATCTCCCACTATGATGCCTGCACGAGTATCATTTTTACGATTGGGACATTCGTTCATGTAATGGCCAATTTGTCCACACTTGAAACATGTTTTTTTAGTTTACATACGGATACAAGACTTGAACCCCTAACCTCTTAGTTGGAAGAGAAGCGTCTTAGCACTTGAACTGCATTTCGTTGTGGTTCACACAGTTTTAATTTGGCTTATTGAGTTAACACCCTCTTTATTTGCTCCTCGTCTTTCAAGTTTTGATTTAAGTTTTAATGCTAGTTGATAAACATCATTAAGCCTTTAAAATTTTCATGTGTACCAAAGAGGCGAAGAACGTCATGCTTAGGTGAATTTTGCAATTTTGATTTTTAGTTGGTTGAATGTACATATTTATTTGTAGCCTTAGGCTGAACTCTCTCTTGGAGTGTAGTCTGCTACTTCCAAATTTTTTGTTTTTGTATCATGTTCTTGTATTTTCTTTTTCTTTTTCTTGTATATATCAAGAAATTATTTGTCAAGCAACTATTCAGATAGAGGCAAAAACATGAAAATATGCAAAAGTAAAATTTAAAAATATTCAATGTAAAAAAAAATTAAAAATATTCTTAATTTGACACTCAAAACATGAACAACATCTATAGAATTATTTTTGGCGGATTATCCGAACCCGACTCTTATTGATGTTGGAACGCAGCACCCGACTCATACTATTGTTAGGACCCATCTAGCTTGGCCTGGCGGAACGGTATGGTTGTTAGGACCCGGCGGCGCCAAACTGCCATTTCTTAGCTGCCCCGGCGCCAAACCGCCCTTTCTTAACTGCTTTCTCTCAACCGACTTGAGTTGGGAAGGTTGATCTCGGGTATCAAGCCTTCCCAATTGAACTTCTCTTGCAGCAAAACTATCAAAACAAGCAACCACGCAATTAGGTTGATATATTTATACTAGTAGGAGAACTTATTGCAATTTACTAATAATTATAAAATTACCTTCATATATTGTAATTGATGGTCCCGATACAAGTTACTGATGTATGGAGGGGGGGGGGAAATACACCAGTTAGGATTTTAAAACTTAAACTCCTGAAAATAACTTCAACTGAGTAAAAGGACTCAGTTGTAATCTCACAGCTGAGTAAGCAACCTCAGCTAGAAGAGTGGTGATGTGCGGAATGTGGTGGAAATTAACAACTCGTAAAACAACTCACGCTTTTGTGCAAGGTCGGTCAAAAACCAAGACAGTTGATGCAAAGATGCAGTTTGTATGCGGTTAGTTTAGTCAGTTGAATATGCGATAAATAACTGAGAAATAAACACAACACACGACGATTTAACGTGGTTTGGAGAGAACTCCTACGTCCACGGGAAGTTGTGAGTCCACACAACTCTATCTAAGTTCTTCTGGACAAACTACACAGCTTACGCGGGTTGTGCAACCGTTAAGGATAAGTTTGCGGGTACTTATCAACCTTACAGTTTAGTTTTCGGGTACTAAACAACCTATCTACTCAATTCAGGGAAGAGTAGGGTCCTAACACTCCTTTTGAGAGGAAGTTTGAAAAAGATGGGTTCCAACTAAAAGCTCGAACACGAAGTGAGCTATGATCGAACACTCTACGAACTCTCACTAAGTGATGTTCTCAAGGTTCGATCTAAAGACACAGAAGCTAACTCTAGAACTCTCAACAAGTGATGTTCTAAAGGAATGAATGCAGTTCAACTCGTGAAGAATTTTGCTCTTTCTTTCGCTCTCTGGTTTCTTCTCGCGTGTGTGTCTTGTGTCTTCTCTGTGAATGAAGGCCTCTATTTATAGGTGGGGAGAATCAACTAGCCGTTGGATGAGCCGTTGATCTCTGTTCTTTGATAGTGATGGCTTGTCTCTCATCTTTGCAGACTTTCCCGATATGGCATCTGTGCTCTTGTACTTTCTATCTGAGACAACCTTGTGTTGGGCCAAATGGGGTAATGACTGAACGGTCAAACCCTCACGTGACTTCCTTTTTGAAATTCAAATTTAAACCTTTGTTCGTCAACCTTGGTCAGACGGTTGAGAAGCTTGATCTTTATCTGAGTGGTCTTCAGCTGATGTTCTATCTGAGTGCAGTCTTCAACTGACATACTGTCTGAAGATGTACAGTTGAACTTCTCAGCTCACTTCGAACTTCATGTCAGTTCTTCTTCCTTTTTATAACAACTTATTTAAGTCCTTTCCCTTAGTCGGATGGCATTTTGTGACTGATGTTCTAACTGAACAATTGGCTTGAACGTTCAATTGTCTTGTTTACAACTGATGTTCCTCATCCGATTTTCCATCTGGGGTTCTATACGAGTGAAGTCAGGTTGCCGTCTTCAGCTGGAGTCCTGTAAAGATAAAATCTTAACTTTACTCAAACAGCGAGCCTAACTGCTAACAGTAGGAACTGGCAACATCTACTCGATTGGGGTCAGTTGGTTTTGGAATTCATCAAAACTCTTACTAACAAATTTCCTAACAATTTCTTTCTTTTTGATGATGCCAAAACCACTTACAACTTTAAACCGCTACTGATCTAAACCTTACTAACTTATCTAAAATCTCAGTTGAAATTCTAGACAGTCTATAAGATAAAACATCAAAGGGTTAGCACAGTTATAACATGGTATTTAAATGACTTTGCGATTCAGGGCTTGGACAATGAGATATTGTTCATCAAGGTGAATCGAATATATATACTTGAAGTTTTCATTACAACTGATGATTACACAAATAAGCACAAAACAGTTAGATTACATCAGTTGCTCAAAAACTAATTCAGCTCAAAACTTCTGGCCATACTTGCTGAAGATACAGACAAAGATCTCTCTCTTTGCAGCTGACTCGATCCCAGAATCAACTCCATGTTCTTTTCACACTTGTCTTGCTTCAGCCATGAGTATCCGTCTGTCGGGAGTACTTGTGCCTGAGATGAACGGAGGGCGATATGTGACTTTCTTGGGAGCAGGGACGATGTTCAAGTCATATCTAGCTGTGATCATGGCTCGTTTAAACTGACTGAACATCCCTGGATCCCCAGTATGCAGCTCGGTCAATGCTTCTCTGAAAGCTATCTGTGGATCCTCAGTTGTATAGACTTTTCTGTAGTAGAAGTCATTCACAAATTCTTGTTTGAATGACTTCCAGTCTTCATTCCATTCAACTGGCATCCATTTGTCAACGTGCTTGAACCGAGATTGGAGCTTGGACTTCCCTTGCAGCTGTTGTTGCCTCTTTCTTGCCTCAGCCTTTGCTTGATGTTTGTTGATTCTTCTTCGGCTACGGCTGGCAATGTTCCTGTCCAAATTCTGGCAATCTTGTCCAGCTCCTCCTCAAACCTCTTGACACCTTTGGCTTGGCCAGCTGCGAACTTCTTAATCCAAGCTGGATTCAAGTAATCCTTTTCTGATGCACTTATAGCTTTGGCAGTAGCATTTGTCTCTTCGGTTGTGATACCGTCGAGATCAGCTTTGATTTCAGCTGCCAATTCAGCTACGAGAGAAGAGATTTCAACTTCCTGCTCCATTTCTTTCCCAGCTGCATCTGTCTCCTTCAGCTGAGATTCTCCTTGTCCAGCAGCCACTTCCCCCTTTTTCCTCTGAGTCTCTCCCCCCTGCCTCTCAATTCTTGCTGGCTTCTTACCTTCCCCCTTTTTGGCATCAACAAGAAGGGTTGCCAGTGAGCCATCCAGAGAGGTAAGTTTTGCTTCAGCCTGTTGGACTCGAGTGAAGAGTTCATCCACAGCATCCTGTCCTCCAACCTTCTTCGCCAGTTCTAGATCTTGGCGCTCTTGATCAGCTTTCGTCATGGCTTCGAAGGTTGCAGAGACTTCTCTTTGAAAGGCGACAAACTCAGCTCGATGTTGTTCGAACTAAGTCGTCCACTCTTGGTCTTGTGTCTGCTGGGATTTGACAAGGTTGGAGTTGGCGACGGTTTTGTACACATTCAACTTAGAACTGAGTTCACGAACAGTTTTCTTCAGCTCATTGTTGGTTGTGCTGGTGGAGGATGAGAATTCTTCCAGCTTCAATTTCAGAGCATCTTCCATCAGCTGCCTCTGCTTCTCAGCCTGAGCCTCAATCACCAGCTGCTGCTCTTCACGGTTCTGCTGGATGATTGAGAGCACCTCAGTTCGCTGCTGGTTCACCCTCTCAGTTATCAGCTCACAAATTTCTTCAGAGGAGAGTGCTAGCTGAGCTGAGGGGGCTGGTTGTTCGATTGCTGGGGCTGATTGTTCGACCGGTGGGGGTAGTACAGTAACCATGGCTTGATGATTTGCCAGGTACTGTTGGAATGCAGCCTCTTCCTGCTGACCGGTGGGGGTAGTACAGTAACCATGGCTTGATGATTTGCCAGGTACTGTTGGAATGCATCAATCTCATCCACGAACTCAGCACTCTTGGCCAGCATAGTGTCCAGAAAGGCGACAACTCCTGCATTGTTGCACAGTTCCCTTGAGTCTGTCCCTTCAGCCTTGCTGTGATCGAATCTGCAGCTCAGAACAGCGACCTTGTTCTTGTATGCTACCTCAAGGTTGGAGTATTTGAAGTACTCTCGCAGGCGTGACTCATCAGCCTTGAAGTGGTCCCAGCCATAGATGCGAAGGGTGTCTTCCTTGACATACCAGTAGCTGAAGATGATGCTAAACTGGTATATCAGCTCCGTGCCAAACATGGCGAAGATCGGCATGTTGCGAGCTTCAGGAAACATCCCCACGAGCTTCTTGAAGCAATAGGCCAATTTGCCTTCATGCTCAGCTACAACTGCCTGACGGTCTTCTTCTTCATTGATGGGGGAGGGTTCAATGTCATAGACATAAGGTTCAAAAGGTTCTTCAACATTGGCCATAAAACTGGTCGCAATGTTGGCATCGAGCGTGAGGCTCGGAATATTTGTCTGAGGATCAGTTGTGAGAATCTGATCCCCTTTGGTTGGTGATTGGGCTGGCTGGTCAGTTGGACTGGGTTGGGAGCCGGTCGAGGTTGGGATTCCTTGGACGGTATCAGCTCCGGTTGGGGGAGAGGGTAAACTGTGTTCTGACTCCTCAGATGAAGACGAGCTATCTGATGATGAGCTCGACTCATCTACATCTGTTTCCTTCCCTTCAACCATCGACTCTGGATCCCGAGGAGCAATGATATCGCAGCTGGCAACCGACTGACTGGATTCGGTTGACTCCTTCTCAGCTGGGATTGCCTCAGCTGGTGTCTACACAGCTGGCTGCTTGAACCGTATCTTCGGTCTCTTCTTCAGTGGTTCCTCCTCCACTTCTTCTTCTTCTTCTTCCGACATATCCCTCAATCGGCGAGCAGTAGTTGATCTGGTCGTTCGGCCGACTGCTGGAGGTGGTTGTGACTCCAACTGCTCCTCAGTTGTGTCTGCTTCCATAGCTGGCTTCCCAGCTCCCTTCTTCTCTTTGGGAGTGTACACAACTGACAATACGTCCTGAGCCTTTTTGGCTGTAGGGAACAGCAGCATCTTCTTGAGAGGCGTCTCTTCGCTGTCTTCCCAAGTTAAATTCTGATCCTCCGTGGCACGCAGGATCAGCGCAGAAATCTTGGTGCCGAAGTTGAGTGAACCTTTCACACTCAACAACCACTCTCCGGACTCAGTTGTGATCTCGGAGATCTTCTGTTGCTCTAATATCAACTTGTGTTCGAAGTATTGAAGCCAGTTGACCTCGTGTTTCTCCTCCAGGGCCTTCTGCTGCTTCAGTTTGGGGCGGCTGATATCCCTAAAAGCTCCACCGTAACCAAATGCACACTTGGAAATAACATCAAACAGAAGTCGATGTTGAGGCTTCAACTTTGTCCTTTGCATGCTACTCTTCATCTTTTTTAGGATGATCAGGGCCTGCTGAAGGAATTCATCCGCTTCTTTATCTGTGAAGTTGTCGACAATGTGTGTGGCCTGAAGATTTCTTGGGATGATTTTGGTTAGTTCTTCGGACACAAGTATCTCGATGGCTGAATCTTGGATTGATCGGGAGGCGTCGTCGCGTTGTTTGCAGGAGACGTTTGAAATGAGTCCAACTCGCGACTCGTGATGTAGATTCAAATAAAACTCTCCGACTTGCTTCCGTAGCAGGAGGGAGGGAGTGAGAGTTGCCCAGTGAAGAAGGCCGTGCGCAGAGAGAAGACCGGCGAGGGGAGAAAGCTCCGGTGACTTCACCGCGTCTGTCGAAAAGATCTGTTCAAAATAAATCTTCGATAGCATCATATCGAATGATTCCTAGAATGTAGCTGGTTCTTTAGATACCATCTTCTTGGAGGATTTGGGTGCCATTATGATTTGCGGTGAAGTATATATATATGCAAAGAAGGAAAGAAAATATTAGCCAAATATGGAGAGACAGAATTGAAGAAGATGATGAACAGTTGTATTGATATGCACGAATGAGAAAAGTAGGAGATCACTTCCTGATTTTTCACCTTATATAGGTTTTTGACCTGGTTGAAATCGACGGCTGGGGTTAAATGGTGCAAATCCATCAACGGCTAAGATTACGCGACTGTTGACTATCTTTGACTTGACGTCACGAACCGAGTTCCAACCAGCGCATGAGAAGGTGTACAGTTTTCATGTCAGCCCAGTCGCACTATAAAGTAGGCTATGGATGTTCAGCCGTACTTTACATTTAATGCGACATGATGGCTATTTTTAATGTAACTGACATGCTAAGGAATGTTTGAATTTATTTCAAAAATTCTCATTTAAGATCATAACACCTTCAGCCATAAATGTTACCTGCCGGCTGATGTCGGAATCAGCTGTGTTCCCATGTTGCGGCATACCATCAGCTGACTCGAGTTCGTCTGTTCAGCTGACGTCTGATCCAATGTTGCAGCATGCCATCAGCTGACTCGAGTTCGTCTGTTCAGCTGACGTCTGATTTCTTCGTTTGGTGATCCGCATCCGAGATTCCCCCTTCATCTGAGCTTCTCCCACAGATGGATGTCTATCTCTTCACTTCAGCTGGTTCCTCATCAGATGGATCCAACAGTCCAAGTAGATCACATAGCATCTTGAACCGCGCTTCGGCTAGAGGTTTGGTGAAGATATCAGCTCTTTGAATCTCAGTTGGAATTTTCTCCATGGAAACGTCCTTCTTCTCAATATGATCTCGGATGAAATGATGCCGAATGTCAATATGCTTTGTCCGAGAGTGGTGAACAGGATTCAGAGAGATAGCAATGGCACTTGAGCTATCACAATGAATGGGAACCTGTCCAGTTGAGACTTCATTATCTCTCAGCTGTTGCTTGAGCCATAACACTTGCATGCAACAGCTTCCGACAGCCATATATTCTGACTCGGTTGTAGATGTGGCAACACATGCTTGTTTCTTGGAGAACCATGAAACCAGCTTGCTTCCTATGAACTGACAATGTCCAGAAGTAGACTTCCTGTCCAACCGATCTCCGGCTAAGTCCGCATCTGAGTATCCAGTCAGTTGGATATTGTCGTCAGTTGGATGCCACAACCCAACATTTACAGTTCTCTTCAGATACATGATGATGTTCTTTGCTACCAACATGTGAGCTTCCCTCGGTTGAACTTGAAATCGAGCACACACTCCAACTGCGTAAGATATGTCTGGCCGACTGGCAGTTAGATATAGCAAAGAACCAATGATCCCTCTATACTTACTGGCATCCACGAGCTTTCCCTCAGTTCCAGGTTCAATCTTCCAGTTAGTATTCATCGGGATCCTTGTTGTCTTACTTGTCTGCAATCCGAATTTGGTGATGAGCTCTTTTGTATACTTGGACTGATTGATGAAGATCCCTTCTGGAGACTGCTTCACTTGTAATCCAAGAAAATAATTCATCTTGCCCATCATCTACATCTCGAACTTCTCCTTCATGAGATTTGAAAAATTTTCACACATTTTCTCCGACTTAGAACCGAATATGATGTCGTCGACTTAGATTTGCACAACAAGAATGTCATCTCCAACTTTGATGGTGAACAGGGTTTTGTCAACTGACCTTCGTTTGAAACCCGAGTTCAGAAGAAAACCACAAAGAGTGTCATACCAAGCCCTGGGTGCTTGTTTTAATCCATAGATTGCTTTCTTTAACTTGTACACTCTTCCATCTCCAGTCTCAAAACCTGGAGGTTGTTCAACATATACATCTTCCTTGATATCTCCGTTGAGGAATGCACACTTCACAAAAATTGGAAAATGGATTACTGGCTATGCCTAGATCGCGGATAAATGGAAATTTTATTGATAAGACCTTTTCAATTTTAGCCAATATCTTATTGCAAATAATTCCGACAACTTCAGGAGAAAAGGAGGCATTTACCTATTACAGAGATGGTGTGACTTGATTCTTTTTTTATTTTATTGAATTTCTCTCGGTCTTACGAGAAAGACATGTGATTCGGGAAAATTTTTGAAAGAAATCTACGCTTGTTGAAAGTGAAGTTTGGAAATAGAACAATTCCTTCTGTCGTGTATCCTCGATTAATGCAACCTCAGATTCTATGTTTCAGTTTTCGATTCTAGTATTGAGCGAAAGGTTACACCTAAAGGTTCTGTATTATGGGACAATCCTACTCCACTCCCAGGTCGTCGCTCTGCTGCGTCTGGCCCGTCCCTGATAGACCTTGAACTTGTGAAATGCGGCAGAGGCTAGAAAGATTCAGATGGCTTCTAGCCTTGCAACCGGCGTGAAGGAGTCCTCGAAATCGATTCCTTCTTGTTGGCAATATCCCTGAGCTACCAACCTTGCCTTATTCCTCACTATGAATCCAATGACGTCTCTCTTGTTTTTGAAAATCCACTTCAATCCAATAACCTTGACACCATTTGGTCTTTCTACCAACTCCCATACACAGTTGCGTAGAAACTCATTCAGTTCTTCTTGCATGGCTGTTGTCCAGTGAACACAGTTGAGAGCTTCCACAACATTCTTTGGTTCTGGCACATCAGCTACAAAGCAAGAAATCATGGCAACATCTCCAGCTTGCTCGAACTCTTCTAGATTTGCCAACTCCTCAGCATATTGAGCGTAAGTGTTGGAATCTTCCTCGGTTGGATCTGGATTTGCAACTCGGCTCCTTGTACGCACACCCTCGGTTGGATCACCGATGATGTTGTCAGTGGAATGATCTTCATACCATCTTCTGTTGCGTCTTCCTTCTTCTTCCAATTGTGGCTGTTCCGTGATCTGAGCTGGAGTCTTCTGAACTGGTGATTGATCAGTTGTTGAGTCTGGATCCTCAACATTGATAACATTTCGAACCGGGCTCGGTTGGGCTTCAGATGCTGATGCAGTTGGAGATGCATCAGCTGGAGTTCCCCCTTGAGATGAGCTGGGGTCCTCGCATTCATCTTCAGAGGAGTATGGATCATCATCCTCAGTTGCCCATACCAGTGGTTCAGCTAAATTCTTTTCCCTTAGAATCTGAGATCTTGTGAGGGCTGGTGGAACTTGTGGATCAGCCTGTTGTCCTTTAGCCTGTTCCCTGCACTCAAAAGTAGATTCATCAAAACTAACATGAGGTGTTATCTCCACAACACGAGAGCTATTGTTGAAAACTCTATAAGCCTTGATCCGAGCAGCATATCCGAGAAATATTCCTTTCGAAGCTTTGGCATCAAAAGTTTTCAACTGAGTCTTCCCATTGTTGTGAATATAACACTTAGAACCAAAAATGCAAAAATAAGAAATATCTGGCTTCCTGCGTTTCCATAGCTCGTATGGTTTCTTTCCCAACCGCTTGTTAGAAGAGACCGGTTCTGGGTGTAGCATGCTGTGTTGATGGCCTCAGCCCAAAATCTCTTTGGCAGAGTTGAGCTTGTCAGCATGGATGTAGCTGCATCTTTCAGTGTTCGGTTTCTTCGCTCAGCTACTCCATTCTGTTGCGGAGTACGCGCAGCTGATGTCTGATGAGTAATTCCATGCTTCTCGCAGGACTCGATGATGGTTTCATTTAGAAATTCGGTTCCACGATCTGATCGGATGGAGATGATTTTCATTTCTTGTTGGTTCGATATCCGATCCATCAGCTTGGGTAGCTCATCTCGGGTCTCACTCTTGTGTCGCATGAAAATGGTCCACGTATATCTGGAATAATCATCAGTTACCACAAGGGTATACTTGTTGCCATTCATGCTCTTTGGTGTAACTGACCCGAAGAGATCCATGTGGATCAGCTGTAGCACTCGGTCGGTTGAGGGAGTTTTCTTCAACCGGAAGGAGGATCTAGCGAGCTTTCCCAACTGGCATGTACTGCAGATATGTGTTGTTGAAAACACTCGGTTTGGAATGCCCTTTGCATGTTCTTGTCTGGCAAGTCGGTTCATTGTCTTGAAGTTCAGATGGTTGAGCCTTTTGCGCCATAGCCAACTCACATCTGAACTGCTCTTTGATAACAGGCAGGTGTCAGGAAGACTACTATTCCAGTCAGCATAGTAGACATTTCCGGTTGGCGATCGATTTCCCAACAATATGACCTGCTTTGATCCGACATTTTTAACCCTGCAGCCCTGTGCATCAAACTTGACAGAGAAACCATTATCACAGAATTGGCTGATGGAGAGCAAGTTATGCTTCAATCCATCAACATAAGAAATATTAGAAATCGCAACATGATTGGTTTCAAGGGTACCGTAACCTCTAGTGTAACCTTTTGAGTTGTCACCAAAAGTAACTGATGGACCTTCTTTCTCCACGAAACTTCCAAGCAAATCCTTCAGATTTGTCATGTGTTTCGAGCATCCACTGTCCATCACCCACATTGTTGTTGACGCTTTATTCTTCCTCAGCTGTTTCTCCTGCACCTCAGTATCATCTTGGTCGGTTCCAAGTGCCATGAGGCATTGATCCTGATTGATGGCGTTGTTTGTAGAAGTCAGCTCATCCTCATCTTCAGTGTCAATGAAGATGTCCATGTCGTCAACTGCTTCTTCTGCTACCATGGCCTTGTTCTTTCCAGCTTGCTTGGCCCTCAACGCTTCTCTCTCTTTCTTCGAGAGATCTGGACAGTCAGCTTTGAAATGTCCTTCCTTGCCGTATTCAAAGCAACCGTTGGTGACAGGCTTTGAACTGTCTCGAGTTCGGTTTGATTTGTAGAATCATTTGTATTTTCCGAACCGAGTGTCCATGTCGGCTAGTTTCTTTGACAGGGCGACAATGTTCTGTTGCAGTTCCTCTCTGCTTGGCTCCTTTGCAGCTGTATCCGCAGACCTGGTTGGCCTTGATGTTCTTGACTTGGAGTAGTTAGCTCGAAGTGCAACTGACTTTGTGGTTGAGCCAACATCTTCATGTCGACTCGTCTGAAGCGAGGACTGAGATCTTCTTCGGTTCACCTTATACTCATTTCCCTTTAAAATTGAGAACAATCTTTCAGTTTCCATTTCACCAAGGCCAGCTCAGCTCTCGTGGATATTGGTGAAGGTATCCCACTCAGCCGGTAGAGCTTGCAACACTTTGAGATTGATTTCTCTTAGTGTGTATTTTCCTCTTCGGATGGACTGGATTCTTCTGAGGATGTCCGTAAACCGGAGCTCTAGCTGATCAATTGTTTCATCAGTTCTCAGACAAAAGTTGTCGAAGTCTTGGCATGCATGTGAGAACTTGTTCTCCTTCGTCTCGTCACTTCCTTTACTCAGCGATGCCAAGATATCCCACATCTCTTTTGCAGTCTCGCACTCTTCTATCCAAGGGAGGTAATCTTGTCCAACAGTTGACATAATCGTGCTCTGAGCCCAGATGTCTAACTGGCTCACCTTGGCTTCCTCTGGAGTGTAGCCTTCCGGCTGCTTCTCCACAAACTCCACAATTGTATCTCCATCGTTGGGATTTGTAGGAGTGCGAGTGATTCTCTCTTTGATGATGATCAGTCCGGACGAGAGTACTTGTTGCATCCTATGATGCTTCGACAGTAAGATCTTCTTCATCCGTGTCCTCCAGGATGTATAATTTACTACCGAGAACATGACCACGATCTTATCTTTGACGTCCATCTGCACACAATAGCAACAGAAATATGCAAGCAAATATGAACTAGCATGATAAAGAGATCTGTTCAGTTGACCACTGAATAAAATACCTCGAATTCACACCTTGTGAAACAGAGTCAGTAGTCTTTTGAACCACTGCTCTGATACCACTTGATGGTCCCGATACGAGTTACTGGTGTATGGGGGGGGGGGGAATACACCAGTTAGGATTTTAAAACTTAAACTCCTGAAAATAACTTCAACCGAGTAAAAGGACTCAGTTGGAATCTCACAGCTGAGTAAGCAACCTCAGCTGGAAAAGTGGTGTTGTGCGGAATGTGGTAGAAATTAACAATTCGTAAAACAACTCACGCTTTTGTGCAAGGTCGGTCAAAAACCAAGACAGTTGATGCAAAGATGCAGTTTGTATGCGGTTAGTTTGGTTAGTTGAATATGCGATAAATAACTGAGAAATAAACACAACACACGACGATTTAACGTGGTTCGGAGAGAACTCCTACGTCCACAGGGAGTTGTGAGTTCACACAACTCTGTCCAAGTTCTTCTGGACAAACTACACAGCTTACGCGGGCTGTGCAACCGTTAAGGATAAGTTTGCGGGTACTTATCAACCTTACAGTTTAGTTTTCGGGTACTAAACAACCTATCTACTTAATTCCGGGAAGAGTAGGGTCCTAACACTCCTTTTGAGAGGAAGTGTGAAAAAGATGGGTTCCAACTAAAAGCTCGAACATGAAGTGAGCTATGATCGAACACTCTACGAACTCTCACTAAGTGATGTTCTCAAGGTTCGGTCTAAAGACACAGAAACTAACTCTAGAACTCTCAACAAGTGATGTTCTAAAGGAATGAATGCTGTTCAGCTCGTGAAGAATTTTGCTCTTTCTTTCGCTCTCTGGTTTCTTCTCGCGTGTGTGTCTTGTGTCTTCTCTGTGAATGAAGGCCTCTATTTATAGGCGGGGAGAATCAACTAGCCGTTGGATGAGCCGTTGATCTCTGTTCTTTGATAGCGATGGCTTGTCTCTCATCTTTGCAGACTTTCCCGATATGGCATCTATGCTCTTCTGTTTTCCATCTGAGACAACCTTGTGTTGGGCCAAATGGGGTAATGACTGAACGGTCAAACCCTCACGTGACTTCCTTTTTGAAATTCAAATTTAAACCTTTGTTCATCAACCTTGGTCAGACGGTTGAGAATCTTAATCTTTATCTGAGTGGTCTTCAGCTGATGTTCTATCTGAGTGCAGTCTTCAACTGACATACTGTCTGAAGATGTACAGTTGAACTTCTCAGCTGACTTCGAACTTCATGTCAATTCTTCTTCCTTTTTGGAACAACTTCTTTAAGTCTTTTCCCTTAGTCGGATGGCATTTTGTGACTGATGTTCTAACTGAACAGTTGGCTTGAACGTTCAGTTGTCTTGCTTACAACTGATGTTCCTCATCCGATTTTCCATCTGGGGTTCTATACGAGTGAAGTCAGGTTGCCGTCTTCAGCTGGAGTCCTGTAAAGATAAAATCTTAACTTTGCTCAAACAACGAGCCTAACTGCTAACAGTAGGAACTGGCAACATCTACTCGGTTGGGGTCAGTTGGTTTTGGAATTCATCAAAACTCTTACTAACAAATTTCCCAACAGTAATCTTCATATATTGTATGATTTTCATTACTAAATATGTATTTGAGCAATTAAATATAAATATTACTTTGATTTATTTAAGAGAATCTTATAGATTTGATTGAATTGTTAGAATTGCAAACAATATTAAACAGGTATTTATTCGTTTACCCCTATTAAGAAATTTAACACTAGTAATTATAAATACCAATAAAATTGACTGGTAATTATTAACTAATAAAGTTAATAATAAAAATGGCTTTGCACGCCTAAGTTTACGATTCTGAATTCTAAAACCAACGGTGAAATCCGTTTCCAAAAATAAATTACGGAAGTCAGTTAGATGACTACTGTATTTAGGGTTATCGCGTACAAAAACTTTTTAGTTCTAGAACTCAGAACGGAAAACCGTCTGATTTTTACATTCACGAAATCGCGATACGAACTCGCCCGACAAAGTTCGTTTTTTTGATTTTCCGGACGAAACTCGGGCTGTGTCGTCCCGAGTTTTTGTCGGAAATTAGTTTTTAAATATTACTTTCCGATTAAGTTTAATACGTTAGAATTTTTGGTCGAATCGGAATTTGACGATTTTGTGCCGAGCTTCGTTTTTCGTCGTTCGATTTCGGTAACGTCGTATCGCGCCGGAAAAGTGCGTAATTTCTTCTTTTTCCCCCTCATGGCCGACTTCCCCCCCTCTCTTACACTTGATATTTTTGATTTTATATAATATCTAGCAATGACTCACTACTATAGATATTTATTCTACTTTACACCTATTAACCTTATGTTGTAACATAATTTAGTCATCCTCACTCATCTCTCTCCCTCCCATTTCGAAACACACACGCCTACATTATCTCTCTCTTTGTTCTTCATTTCACCATTGAAGAGCTCCAAGTTCTTGGACAAGAAATCATCACAAGTTCTTCATCCAATCATTGAATCATCCAACTTCCTTTATTAATTGTCAAGGTAATCTCCTCCTCTCTAATCCTATCCAATTGGTTTCCTTTTCTTTTTTTTTTCAAGTGGATCGATTTTTATGGGTAGATGGATTAGATGTCTTGATCTTTAATTAGTATAACTAGATGGATTAGATATGGATCTATGATTAAAATTTGAAGAAATCCAAGAACACTAAAACCTAGTGAATACCGAAAATTAGGGCTATGGAGTAGGATGATTGAATTCTTCAATTAGTTGGATAATCATGCTTAGGAGGTGTTCGATTGAGGATTAAAACAAAAAGAAAACGAAACCCCTAAGAATTTGAAGAGGATCCAATTTTTGAGCTAGGGTTTGAATTGGGGATTTTCAATTAAGTGATGTAATAAGACTTGAATTGATCAATTGATGATATAGTAGCATGATAAATGGATTAATGTTGTTGTTTGATGAAGAAAATCACTCCCTTTAATTTTATGTCAATACCGAAAAATATGAGAAAATTGGGGGTTTTCATGTAGTTGATCTAGTTGATGATATGTTGATGAATTTATGTTTCTAATGATATTAGTTGATGTTATGAATTTAATTGGAATTTTCTAAAAATGTTAATGACATCGTAAGAGACAAAGAAGTCGATTTAAGTTGAGTTTAAGTAATGTTATGGAGTGATGATATGTATAATAATGAATCTCGTAAGATGTTGATTAATGTCGTAGAAAATGAACGAATTCCGATAACTTTTGAAATCTCGTAAGAGACGAACAAGTGGACATAAGTAATAATCGAGAAGTCGAGTAAGGATTCTAACTTGATAATAATGCTTATTATGGACTAAGGAATGACTTTGTAGTTGACAACATGAGCATTCGAGTTATTATAATATGAGTTATAGTTATAGTCGAGAACTAGAAACGAGAATTTGTTAACTTGATTTTGGTATAGTAAATGGTAGTTGAAACGACGAGGTTTGATCGTCGTAGTTCTAAACGAGTTTTGAAAAGGAGTCCTTTACGTACGGGAGTACGTGTTGACTGCCTTGAGAGTCAAGTTTCGTGAGAAATCGAGTACGAGAACCTAGAATGAGCCTTAGAAGTTATACGTCGATTCTATCGAGCAACTAGGGTTAGCGCGGCAGTTTTGCGACCCTTCCCGGAAACTGTAATATCTCTTAGCTTGTTTATTGGATTTAAGATACGTAAATTGGAGCGTAAACTAGACATCCCAAGCTTTCTAATGGTACAGGGCTCATCCCCTGTTTCAAATTCCCCTGTTCTGGACAGTCCTCAGAACTACTGCATTGCGCAGTGAAAATTTCAGAAGTTGTTTTACAAAATTGTTTTCTTCGCAACTTAGTTTCTTTCGATCGTTTAAGCCGTAATAAGTTAACGACTATCTTCTCTACTGACCTAAGAGTCGAGTATGAGACCTTTCGAGTTCTAAACGAGATTTGTTCAAGTCTCGTTCCCGTTTTATTAAAATGAAACTAGTAGCGTGCAAATGCCTAAAGAAATGAAACGACTAAATCCTAATTCGAATTTCTATGTTCGATTATCTTTTACGACCGAATTTAAAGTATTATTATTTTACGATGAAGGAGGAAGCCAGCAGTAAGGAAAGGACGGAAGATCAGGAGAACGAAAGCTCGTACTTAGTTCTGTAAACGCTAAGGTGGGCTTTTATATATAAAACAAAACGAGCAATGCTCGAAAACCTTTCTTTATTGCTTTGATATCTGTGTTTTCAAAGTGATTATTATGGCATGAACTGTTTTATGTTTTATGTGAGTTCTCTTTTATCTATCTGAGTTAACATTCGTATTTTCCAGATTTTAAGAGTTAATCTAAATAGGTTAACTAACGATCGGCTCTAAGTTAGGTATTAAGTGCTTTCCAGAGTTAGTGCACTTTGTAACCTGTGGTGTATGTGGTATCCTGTTGAGGGGTAACCAGCCACGGTGAATGAGAATTGGTCAAGATTTGAACATAACATACCAGAAAAATGCTTGCAAGCTAAATTGAGAAAATGAGTCAGAAAATGTTTTAGTAGACACGAGCCCCTTTCAATAAAACCCCGATGTGCTACAATTATGAAATGCCAGATTATCTATACTTATGATTATGTTTTCGGCATCGTGCCCACTAAGTACTTTCGTACTTAGGCCTGCATGTGTTTATAAATGTGCAGGTTGAAGTGACGAGAGCGGCGGTGGTTGAAGTTGAGTCGAGTTGAGAAGTTAGGATTGCTTTAGCTATGACCTACTTTCCGCTGCAAAACTCTAAAGTTTTGATGTTATGTACATTTGGTGAATCACTGTAGTTTAAGTCTGTAAACTTTAACTTAGATACTTTCGAGTACCCTTTTGTCGAGTAATCCTTCGTGATTAACTCTTTCTTATAATAGTAAAGTCTTGTTCATTGAATGTATGATGTCTTTATGTATGTTTAGTTAGTCAGCCCCCTTCTTCCCCGCTTCTTTAATCCAATCTCAGTCGCACCCCGGCTTCTGCTGTCCCTCGAGATTTGGGGCTGTGACATTTCTATTGTTTTTAAAATGTTTGTATTTCATCTTGTACTTTTTCTTTTTTTCTGCCATTGTCATATCCAAAAAAATTCCTAAAGAATGCAGTAACAATCTCACTTAAATATTGTTTTGAATTATGCATGACCATGTTTCAATATTATATGCATAATCAAAATACTACTCCATATATGCATGGAGTATTCATTACAAGAACCAAAATTTGTAATAAATTGTGCAGTATCTCAATTACACCCATGAAACAATAATATATATATATATATATAAATCTATTTTGATAATGCATATTTACGAACTTGTTAATCCATAATTATAATTTTGTTAACTCCATAATGCATAATTATAGTCTTGTTAATGCATAAACCATAAATAAGAATTTAATAATGCATAATTGCGGACATGTTAATGCATATTCCATGAGCATGAATCTCAATAAATATATAAAATCTTATATATGCATCATACATATTGTACATGTGTATACCGATGAAATAAAACAACATAAATGAAGAACACCTTAAGTGCAAATCCCATTAGATTTACATATTTATGGTTATTGTGCATTATTAAATTCTAATTACATTTTTACTTGCAAGAATAATATCGATAACAAAAATAAATGATAGTAATAACTAAATCAACAAATAAAACAAGAATTAGCCCAGATTATCCGCGACAAGGATACCCGCAAATCGTGCATAGTGGGTTTTTTAGTATCTCTCTAGTTTACTAATGTAACCCCTGCGGCCAATTAAAACCAATAAATTATCATTTTAATATAAGTATATTTACACGTGTCACCATCTTTCATCATTGAATAAGTATGAATGGATGGTCTATATGAGTTTCTAGATTTCATAATATTATAAGTTTTCACGTGAACCATACCCTATATAGGGATAGGATATATATAGGATTATTGTTGGATTCTAGCAGTTTTAAAGATAAAAATATTAATTCTAGCAATAACTTTTACGAGTATTTAATTCTAGCACTTTAGGACTTTTTTACCCTTATATTTTTTTTATTAAGTATTATATTGTTGGATAATACCACATTTGGATAAGCCACGTTTTTTTACCCTTATATTCTAGCAATAACATTTAGAGATTGGTAGATAAGCAGCGTTTTTTTTTTCTCTTCTTTTATGTAACTGATGCAATGTTTTTTTTTTCTTTATGTAAGCGCCGCAATTTCTTCGTTCCATTTTTTCTTTATCTTTTGCCAGACATACTCCCATTGCTGCCGCCTTCCACCAAACAAATTATGATGTGATTTCACATTATTTTTTATGCGAATTCCCATTTTTTCATGTGAATTCCCAATTTTTTGCATGTGAATGCGTAAATTATAGTGTGATTTCATATTTTTTTTCATGTGAATCCCCATCTTTTTTATGTGAATTCCCATTTTTTTTGCATGTGAATCCCCATTGTAATGTAATTTCACATTATTTTTCATGTGAAACCACACAAATTATAATGTGATTTCGCATATTTTTTCATGGGATTTCCCACAAGTATATTTGTGATCGGGACTTTCAGAACAAAATTTCCAAATCTGCGATTGCGGATAAAAAATTAGGAGTTGGGGTAAGGCGGGGAGGAGGTGGACGGTGGTGGCGGCGAGGAGGACAAGCTTGTCGGAGATGAAAACGGATTAGATCGGAAGGCTGCAGAAGAGGAAGGCGGAGCGGGGGAGGAAGAAGGGGCAGCCATTTGCGAGAAATGAGATCGACGGCGACGAGGAGGACGGTTTTATGCTTACCATATGCAGCCATGATTTTTGTTGTTTCTGACATGTTTCAGCCATGGTGTGCTAGTGGAGGGTGCCGCCGATAATAAATGTTCTTGTCGCCGGCGAGTTGAAGCCAGAAATTAGCCGGGTGGTCTTGGTGGTGGCGGCTGGCTGTGTGGGTTGGGAGAAACACAAGAATATATAAGGTTAAAACTAAAACAAGAAACGTAATAAGAAAATGAAACTATCTGCCAAAATATATAAAACATGAAAGAAGGGCAAATAAGTCTACAATTGCTATTATTTGGTATTTTTAAAAAGTATTGCTATAATTGATAATTTAATTCTTAGAATTGCTATTTTTGTATATATATATATATAGGGAGTGATTCCCATAAGAAGGCCCATTAAAGTGAGAAATAAGAATTAATCCCACCATTGATTATATCTACATGGAGTGTCAAGATTTAGCCTGGTCAAAGCCGGTCAACGTGGGTCAAACCCGGGTCAACCTGGTCAATCCGTTGACTTTTTTTTCGATTTTTTTTAGGATCAACTCATATGCACCACTTCACATATTCGGATGCACCACACTATATAACGAGATGTAATACCCCAGAAATTCCGTACAGTCTTAAAATTTTAAAGTTATTAATAAAAATGGTTGAATTCTAAAACTAACGGTGAAATCCGTTTCCGAAAATAAATTACGGAAGTCAGTTAGCTGACTACTATATTTAGGGTTATCGCGTACGAGAACTTTTTAGTTCTAGAACTCAGAACGGAAAACCGTCTGATTTTTACATTCACGAAATCGCGATACGAACTCGCCCGAGAAAGTTCGTTTTTTTGATTTTTCGGACGAAACTCGGACTATGACGTCCCGAGTTTTTGTCGGAAAGTAGATTTTAAATATTTCTTTCCGATTAAGTTAAATATATTGGAATTTATGGTAAAATCGGAATTTGACGATTTTGTGCCGAGATACATTTTTCGTCTTTCGATTTCCGTAACGTCGTATCGCGCCGGAAAAACGCGTAATTTTCCCTTTTTCTCCCCCTCAATGCCGACTTCACCTCTCTCTCTAAGCTTGATATTTCATTTTTATACTAATTAAACCTTATGACTAATGTCCTTTTATTTTTAACAAACTTTACACCTAAGTCTCTTTGTTAGATACATAATACATTAAGTAGTCATCATCCTCACATCTCTCTCTCCCATTTTCGGTCACACACATACATCTCTCTCTCCCATTTTCTCTCATTCACCATTGTTGAAGCTCCAAGTTCTAGCAAGGATTTTCTTCACAAAGTCACTCATCTTCCATCATTTTCATCTCTTTCCTTCATTAAACTTCAAGGTATTCATCTCCTCTACATTTCTATCCGAATAGATTTCATTTCTTTTATTTTCTCAAGTTGGATCGATTTTGATGATGATGTAGATTAGATGTTTTGATCTTTAATTAGTGTAATTAAATGTGTTGGATATGATATCTATGGACAAAATTGAAAGAAAATCAATAACCCTAAAGAACTAGGTAATACCGAAATTTAGGGGTTTAGGATAGGATGATTGGGTTCTTCAATTGGTTGGATAAATATGCTTAGGAGATGCTTAATTGATGATTAAAACAAAGAGAAATCAAAACCCCTATGATCTAGAAGAGGACCGAGTTTTAGGCTTAGGGTTTGAGTTGGGGGTTTTCAAATTAATGATGTAATAAGACTTGTAATTGGTTGATTGATGTTGTAGTAATTGGATAAATGGATTAAAGATGTTAATTGATAAAGAAAACCAATTCTCCCTAATTTTTGTCAATGCCGATTTTATGAGGAAATTGGGGGTTTTCATATAACTTGTTTTAGTTGATGATATAATGATGAATTAATGCTTCTTATGATGTTAGTTGATGATAGAAATTAATTGGAATTATTCTAAAATTATTTTGTAGAACGTAAGAGACAAAGAATTGGAATTTAACCGAGTTTGGTAAATGATTTGATGTTGTGACAAACGTAGTAATGATTTTCGATAGATGAGGATTTATGATATAGAATTTGAATGAATTCCGATAACTTTGGAAATTTCTTAAGAGACGAGCTAGTGAACATAAGTAATAATCGAGAAGTCGAGTAAGGATTCTAACTAGATAATAATGTTTATAATGGATTAAGGCACAACTTTGTAGTTGACGACATGAGCTTTCGGATTGTTAAATAATGAGTTGTAGTTATAATCGAGAACTAGAAACGAGAATTGTTAACTTGATTTTGGTATAGTACTTGTTAGCTTGAAAGCCGATGTTTAGAACGTCGTGCTAATAGACGAACGGTGGAAAGGAGTCCTTCACTTACGCGAGTACGTGTTGACTGCCTTGAAGTGCTAAAATCGTGAAAATGTAGATTCGATAACATAGAACGAGCCTAGGAAGTCATACGTCGATTCTATCGAGCAACTGGGGTTAGCCGCGGCAGTTTTGCGACCCTTCCCGGAAACTGTAATATCATTTAGCTCGTTAATCGGATTTGAGATCTGTAATTTGGAAAGTAATCTAGACATCCCAAGCTTTCTAACGGAACAAGGCTCATCCCCTGTTTCCAATTGCTCTGTTCTGGGCAGTCCCCAGAACTACTGCATTGTGCAGTGAAAATTTCAGAACTTGAATTCCTAAGTTGTTTTCTTCGCAACTTAGTTTCTTTCGATCGTTTAAGCCGTAATAAGTTAACGACTATCTTCTTTACTGACCTAAGAGTCGAGTATGAAACCTTTCGAGTTCTAAACGAAATTTGTTCAAGTCTCGTTCCCGTTTAATTAAAAAGAAACTAGTAGCGTGCAAATGCCTAAATAAACAAAACGACTAAAACCTAATTCGAATTTCCATGTTCGATTATCTTTTACGACCGAGTTTAAAGTGTGATTATTTTAAGATGAAGGAGGAAGCCAGCACTGAGGAAAGGACGGAAGAACAGAAGAACGGGAACCTATTTAGTAGTTCTGTATCATCGAGGTGGGCTTTTATATATGAAATAAAATGAGCAATGCTCGAAAACCTTTCTTTATCGCTTTGATAATCGTGTTTTCAAAGTGATAATTATGGCATGAACTGTTTTATGTTTTATGTGAGTTCTCTTGTACCTATCTGAGTTAACATTCGTGTTTTCCAGATTTATTAGTTAACCGCTAGGATGTTAACTATCGATCGGCTCTGAGTTAGCTATTAAGCGCTTTCCAGAGTTAGTGCAAATTTGTAGCTTGTGGTGTATGTAGTATCCTGTTGAGGGGTAACCAGCCACGGTGAATGAGAATTGGTCAAGATTTGAACGTAACATCTATAAAAAGTGCTTGATCAAGCCAAATTGTGAAAATGAGTCAGAAAATATTTTAGTAGACACGGGCTAATTTTAATAAAACCCCGATGTGCTACAAATTATGAAATGTCAGATTATCTATACTTATGCTTATGTTTTCGGCAACGTGCCCACTAAGTACTTTTGTACTTAGCCCTGCATATGTTTTCTAAATGTGCAGGTTGAAGCGACGAGAGCGGCGGTGGTTGAAGTTGAGTTGAGTTAAGAAGTTAGGAATGCTTTAGCTTATGACCTACTTTCCGCTGCAAAACTCTAGATCTTTTTTTGACGTTATGTACATTTGGTGAATCACTGTAGTTTAAGTCTGTAATCTTTAACTTAGATGCTTTCGAATACTTTCTGTCGAGTTCATGATTAACTCTTCCTTTTTAATAGTAAAGTCTTGTTCATTGAATGTATGATGGCTTTTATGTATGTTTAATTAGTCAGTCCCCTTCTTTCCCGCTTCTTTAATCCAATCCCAGTCGCACCCCGACTTCTGCCGTCCCTCGGGATTTGGGGCTGTGACAGAGTGGTATCAGAGCAGAGGTTCGTTTTCTGCTCTGGTTATGAGTCAATCTTCTAGTCTGAATCATTCTTTTTAGTGATACCACAGAGTCATTCCTTCTAGTAATGCCACAGAGTGGTATTTGTATACAAGTCTTCCTTCGAGTAATAATATAGAGTATTCGTTCGTACTCTATATCGAGTCTTCTTTCGAGTCATAGGATAGAGTATTTGTATAGACTCTAGATCAGAGTATTCCTTCAAGTAAAAGATAGGAGTTAGGCTATGACACTAAGATTGAGAATGTAGATGTCAACTCAACCTCCCGCTACGTCGACTCAATGAGGAAAAAGGAAAGAATTTTAATGATGTGATTTCTTTTAAATAAGAAATTTATGAATAAGTATTCAATGAGTAGAAAGAGAGAATGGTGCCAAAAATACTTTTCA
Organism: Schizonepeta tenuifolia; assembly: GCA_029490685.1. Taxonomy (NCBI): domain Eukaryota; kingdom Viridiplantae; phylum Streptophyta; class Magnoliopsida; order Lamiales; family Lamiaceae; genus Schizonepeta; species Schizonepeta tenuifolia. The sequence continues at coordinate 39,547,000 of CM055958.1, read as the reverse complement.
ATGATAAACGGAAGTATAATTTGTATACTTTATGTGATTATGTGATAATCCGAGTACTATCTTATGTGAAATTATTTGCGCGATAATTTCTTTCTTATGAAAAATATTTGGACACAAGAATATAGTTGGATTTTAGGGATTTTTCCCGATTCAATGAGAACATAGACTTGAAACCTAAGATCTTTCCGGTTCTTCGAGAACTTAGACGTTTTAAGAAACGTTATTTTGAAATGATTTCGAAAGGAGATCCCCAACACGAGAAGGACTTACTGATGAATGTCACGTGCGTAAGGTGACATGAATAAAGATTCGGCAAAGTCGAACTTTGTTTTAAAAATCCAAACAAAAAATTTTTCTGCGAGGAAAATGAAATAAAAATGATACGGTAAATCGTGTTAGTAAACGAAGGGAACGATTAGACGTTTGAGAAGCATCGACTTCGAATTAAGAAAGATATGAACGAGACGACGAAGATAGAATAAAGGGAATCAAAGTCAAATGAAATAAGTGAACGTTACTTATTTGTAAGTAACGTAAATGATGTCATTTCGTGTCATGTCATCCCGTTTTCTTTTCGTATCGTGTTTCAGCGGAGTTCGCCCTGATCGAACTCTACGAAGAAAATCGTATAGATTATTGGAAGTCGAGCACGAAGCTTGATTAAATTTTTTCCATCGATCGCCCGATTCTAGCAACGACAACTGGAACTTAGTTTCCAGAAAGTTATTCTTTAAGTTATATTCCATTTTCTTTTGGAATTTATTACATATTTCGTCTTTGAACGAAGACTACAACTAGTACGAGTATAAAGAGTCGTAAACGACAAAATTCTTTTGTAAATGGATGTTACTTTTGAATAAGTAACATGAACAAAGTAGACGTACTTTATTTTAATAAGTAAGAATCGTTAAGAAATGTTGTTGAGAAAGTAATAAAGAATTAACGTAAGTAAGAACATAGTAAGATAAGGAATGGAAATAAAATCTTGAAATTTTTAATTATATATATATATATATATATATTGTTTGAGTGCAATTTCTTGAATTGCTAGAAGTCGTGATAAGTGGTTGTTTTAAGTGGTGATGTTACAATTGAATAAGGAATGTTCATTCTGTAATTTAAGTATTTCGTTGAGATAAGTTATTTTCCTACCTTTTACTGATCCGTGTTTCCTTAAAACTTTTGTAGGATGGTTAGGACTCGCGTTACTACTCGGAAGAGCCAGCCCTTGGCCACGAGCGAGCGTACCATAATAGATATGATACAAGACGAGTATTATGATTTCGAGGCAGATTACGGTGAGGAGGATGTGGGGCAGATAGTGAGCAACTTCTCGTCGGTTTATTATGCAGTACGACACTTGATTCCGGAGAGTCAGGCGATATCAGACCTGATTGTACACCTACCGGACGAGTGGCGCAGTTGAGCACACCGCGTGGCGTGGTACTTTCTTGGGATTTTCAGCGACGACACAGAGCCGACCGACAACTACACAGGATTCGCCCTGTATGTACACAGGCGATTCTTTGACAGCAGATTCATGCTTCTAGTTCCTTTTGAGCCGCATCTCCCCTACAGTCACTTTCCAGCAGAGACCGAGCAAGAGCACCTAGACTTGGACCCAGAGTTTTCCGCCTTGTTGGAGATACCACCAGACTTTGTACCGAGTGAGGAGTCTGATACGGAGTCAGAGCAGTTAGAGGTAGACGAGGAGCCCGCTGTTACACAAGAGTTACCGCCAGTTAGTACACAGATCGAGGAGTTGATCTGAGGGCCGGGATTCGTAGAGATCGATGCAGAGACAGCCGCTTTGTTAGGATTATCTTCACCATTTTTACCTGACGTTTGTGTTAGAGTCAGAGGACCTTTAGAGACAGGACTGTTTCGGGCAGAGTCAGAATACCGAGGGATTGACGCGGAGCTTGCCGCCATGTTAGAGCTACCATCTCCACTGACACCGCTTGAAGAGATCTGTGCGAAATGGGGCGTAGTCACAGGTCAGATGGAGGCAGGACCATCCAGGGTCCGTTCCAGAGAGGTTTTTGAGTCCAGTTCCGTTCCAGAGCACCTTCTTCCCCTGAAGAAGCGTGCAGTAGAGCTCAGTGAGGACTACCTTGTTTCAGACCTTGAGGAGACAGTTTCAGAGGCACTGTCACCACCTCGGCTTACACTTTCTGACGGCTCTACTCTGAGGGAGGACGAGGCACTCCAGCTCATCTTTGGTTCAGAGTCTGAGAAGGAGGACCAGGACGAGGATCCGGAGGAGGACCCAGAGAAGGACTCTTAGGGTTTGCAGGCCGTAGAGGGCAGTTCCGACTCGACTATAGTCTGTTGAGTAGAGCGTCGTAGATGCATATTAGTAGTAGTAGTTCTTTTGTCCTGTACATAGTCGGATCAGTAACTAGTTTTTGTAGTACTCTAACGGATACGAAATTTTATGAATCGTTTCCGTTCTAGTACTTTTAGTAGGTACGGAGATGCAGCTTGTTAGTGCACCCGGTAAATAGTAGGCAGTCAGCCTAGTTTAGACTAGTAGTAGTCTAACTTTTGTATAAGTCCTCGTTGGAGGCAGAATTAATATTCTTTTTGATGTATATATATACATGACCCATGAGAGGGTTTTTAATCACAAGAAAAATTTCCTATAAATCGTGTAATTAAATCAGAATGTCAATGAATTCGGGTGACGAGAAATTTAAGTCTAACTTGAAAGTTAAAAGATTACGAAGTAATATCGAAACTATGTTCGATATGTCGTCCCGTGAACTTGATTAAGTTGGAAACAAGTTAGTAAGTACTAAGAGTAATTAGCAGAAGGGACTAATGAGAATTTCTATTTCATTTAGATCAAATAAAATGCCGCCAAGAAATGTTAACAATAGGAGGGGTCGAGGACCTGGAAGGCCTCGAGGACGTGGGAGACGTCAACTAGAGAACGACAGAGAACAAGAGCACGAGCAGAATGATACCCCATCACCATCCCCATCACCACCACCTCCACTACCACCCCGTAGGGATATTGAGGACCTCTTCCTCAAACGAAACCCCCCGATGTTTAATGGAACGGGCAGCCCTAGCGATGCTGAGCTATGGGTGAGATCTACAGAGAAGATATTCAAACTCCTCAGATGTACTGATGAGGAGAGAATGCTATGTGTCGCGTTCCAACTAACTGGATCAGCAGATTATTGGTGGGAAGCAAGGCAGAAGGTGATACCCGCAGAGCAGCTAGCTCGTTTCACATGGGAAGAATTCAAGGAAATACTATTTGATAAGTACGTACCCAAGACGTATAGAGCTCAGAAGAAAGCCGAGTTCTATAGCTTGAAGCAAGGAAAGCTGACCGTAACAGAATATGACCCAAGTTTTGCGAACTGTCTAGGTATGCGTCGACTCAGGTTGATACCGAGGAGAAATTATCGAAGAAATTCCAAGGGGGACTACGACATGAACTGGAAATTGCATTAGCTAGTCATGGGGGACTAAGCTACACTGACATTTTGGGAAGAGCATTGGAAATGGAGGCCGTAGTGCCTGACGAGAAGAAAGTTGTACCAACTGCACCAACTCTAGTACAGAACCAGAACCGAGGCTATTATAACAACAATAATAGCAACTATCAGGGAAAGAGGAAGTGGAATGGAGGAGGTAGCGGAGGCTACAATTAGAGTTATAACAACCAGGGTAATCAGAAAAGGGGCATTTAGCAGGGCTATCAGCAGCCTGGTCAGAACAATAACCACAACAACAACATCAACAAAAGACCGTGGCAGGGAAACAACCAGTCGGGGTTGTTTATTCAGGGAAATAAGCAGAACGCACCATGGAAGGGCAACGGTCAACAAAACCAGCCGCAAGGGCAGCAACGAAACTTCAACAAGGGAGGAACTAACCTAGGGAGGGTTACCATTCCTGTCTGCCCTAAGTGCAACAGAGCCTATCCCGGAGTTTGTCAGATAGGCACCCCCAACTGTTTCAATTGTGGACAGAAGGGGCATATGAAGAAAGATTGCCCGAAACCGCTGCAAGCCATACCTCTCAGAGCCATACAAGCACAGCCGCAGCAGCAAATGAACCAACAACAGTTCCAGCAGCATGCACAGCAGCAACAAAATGCGAGGGCATGCGCTATCAAACAGGGTGGCCAGCACAAGGGAAAAGGCAACCTAGCAGGTATGGGAAAACTACACAACATCCCTATTAAGATACTGTTTGATACTGGCGCATCGCATTCTTTCATTGCTGGCTCGTGTGCCGATAACTTAGACATCAGACCTGTAAGAGCTGCACATTCTATGAGAGTAGCTACACCTTCAGGAGAGATCACTACTTCCACGCATGTTTGCTCTAACCTAGAACTAGAAATCAGAACTCTTAAGGTTAAAGCGAACAACTTAAATGTTATAATAATGTGGGACGTAGATATAATCCTAGGAATGGATTGGTTGTCAGAGAATTATGCCACGATTCTCAACAACGAGAGAAAAATCTCTTTTCAACCCCCGGGTAAAGAACCAACCGAATTCTATGGAATTTCAATGGGTAGAGACGTACCAATTATATCAGCCCTTCAAGCCACAAAACTCATGAAGAAGAAAGGTACCACAGCTTATCTTGTGTACCTAGTCGGGGAGCCAGGAGCCAAGAAGACCATCCAAGACGTAAAAGTTGTAAATGAATACGAAGACGTCTTTCCAGAAGTGTTACCAGGATTGCCACCAGATCGTCATGTGGATTTCACGATCGACTTGGAACCAGGAGCAGCACCCAAGTCTAAAGCCCCATATAGGATGGCACCGAAAGAACTAGAAGAGCTCAAAATCCAGTTACAAGAATTGCTAGACCTTGGTTTCATCAGGCCAAACGTCTCACCTTGGGGAGCACCCATGTTGTTTGTTAGGAAAAAGGACGGATCAATGAGAATGTGTATAGATTATCGAGAACTTAACAAGATCACACTCAAGAACAAATATCCTTTGCCAAGGATCGAGGATCTGTTTGATCAGCTCAAGGGTGCAGGAGTCTTCTCCAAGATAGATTTAAGGTCAGGGTACCATCAGCTGAAGACGTACCAAAGACCGCCTTTAGAACCTGATATGGCCATTACGAATTTCTAATAATGCCATTTGGTTTTACCAACGCTCCAGCTGTATTCATGGATCTTATGAATAGAGTTTTCCACCCTTACTTGGACAAATTCGTTTTAGTGTTCATCGACGACATCCTCGTTTACTCTAAGAATGAAAAGGAGCACGAGGAACATCTACGGATAGTGTTGGAAACACTAAGAGCCAAAAAACTCTACGCCAAATTCAGTAAATGCGAATTTTGGTTGAAGGAAGTAATGTTCCTTGGACACATAGTATCGGCGGAAGGAATCAAAGTGGATCCAGCCAAGGTAGAGGCAGTGCACAACTGGAAATTACCAACGAGTCCGAATGAGATCAGAAGTTTCTTAGGTTTGGCAGGTTACTACAGAAGGTTTATTGAGGGATTTTCTACGATCGCTCGCCCGATGACGCAGTTACTTCGGAAGGAAACTAAATTTAAATGGACGGACGAGTGCGAGAAGAGTTTCCAAACTCTTAAGGAAAAGCTAACCTCAGCGCCAGTATTAGCTCTTCCAGACGCCAACAAGGAGTATCTGGTTTACACCGACGCCTCGAAAAATGGATTAGGTTGTGTCTTAATGCAAGATGGACGAGTGATAGCTTATGCTTCACGACAACTTCGACCTCACGAAGTTGAGTACCCAACCCACGACTTAGAACTCGCAGCCGTGGTACATGCGTTGAAGATTTGGAGATATTCATCGATCATAAGAGTCTGAAGTACTTTTTCGAGCAGAAAGAACTGAATATGAGACAAAGGAGATGGCTCGAACTAGTTAAGGATTACGACTGCGGAATCAACTACCATCCTGGAAAGGCTAATGTGGTAGCAGACGCATTGAGTCGCAAGGCTCCAATGAAGTTAGGATGCCTTTTTGTAGAGGAAGAAACTTTAGTACGAGAATTCGAGAAGATGGATATCAAAGTTCTCGACACGCCAGCTACGATAACAAGTCAGATAGCAGCATTAGAAGCTACACCAGATTTAAGAGAAAGAATTATCAGTGCTCAGAGGAAGGACGAGTCAATGGAAAAACTTCGATTAAAGATAAGACCAGAGAAACCAGATGGATATTCCGAGCACCAGACAATGCGATCCTTTATGAAGGCAGAATTTGTATTCCTGATGACGACAGCGAACTGAAGAATGAGATATTGAGTGAGGCTCACGATACGCCTTATACAGCACACCCAGGAAATACGAAAATGTATCAAGATTTGAGAAGGAACTTCTGGTGGAATGGAATGAAACGAGACGTTGCCTCGTTTGTAGAAAGATGTTTGGCATGTCAGCAAGTTAAGGCTTTACACCGACGACCGTATGGATTACTGCAACCATTGGATGTCCCAGAATGGAAATGGGAAGGCATAGCTATGGATTTTGTCACAGGCTTGCCTAAGTCAAGAAGAGGAAACACAGCTATTTGGGTGATTATCGATAGACTTACGAAGTCAGCACATTTCTTGCCGATTAAGACTACCTACGGATCAGAGAAACTAGCTCAGTTGTATGTTAGAGAGATTGTACGTCTGCATGGAGTATCGAAGGTCATAATATCAGATAGAGATGCCAAAGTTACCTCGAGATTTTGGATTACGATGCAGAAAGAATTGGGAACAGAGCTTAATTTCAGTACAGCGTTTCACCCACAGACAGATGGACAGTCAGAGAGGACGATTCAGATTTTAGTCGACATGTTAAGGATAGTGGTTTCGGACCGAGGCGCGAATTGGGAAGAAATCCTACACTTAGTCGAATTCGCTTACAACAACAGCTATCAGGCCACGATAGGAATGGCGCCATGTGAGGCTTTGTATGGAAGGAAATGTAGATCACCACTTTATTGGGATGAAGTAGGTGAGAGAAAGAACCTAGGCCCTAATGCGATTAACGAAATGATTGAGATAGTTCGGCAAATACGAGGTAGAATGAAAGAAGCCCAGAGCCGACAGAAGTCTTATGCCGATGATCGAACCAATCTTGAGTTTGAAATAGGAGATAAAGTTTTCCTTAAGATATCACCGACTAGAGGAATCCTTAGATTCAGAGTTAAGGGTAAACTAAGACCCAGGTTCATAGGACCTTATGAAATCCTCGAGAAAATAGGACCCGTCGCTTATAGATTGGCCTTACCGCCAAGTCTAGGAAGTGTCCACAACGTATTTCACGTTTCTCAATTGAGAAAATATGTCTATGACCCTAAGCACGTCATTAGTCAGCAAGACGTAGTTCTTGAATCTGACCTAAGCTACGAAGAGAAGCCGATATCGATTTTGGATAGGAAAGTCCAAGAATTAAGAACCAAATCGATACCGATCGTTAAAGTGCTATGGAACCACCACGGGCAAGAAGAAGCCACGTGGGAGCTCGAGGAAAAGATGAAGGAGAGATATCCTCATCTTTTTGCAGAAGGTATGCAAATTTCGGGATGAAATTTTTCGCAAGGATTTTCTTCACAAAGTCACTCATCTTCCATCATTTTCATCTCTTTCCTTCATTAAACTTCAAAGTATTCATCTCCTCTACATTTCTATCCGAATAGATTTCATGTCTTTTATTTTCTCAAGTTGGATCGATTTTGATGATGATGTAGATTAGATGTTTTGATCTTTAATTAGTGTAATTAAATGTGTTGGATATGATATCAATGGACAAAATTGAAAGAAAATCAATAACCCTAAAGAACTAGGTAATACCGAAATTTAGGGGTTTAGGATAGGATGATTGGGTTCTTCAATTGGTTGGATAATTATGCTTAGGAGATGCTTAATTGATGATTAAAACAAAGAGAAATCAAAACCCCTATGATCTAGAACAGGACCGAGTTTTAGGCTTAGGGTTTAAGTTGGGGGTTTTCAAATTAATGATGTAATAAGACTTGTAATTGGTTGATTGATGTTGTAGTAATTGGATAAATCGATTAATGATGTTAATTGATAAAGAAAACCAATTCTCCCTAATTTTTCTCAATGCCGATTTTATGAGGAAATTGGGGGTTTTCATATAACTTGTTTTAGTTGATTATATAATGATGAATTAATGCTTCTTATGATGTTAGTTGATGATAGAAATTAATTGGAATTATTCTAAAATTATTTTGTAGAACGTAAGAGACAAAAAATTGGAATTTAACCGAGTTTGGTAAATGATTTGATGTTGTGACAAACGTAGTAATGATTTTCGATAGATGAGGATTTATGATATAGAATTTGAACGAATTCCGATAATTTTGGAAATTTCTTAAGAGACGAGCTAGTGAACATAAGTAATAATCGAGAAGTCGAGTAAGGATTCTAACTAGATAATAATGTTTATAATGGATTAAGGCACGACTTTGTAGTTGACGACATGAGCTTTCGGATTGTTAAATAACGAGTTGCAGTTATAATCGAGAACTAGAAACGAGAATCGTTAACTTGATTTTGGTATAGTACTTGTTAGTTTGAAAGCCGATGTTTAGAACGTCGTGCTAATAGACGAATGATGGAAAGGAGTCCTTCACGTACGGGAGTACGTGTTGACTGCCTTGAAGTTCTAAAATCGTGAAAATGTAGATTCGATAACATAGAACGAGCCTAGGAAGTCATACGTCGATTTTATCGAGCAACTAGGGTTAGCCGCGGCAGTTTTGCGACCCTTCCCGAAAACTGTAATATCTTTTAGCTCGTTAATCGGATTTGAGATCCGTAAATTGGAGAATAATCTAGACTTCCCAAGCTTTCTAACGGAACAGGGCTCATCCCCTGTTTCTAATTCCCCTGTTCTGGGCAGTCCCCAGAACTACTGCATTGCGCAGTGAAAATTTCAGAACTTGAATTCCTAAGTTGTTTTCTTCGCAACTTAGTTTCTTTCGATCGTTTAAGCCGTAATAAGTTAACGACTATCTTCTTTACTGACCTAAGAGTCAAGTATGAAACCTTTCGAGTTCTAAACGAAATTTGTTTAAGTCTCGTTCCCGTTTAATTAAAAAGAAACTAGTAGCGTGCAAATGCCTAAAGAAACAAAACGACTAAAACCTAATTCGAATTTCCATGTTCGATTATCTTTTACGACCGAGTTTAAAGTGTGATTATTTTACGATGAAGGAGGAAGCCAGCACTAAGGAAAGGACGGAAGAACAGAAGAATGGGAACCTGTTTAGTAGTTCTGTATCATCGAGGTGGGCTTTTATATATGAAATAAAATGAGCAATGCTCGAAAACCTTTCTTTATCGCTTTGATAATCGTGTTTTCAAAGTGATAATTATGGAATGAACTGTTTTATGTTTTATGTGAGTTATCTTGTACCTATCTGAGTTAACATTCATATTTTTCAGATTTATTAGTTAACCGCTAGGATGTTAACTATCGATCGGCTCTGAGTTAGCTGTTAAGCGCTTTCCAGAGTTAGTGCACATTTGTAGCCTGTGGTGTATGTGGTATCCTGTTGAGGGGTAACCAGCCACGGTGAATGAGAATTGGTCAAGATTTGAACGTAACATCTATAAAAAGTGCTTGATCAAACCAAATTGTGAAAATGAGTCAGAAAATGTTTTAGTAGACACGGGCTAATTTTAATAAAACCTCGATGTGCTACAAATTATGAAATGCCAGATTATCTATACTTATGCTTATGTTTTCGGCAACGTGCCCACTAAGTAATTTTATACTTAGCCCTGCATATGTTTTCTAAATGTGCAGGTTGAAGCGACGAGAGCGGCGGTGGTTGAAGTTGAGTTGAGTTAAGAAGTTAGGAATGCTTTAGCTTATGACCTACTTTCCGCTGCAAAACTCTAGATCTTTTATTGACGTTATGTACATTTGGTGAATCACTGTAGTTTAAGTCTGTAATCTTTAACTTAGATGCTTTCGAATACTTTCTGTCGAGTAATCCTTCGTGATTAACTCTTCCTTTTTAATAGTAAAGTCTTGTTCATTGAATGTATGATGTCTTTTATGTATGTTTAATTAGTCAGTCCCCTTCTTCCCCGCTTCTTTAATCCAATTCCAGTCGCACCCCGGCTTCTGCCGTCCCTCGGGATTTGGGGCTGTGACACGAGATGCACCACTAAGAGCATTGTGATGCACCAGATTTTCGATTTTTTTTTTATTACGGTCAGGTCATATGCACCACACTATATAACGAGATACACCACTAAGTGCATTAAGATGCACTAATTTTATTTTCGTTTTTTTTTAATTGTCGTAAAACACTGTCCATCTAGTTACACTGTGTGGTGTATCTAGTTACACTATATGGTGCATCTAGTTACACATTGTGACACATGTTCGATTTTTTTTCAGTTTTTTTTTACAAACTTTTTTACAGATGTTTTTTCCCGGCACTGCCTTTGGCTCCGATTTTACAGCTCCGCCTTCGCTCTGATTATTAATATAAGGATAATCGTTGGGCAACAATTTGGACTTTTTTGGCTCGCTCCGAGGCCTTCGACTCCTCTCGCTCGAATTTTGACCAAAGAAGAAGCGGCAAACTAAAACACGAAGAGGCAAACAAAAATACGGGGGAAAATAAATCTGAAAATTTAAAAAAAATATCGAAATAAAAGAATTAAAAAATCTGAAAGTCTAGTGCATCTCAATGCACTAAGTGGTGCATCTCGTTATATAGTATGGTGCATCCGAATATTTGAAGTGGTGTATATGAGCTGACCCAAAAAAAAAGCCAACGGGTTGACCCGGGTTGACCAAGCCAAATCTTGACCCTCCATCACCCATAGATCTATGGTGAAAATTCATTCTCATAACTTAGGATAATATCTATTCTCATATGATATCTCTCCTATATATATTATCTTATTATCTAGTATCATTATATTACTAAAAGGAAAACGATTCTTCCTTTGAAAAAATCTTATGTGGCACCCCTCTTAATCCTTCATTCATATTTATCTAAATCTCAAAATTTTGAATTTTCAAATGTAAAATAATAAATTTTAAATATTTATACTAAAATATTGTGTCCCACATCGATTTTTCAATGAAACTTCACCTATTGAAAAGCCTATAAATACCTAGAATCAATGTGTATTTTATTATCTTTTGCTCCACTAGTTTTATTTGGTCAATTTATTTATTAATTGGCCGAATAAATAACTATATTTTATAGTTTAATTTAATTTAATTTGGTCAATTTATTAATTGGTCGAATAAATAATTATTTTTGTAGAAGTTTTATTGGTCAATGTCACAACCCCAAATCCCGAGGGACGGCAGAAGCCGGGGTGCGACTGGGATTGGATTAAAAAAGCGGGGAAGAAAGGGGATGAAAGAATAAACATACATAAAAGACAACATAATTTCTATGAACAAGACCTCATTAATTAAAGAAAGAGTTGATCTTGAAAGATCACTCGACAAAGTACTCAAAAGCATCTAAGTTATTTTACAGGAACTTAAACGAAAAGTGATTTACATCATAACATAAAAGCGTCTAGAGTTTAGCAGCGGAAAAGTGAACTACATATTAAAGTCTTCCCTATCTCTATTCAACTCAACCATCACCGCTCCCGTCGCTTCAACCTGCACATTTAGAAAACATATGCAGGGCTAAGTACAATAGTACTTAGTGGACACATTGCCGAAAACATAATCATAAGTATAGATAATCAGGCATTTCATTATAGTAGCACATCGGGGTTTTTCAATAAATTCCCGTGTCTACTGAACATTTTCTTTCTCATTTTCATAACTTAGCTTGCAAGCATTTTTCATAGATGTTACGTTCAATCTCGACCATTCATTATCACCGTGGCTGGCTACCCCTCAACAAGATACCACATACACCACAAGCTATAGTGTACACTAAACTTTGGAAAGTCCTTTTTGACTAACTCAAAGCCGATCGTTTAGTTAACTCCTTTTGGCTAACTCATAAGGTACAATAGAACTCACATAAAATAAATAGTTCATGCCAAGATTATTACTTTGAAAACACGATTATCAAAGCGATAAAGAAAGGTTTTCGAGCATTACTCATTTTGTTTCATATATAAAAGCCCACCTCAATAGGTTACAGAACTAAAGTACGAGCTTCCGTTCTTCAATCTTCCATCCTATCCTTGTGCTGACTTCCTCCTTCATCGTAAATAATCATACTTTAAAACTCGGTCGTAAACGATAAACGAATACGGAAATTCGAATTAAGTTTTAGTCTTTTAGACTTTTAAGCATTTGCACGCTAAACTAAACTCTTTTAGTTAAACAGAAACAAGATATGAACACATCTCGTTTAGAACTCATTCGGATCCGGACTTGACACTTAGGTCAGTAGTAAGAAGTAGTCGATAACTTGAAACGACTTAAAAGATCGAAAGAGTTCAAGTTGAGAAGAATTCATCTTAAGAAACTAAGTTTTAAAGATTTACTGCACAAGACAGAAGTTTTGGAGACTGCCCAGAATAGAGTATTCTGAAACAGGGGAGATATTCTGTACCGAATGAAAGCCATGGAAGTCTAGTTTACTCTCCAATTTACGGATCTCAATTCCAATAAAAGAGCTAGGAGATATGGCAGTTTCCGTGAAGGGTCGCAAAACTGCCGAGTGAAACCCTAATGCTCGATAAAAATCGACGCACGGTTTTCTAGGTTCATTTTATGTTATCTTACCTAGATTCTCACGAAAATTACACCTCAAGGCAGTCAACACGTATCTTCGTACGTGATAAAATTCTTTATATTTCTCGATTATAAGCACGACGTTGGAACCTCGTCTTTTCAAACTAATCATTTACTATACCAATAACAATTCAACTTCTCGTTTCTACTTCTCGTTTACAACTATAACTCATCATTTCATATCTCAGATGTAAAAGTTTTCAACTACAAACTCGTTCATTTAACAATAACAATCATTAATATCCAACTATTTTCCTTATTCGTCTTTTCTAACGATACTTAGGTTCATTCATTCGTCTCTTTTGAAAAATCCAACGTTATTAGAATTCGTTCTAACTTTCCGATTACGATCATTAACTAACAAGATTGTCAAAGGTTCGAATCATAAACCTAAAACATTATCTATGCTCGACTTATCGTCGATGGTTCGTCTCTTACTATAAATCTTACGTTCTCCATTTTCGTTCAAATTTTACAACAACGACCATCATCTAACGAGCATCACTAATACGCAAATCATATTATCAAAATATTAACGAGCTTCAACTTATCAACACGTCTTCGTCTCTTACATTTTTCGTTTTATTTTTACAAAAATCCCAATTAAATATATAATCATCCTCAATATCATAACATAACATACATATCATAACATTTACTATACTAAATCATGCATTCTTCATCGCTTATGTTTCGAATTTTATTTTTAGAAAAATCTAAATCAATTCATATAGTCAATTAATAACATGTAGAACACTAATCTATCGATCAAACATCAAAGAAATCGAACTACGAAAAACCCCTAAAATTCCATAAAATTTCGGTAATGACCTAATTGAATGGGGAGTGATTTTCTTCATGATTCGATCCGTAGAACTCGATTCTAGACATACTAGAACATGTACGGAACAAGAATCAACATGCTTCTTAATCTCCTAGGTTTCGAAAAAATAGAAAAAGATGGAAATCAAGACTTGTTCGGTTCAAAACGTAGGAGATGTTCTTACCTTGCGTAATATGGACTCGGAAATGGAATTGATCGGTAGATGGAAGACTTGTGTGCTTGAGAAAGCTTGAAGGTTGGAGTTTTAATGGAGGATTGGAGAAGAAAAATGAGAGAGAGAGATGGCTTGGAGATGGCGGTAAAGAGGAGAAGGGAGAGAGAGATGGATGACTCACCATTAGATATATAAAGTGAATAAAAATCTAACTAAAGTGTAGTGAGTCGTTAAGGGCATGTTTGGCGAGGATTTATTAGACGAAAATATCTCGTTTCCGGCTTTAAACGACGATTAAAAAGTCGAGAAAATACTTTCTTAATGGTTACGAATTCGATGAAAACTAATTTGTCCGTTAGATTGGAAATAATTTACGTACTCGGAAAACCTAATTCGTTTTTCAAAATTCGAGAAAAAGTCGGGATTAGACAGTCTAAAATTCGCCTGGAAAATCATAAAAATTAACTTTCTCCGGTGAACTCGTATCGAAGAAAAAGTGAATGTAAATTCTAACGGATTTTAATTCTGAGTTTTCGGACGAAAAATTTACCGGACGTGAAAACCCTAATACAGTAATCGTTCGACCGACTTCTAGAATTTATTTTCTGAAACGGATTTTACCGTTAGTCTTAGAATTTAATTTCATGATCTTAGGCATGCAAAGCCATAATTATTAATAACTTTCATTTTTAACGACAGTAGAAAAATATCGGGGTATTACATCCTACCCCCCTTACGAAAAATTTCATCCCGAAATTTGCATACCTTCTTCAAAAAGATAAGGATATCTTTCCTTCATCTTTTCCTCGAGCTCCCACGTGGCTTCTTCTTGCCCGTGGTGATTCCATAATACTTTTACTATTGGTATCGACTTGGTTCTTAATTCTTGAACTTTTCTATCCAAAATCGATATCGGTTTTTCTTCAAAACTTAGGTCAGATTCAAGAACGACGTCTTGCTGACTTATAACGTGCTTAGGGTCATAGACATACTTTCTTAATTGGAAAACATGAAACACGTTATGGACACTTCCTAGACTTGGCGATAAGGCCAATATATAAGCAACAGGTCCTATCTTCTCAAGAATTTCTTAAGGTCCTATGAACCTTGGTCTAAATTTACCCTTAACACCGAATCTAATGATTCCTTTCGATGGTGAAATCTTAAGGAAAACCTTATCACCAACTTCGAAACTAAGATTGGTTCGACGATCATCGGCGTAAGACTTTTGTCGGCTCTGGGCTTCTTTCATTCTATCTCGAATCTGTCGAACGATCTCGATCATTTCATTAACCGAGTCGAGTCCTAAGTTCTTTCTTTCACCCACTTCATCCCAATAAAGTGGTGACTTCCATTTTCTTCCATACAATGCCTCATAAGGCGCCATTCCTATCGTCGCCTGATAGCTGTTATTATACGCGAATTCAACCAAGTGCAAGATATCTTCCCAATTTGCGCTTCGATCCAATACCACTGTCCTTAGCATATCAACTAGAATCTGAATAGTCCTCTCGGATTGTCCGTCCGTCTGAGGGTGAAAAGCTGTACTGAAGTTAAGTTCAGTGCCCAACTCTTTCTGCATGGTGATCCAAAATCTTGAAGTGAACTTGGCATCTCTGTCTGATATTATGGACTTCGGTACTCCGTGCAGACGTACTATCTCACGGACGTACAACTAAGCTAACTTCTCTGACCCGTAGGTAGTTGATGTGTCTTCGACTTTTGGGCCATTTGGCCCTATTTTTTCATGTCTTTTTGTGTAGTTAGTGTCTGTCCAGGGGAAGGAAGTTATTGTTCGAAGAAAGGAAGCTCAGTCCGAGTCAAACAGAAGAAAGGTGGTCAGAATGAGCAGAACTGGAGTGAATTCAGTCGGTTGCAAGGACTACGCAAAGGAGTATGCAGCGTAGGAGATGAATTGAAGCAAGAGACGAGGTTGAAAGAAGGATTCCATGTGAACCCTGAAGCTAAGTTGCTGTTCATCATTCGCATTCGTGGTATTAGCGCAATGCACCCAACAACAAAGAAGATCTTGCAACTGCCTTGCTTACGAAGAATCAAATCATGAAGCATGCAACCAGTTTGACCACTACAACAATTACCAGTCAGTTGCCAGAGCTAAAGAAGGAAAGCCGCGTGGAAAAGATTCACAGCATATCTGCCGAGCGTTTATGGAAAGAAGGATCTTGAAGTCAGCGCATCACCCTAAATCAATCAATTAATCAGAGATTGCCAATCACCAATCAAGTCAATCAGGAATAATCAGCATCTCGCTTAACATGGAAAGTGCCAATCATGCCGATTCAGTATACTCGCTTAGGGTTTTGCTTGCTGCCATTGCTACTATAAAAGTCCAGCTAGAGCGGCTAGCACAATGTTGGTTACTTCGCCATTCTATAGTTCTTAGTCCAAGAAATAATTTTAATCTCAGTTTGATATTTTCTTTACGATCGAAACAGTTTATCCGCTTAATTTACATTCTGTAGTGAAGAACAAATCCCAGGCTGTTTGCCTTAGGTACTTTTAATTCAAGTATTTCGTATTTCTTTTCATTCATGTGTTCTATTTCGCTTATCATTATATATTTAATTATGTGTAAGTAATCTACTTGGTGAGATTTCGGTATGGGAAATGATTGACTGTTGATATGTGAAACATTCGTGAGGCACTTGTGCCATCGGTTGGGTCCAGTAGTTCCGGAAAGACTGTAGCAGAACTCATGGGCAGTCATGACTTAACGGGTGATCACCGCTCGGTTGGAGCTGTACCATGTCAAGCAAAGGCAGGGCATGACAGATGGCAACGTTCGATGTGCCCATGACCGAGTAGCTAAGCAGCACCTGACATGGTGCTGTAGATCTGGATGGTGAGGAATGGACACGGGGATACTGCGTCCTTCTTCAGTCTTGGGCTTCTCTAACAATCACCCATCGACTGTGACGAGGCATCAAGCCATGGTTATCGACCAAAGGACTCATCTCGCGTATCGTAGACATATCGATGACCGGTTGGACGTAGTACCTGAAGTGGATATCCCGCGGTTATGTCTACTCTGTAGGTGCGGACATGGGAAGTTTGGAAGAGAAGGTTGGTGAGGGTCATACTTGGAGAGATAGGGTATGACTACTATCTAAGGAGGAGTGAAGCACGGCCTTGTGACCGGGGTGAAGCATGACCTTCGGACCGAGACGACAACAAGGGATTCAACCATCCCAAGTGTGGAGTATGAACTCTTGAAACGCCCCAATGTCTTTGGGCCACGACTTGAGTTTATATGAAGCATGGACGGATCTTCAGTATGCTCATGACCGAATTAACATATCAACAATGATCATAACCTACCCCAAATCTTACCCCCCTTTTTATATTTGAATTCTGTTTAGTTTATTTTGTGCAGATATACAGATTGAGACCGTGACAACTCGATTTGTGCACTGAAGAGTAAGGTGGTTCATCACTCTCCGTGGGATCGACCCTAGCTTGTCACGAAGACTAGCTAGTCCGGTAGTGGGCTCAGGAGCGTGTATTGTCCGTCCAGGGCAAACACAGGTATTTTGATCGTACCGCACGACGGGTGCATGTCAAAATTGGCGCCGTTGCCGGAGAGTGACGCGCAATAATTTTACTCTTCTCATTCCATCTTCCGCTACTAGTGTATGCGTGGAACTCGTCGAATACAGAGAGCATTAACCTTTTATCCAAATATTGAACGAACTGAACGACGACTACGTGCACTTGCACGAATAGCGAGACGCGATGCTAAGGGAGATCAACCACAGCCGCCGCAGACCCTCAAGCAGTTGGCTTACCCAACTAATCTGAATCTCAGGCCGAACGAGATCACCTTACCAACGAATCCCTTCGCACCTGAGCGGTTCAACTTGAAACCTGCATTAATACAGGTCTTACCGAAATTTAATGGATATCCAGGAGACGACCCGCATACCTATCTCCAGGACTTAGAAATGACAGTGATGCATCAGTCCAATGAGAATCAGTAGGAATATGTGAAACTGGTTCTTTTTCCATTCTCATTGGTGGACAGAGCAAGGAGATGGTTGTACAATCTACCTCAAAGAAGCGTTACCACTTGGGCAGAAATGCAGCAGAGTTTCTTGGAAGAGTTTTTCCAAGCCACAAGAGTTGAAAGGATGCGATGGGACATCCGAAACATTAAACAGGATGGGCTGGAGACTTTTTATGAGTACTGGACTCGCTTCAAACAGTTGTTAAGCAACTGTCCTCATCACCAGATCACTCCAAAAGATCAAGTGGAAAGCTTCGTAAAGGGCATGCGGAGGAGTGATCGAGGACTGGTATTGGCTGCATGCAATGGATCGTTGCTGAGCAAAACACCTCAAGAGATTTTCAAACTCTTGGGAACAATGGCAGAAGAATCCAGAGATGATGGACATGAAAGAAGCAGAGAGATACCAGAGAAAGGAGAGGAAAAAGATAAACTGATAAATCTGGAAAAGGAGATGAAGGAAATAAAGACACTGCTGAGTGGTCTGACCGTGCAGAAGAAGGTTAGACAGTGTGGCCTATGCGATGCAGTGGGGCATCAATCTGAAAATTGCCCCAACTTTGGTGAAGATATAATGGATGTGAATGCTATGGGGGGAAATGAAGGATTTCAGAGGAAGCATGACCCGTTTTCAAATACGTACAACAGAGGGTGGAGGGATCATCCTAACTTTAGATGGAAACAGGATGGTCAACCACAACAGAATGGTACAGGTCTACCGGGATCATCTCAATCATTTGCCCAGCACCAACAACAAGGACAATATCAGGGAGGCCCACCACAACAACAACACTACCAACCACAGCAGCAACAGGTGTATCAACCGCCTCATCAGAGGAGAGTACCATGGGAAGAGGCCATGGAGAGTATGGCTAAGGAAAGTGAGAAGTTCCGCAATGAAATCCGAGCTGGTATGAATTAAACCAACGTGCAGATTGGTCATTTGGTGAAGGCGCTGGCGAAAGTAGAAGAGAATACAGGGAAGCTCCCACCTCAAGGGATCAACCACAAAGAACAGACATAAGTGATAATCACAGAGGTTGATGATGAGCAAGCTGAAAAAATTTTGGCGGAGGCAGAAGTTAACCGGCAAAGAGATGAGGGAACCAGCAACAAAATTACAGGAGAAATAGATGGTGATGAGCAGACTGAACCCCCTTATCCGGGTAGACTTCGACAGAAAGCCAGAGAGAAAGAAGCCAATGATATGATGAAGATCTTTCGAAAATTGGAACTTAGCATACCCCTACTGGACGCGATTAAGCAAATTCCAAAGTATGCCATGTTCCTTAAAGATCTGTGCTCGAGGAAGGTGAAGATTGATGAAGATGTTCGATATATTATGGGAGAGAGTGTGTCAGCCATTATACAGCAGAAACTGCCACCGAAGAAGAAAGATCCGGGGATGTTCACTATCCCTTGCAACATCGGGGGCATGAACATGGACAAAGCCATGATGAACTTGGGGGCATCTATAAACGTAATGCCCCTAGCAGTTTTCAACAGGCTCAACTTGGGGGAACTACAGAACACCCGAGTTGTCATACAATTAGCACACAGGTCAAACGCGTATCCAGAAGGTGTTATCGAAGATGTGCTGATCAAAGTCGGAGAGCTAATTTTTCCTGCTGACTTCTACGTGCTGGATACAGGTTCAGAAGCAAATGAGAACTCCATTCTGCTGGGCAGACCATTCATGATGACTGCAGGGACTAAACTGGACATGAAGACTGGAATTCTATCGTGTGAATTCGATGGCGTGGTGGAAGAATTCAACATTTATGAAGCCATGAGAAGGAAGCTTGAACTAGAGTCTGTAGAAATGATTGACATATTCGAACCATTGGTGCAAGAGCAAAATCTGGAATTCAGCTCAAGCGACCCTACAGAAAGGGTGATACAAGCCGGACTGACCGATCGAGATGCCGTGCAAACAGAGGACCTCGAGATGAAGGAGGCCATCATGGAATTGTACTCTTTAAAGGAAAGCACTTTAGAAGCAGCAGTAGAGGTTGACAGGAAGATTAAAGATATTATCTTGGAAGTGTACTCCATCGGAGGATCGAGATAGGGCAAACCGGAGTTGTTCTCTCAGTATGGGCAACACGAGAAACTGATGCCATCGATTGTGAAAGCTCCAATCTTAGAGTTAAAGAAGCTGCCAAAACACTTGCAATATGCTTACTTGGGACCAGAGGAAACTCTTCCAGTGATTATCAGTTCTGATCTAACCATGGTGCAGGAAGAAAGACTAGTCAGAGTATTAAGAGAGAACAAGGAAGCCATTGGTTGGACCCTGGCAGATATAAAGGGTATCAGTCCAACAGAGTGTATGCACCATATATACTTGGAAGAAGGAGCACGACCAGTACGGGATTCGCAGAGGAAAATGAATCCTGTCATGAAAGAGGTGGTACTTAAGAAGATCCTAAAGCTTTTGGAGTTGGGCATAATTTACCCTATATCCGACAGCCAATGGGTCAGCCCGGTTCACGTCGTACCGAAGAAATCTGGGATACAAGTTGTGGAGAATGACAAAGGCGAGCTTGTACCAACAAGGTTACAAACTGGGTGGAGAGTCTGTATAGACTACCGGAAGCTGAATATGGTCACACGGAAGGACCATTTTCCATTACCCTTTATCGACCAAATGCTGGAACGGCTAGCTGGTAATGCCTATTACTGTTTCCTGGATGGATATTCAGGATATATGCAAATATTCATAGCTCAAGAAGATCAAGAAAAGACCACGTTCACTTGCGTGTACGGGACTTTCGCCTACCGAAGAATGCCATTTGGTCTTTGTAATGCACCTGGAACCTTCCAACGGTGCATGATGAGCATTTTTTCAGATTTATTGGAAAATTGCATAGAGGTGTTTATAGATGATTTCACGGTGTATGGTGATTCGTTCGACACATGCCTTAATCATTTGGAGCTAGTATTGAAAAGATGCGTGGAGAAAAGCTTGGTACTCAATTATGAAAAATGCCATTTTATGGTGAAGGAAGGCATCGTACTGGGCCATGTCATATCGGAGAGGGGGATCGAGGTGGACAAGGCAAAAATCGATTCCATCGCCAAGTTGCCGTATCCAACTACGGTCAAGCACATACGGGCATTCCTTGGCCACGCAGGATTCTACCGCAGATTCATAAAGGATTTCGCAAAGGTTGCTCAACCCATGACCCGTTTTTTACAACAAGATGTACAGTTCGACTTTGATGACGACTGTAAAGAGGCATTTCTGAATCTACGGAACAGATTGGTATCAGCCCCTATTTTTCAACCGCCAGATTGGGAGATATCATTCGAAATCATGTGTGATGCCAGCAATTACGCGGTTGGAGCAGTACTGGGGCAGAAGAAAGGTAAGGAAAGCCACGTTAAATACTACGCCTCGAAGACTTTGAATCTAGCTCAGTGTAGCTACACCACAACTGAGAAGGAATTGTTGGCAGTGGTTTTCGCAATCGAGAAATTCAGATCATACCTTCTCGGCACAAAAGCGATCATTTACACCGATCACGCTGCTTTGAAATACCTCATGGCGAAGAAAGAATCAAAACCACGACTTATCCGGTGGATATTGCTGCTCCAAGAGTTCGACTTAGAAATAAGAGATAAGAAGGGAGCCGCCAACCTAGTAGCTGATCATCTAAGCAGGCTACAAATGGAAAAGGATGATGGCGAACCAATAATAGACGCTTTTCTGGATGAGAGGCTGTACGCCGTACGAGATTATATGGAGATAGAGACTCTGTATGCCCTGACCGAGAAGGAGCCCTGGTTTGCAGACATAGCAAATTATCTTTTTACTAAGGAAGTGCCACCAGGGAAGACCAAGTTCGAGAAACAGAAATTGGTGACACAGGCTCGCTCTTATTTTTGGGAAGCACCGTATTTATGGAAGATTGGCACAGATCAAATCATACGGAGGTGCATTCCGGAGATTGAACATGCTCAGATATTGGAAATGTGCCATAGCACAGCATGCAGTGGACATTTCAGTGGAAGAAGAACAGCGCAAAGAATATTGGATAGTGGATTCTATTGGCCTACAATCTTTGCTGATGCCAAGAAATGGGTACAGGGCTGCCCGAAGAGCCAGATGGTAGGGGGTATCACCGCAAAAGATGAAATGCCTCAAATGCCTATTATGCCTGTGGAAATCTTCGATGTATGGGGAATCGACTTTATGGGACCACTCCCTAAGTCAGGAAATTATGAATACATTTTGGTGGCAGTCGATTACATATCCAAATGGGTCGAAGCAAAGGCTACAACCAGTAATGATGCTCATACGGTGGCAGAATTTTAGAGAGAGCAGGTGTTTAATAGATTTGGAGTTCCAAAAATCCTCATCAGCGACCAAAGATCTCATTTCTGCAATGCCGCTATTAGAGCACTCACTAAAAGAATGGGGGTGAAACATAAAGTCACGACTGCATATCACCCCCAAGCCAATGGGCAGGCTGAAATTTCTAACTGGGAGATCAAGGGCATATTGGAGAAGGTGGTTCATCCCAATCGTAAAGATTGGAGCAATTACCTGAGAGATGTATTATGGGCATACCGCACTGCCTATAAGACTCCAATTGGCATGTCACCATTCAGGCTTGTGTTCGGAAAAAGATGCCATTTACCAGTAGAAGTGGAACACGAAGCTTACTGGGCGATCAAGAGAATCAACTTCAGTATGACTAGGGCCGGAGAAGAAAGGAAGTTGCAAATGAATGAATTGGAGGAACTTCGGTTGGAGTCATACGACAATGCAGTTTTGTACAAGGAAAGAACGAGGAGAATCCACGATGCAAAGCTTAGGAAGAAGGAATTTTGGTCTGGCCAAAAGGTGTTGTTATTCAACTCTCGATTTAAGTTGATGAGTGGGAAGCTTAGATCAAAATGGGGAGGACCTTACATCGTGAAGGAGTTATTCCCAAATGGAAGTGTCGAAGTTTATGATTTGAATGGAAAAGATACTTTTGTGGTCAACGATCATCGCTTGAAGCCGTACTTCGATTATTCAGAGTTGAAGAAGACCAAGGAGAAATGTTCTTTACTGGATCCTATTTATCAGTAAGAGCCAAAGCTAGAAGTCGAGCTCAAGACATTAAACAAGAGCGCTGACTGGGAGGCAACCCAGGAGTGGTCGTCGGTAAGACCACAACCGCTTTCCCTTAATTAGTTATTAAAGAGTTGTTTTGAGTTAAGTGAGTATTGGACTAAGTCAGAACTGGAGAATGTGGGCCAAGGTGTTTTTAGAGTCTATTTTGAGATTCGAACCCACTTTGCGATGCAAAGTGTGTAGATGGAGGTCCAGGGTGAATTGTGAACCCACTTTGCGATGCAAAGTGTGTAGGTGGCAGACCGGTGTGTGGAATGGGGACGGTCTAACCAGGAAATGACGTGGAGGTGCATCTGACAAGGACGGCTGGATATAACTGCGGCGCTTGGGATTTCGCACGAAATTTGAATTTCAAATCTGGTAATGATTTTATTCCCTTGAACGTTTCAACTTCCTATAACTGTCACCTCACCACTCCATCAGTTAAAAGGAGAAAACCCTCCTCCATTAACCCTCGCAGCCTCTATAACTGCCACACACTCAGCCACTTTCTCTCCACTTCGCCATAACCGCCGTCCACAAACCTGCCATTTAAACACTCAGTTCCAGCTTTCACTCCACATACCTTCACCAGCCTTCGCCGTCCTTCTGAAAACCCCAAGTTTCCAACCATCACCATGGTCAAAATCAAGAAAGCCGCGCACAAAAGAACAAGCAAAAGTATCGCCGCCTCCGGCAGTACTCAAACCAAAGGCCCAGCCGCTACAAAATCTGTACTGGTGGGGGAGAAGAGAAAAACACACAGCACCACCTCCGAGGAAACTCCTGTGCACAGTTCAAAAAAGACCACACCTACTCAGGGTGTGGAAGAAGAGGAACAGGAGAAGATTCCCTCGCCGAAGAAGCAACCCACCGGAGAAGGAGACGTTGCGGGTGACCAAGAGCAGGTATAGGTCGAG
The DNA here is from genome assembly GCA_029490685.1 of Schizonepeta tenuifolia. Taxonomy (NCBI): domain Eukaryota; kingdom Viridiplantae; phylum Streptophyta; class Magnoliopsida; order Lamiales; family Lamiaceae; genus Schizonepeta; species Schizonepeta tenuifolia. Next base: position 39,523,225 of record CM055958.1, on the reverse strand, counting down.
GAAGAACCAGATGTTCAACCACCTAGGAAGAAAGAGAAGAAGAAGCCTGCGGTCAAGGACACCACTACCGCAGCAGCAGTGAAGAAAAAGACCGCAAAGAAAGCAGCTAGTCCTCCACCAAAGGAGCCTACTCCAGACCCCAATTCTTCCAGCTCCCAATCTCAATCAAAGGAAGGTGGTCTGACCACTTCTGACCACGAAGAGAAGGAACAAGAAGGCGAGCAAGGGGGAGAGCTAGTTGGAGAGGAGGAGACAGAAAAAAGTATTCCCATGCGGGCCCAGAAAGATATCACCCTGCAAAGCAAGGAGAAATGGGTGGGAGCAAAGAGGAAGCTCGAAACCTCGAAACCCCCCTTATCGCAGAAGTCCAAACAGAGCAAATTAGGGGGCAAGGTTGGTACTACGAGCACGGTGAGGAGGGTTACAGCTGAGGAAAAAGGGAAGGCAAAGGAAGGAGAAAAAGAAGGAGAAGCAAAGGAAATCGAAGAGGAAGAAATAGAGAGAGTGGAGATCATCGACAGCTCTAACTCGAGGGAGATTCAAGCGCCTGTGAAGTCTACACCCAGTGTCACCACCAAGAAATCAAGAACCAAGAGGAAAGTCGTACTACGACCTGCATCATCTGGAGCAACCATACCGTGAGACAGCCAGCGGTATGCCATCCTGCAAAACAGGGAGATCCTCCCTTGGTACTACCTGTTGACAGAAAGCTTGGAAGCATTTGGAATCAAAGAGAAGGTGGAGGGATACTTCAAGGGTATCGGCTGGGGAAAAGTTTTGGAATGGAACTACCTTGCGTTTAAGAAGCTGTCGGAGGAATTCATGGGGACAGTGGAGTTCAAACCCCGCGGCAACTACGGTATCGAGACTCCGGGCACCCTGCGCTTTCAACTGCGGGGCAGGATGTTCCCTCTCTCCATCAATGAGTTGAACATTCAACTCGGAGTACTCGAGCCGCGGGAGGTATATGAGGATGAGTATAAGGAGGCAGAGACAGTAGCCTCGGATGAATGGAAGTCTCAGATTGACCACTACTGGTCAATCATCTCCACCAAGAATCGCTATGTGAAGAACAACAACAAGTCCAATGAGATCAGAGATCCATCGCTATAGATTTGCCACAGGTGGCTGGCTTACAACCTCTACGGGCGTTTGGAGGGGTCCAACGTGGTGACTCAACAGGAGCTGTTCATTTTATGGTGCATGATGGAGAAGAAACGGGTGAACTTTGGGTTCATAGCAGCGCAACAGTTTCAGTTCGGCGTGACCCACCACAACAAATACCTCTCACTCTGCCCTTTGGCGACGATTCTTGCAAAGAATCTCACTAATTTCGACTTGGAGAAGCCAGATGATCTCGCAATTGTTGATACAAGATTTCTGGACCAAGGGTGCTTCGTGAGGTGGAGGATTGTTGAGGTGGACGAGCATGGGAATTACTCGCTGGTCTACCCAGAAGACACAGTAGGCAGAGCAGAACCGAGCAAGGCAAATGAGCAGGCGGTTCCGCGCCGCTCAAACAACGAGATGGTGGCCGTACTGGCAGAACTGAAAGAGCTACATGCAGAAGTGGCAATACTGAGGGCAGAAATGACGGCAATCTATACCAACATGAAGAAAGGTTTTGAGGCGTTGATGGCAAAAGTGGACGGAGAGGAGAAGGATGCCTCCGACCAGAATGAATAAGTTTCCTTTCCCATATCTGTAGTTTAGGTTTTTTTTTTCTTTTCTTTTTGTTCTTTTCATTTCTGACTTTTACGTTTTGTGTCAGCTAGAGTCTAGTGTAAAGTAAGTCTGTGAGTCTGTGTGTGCGCATGATATATGGATTAGGGGAATGTGTGCATGTTGTTTGGTTTGACTGGTTTGAATGGTATGCTGAGCAACATTACATGTATAGCAGTAGAGGGAATACAGAAGTCCATACCTGTGAGAATTGAGCCTATTTATTTCTATCTTCTGTGTGTTCATGCTGCTTAGTAATCCTAGAACTTGTTAGTGGATTTTAGCTGGTGGTGTAGATTAAAAGATAAGGGCAGATTATTCATGATTAGAAGCCCCAGAATTATCTAGCTGAGCATGATAAACCATTGCTAACCACTTTGAGCCGAAGCACTTTTTCTTTCCTAAGCCATTGTAATGATATTTAATTAAGAGTGTGTCTCCCACACTATACAAGATAAGAAGGGTACATAGATGCTCTAAGTGGAAAGACACAAGTAAAAGAGGGGTAACAAAAGGGGTAGTCAGTGTTTAAGAAGAAGGCATAAATGAAAAGAATGGAAATTCTAAGTGTGATCAAAGATCAATACATGCCTAAGGAAGAAATAAACCCTAAAGAAAGAAGGGAGTATGAGAATTAGTGGGAGCACTTATATTGAAAGAGCAGTCCATGTGACTGGAATCAGGTTTTAACCCACTGTCCAAAAGTCCTTACCCTGCTCCGTATGCCCCATTACAACCAAATTAAGACCCTTTGATAAACTGCACCAGCCTAACTGATAGCCATAAATCCTCGAACAAGCTAATAGGAAAGCTAATGCAGTATGAAATGAGAGTAAACACTAGCCATACACTTGAGTGTGTGAGGAAGACTGCTAATGTGATAATGTGGTGTATTTGCTCAATGGGTTGTGGAATGTTAACTTGGTTGATACATGCATGCACGAACTAATTCATTTGATTGCGCACTTTCGTGTCTTGAAGTTTTATTTCTTTTTCATTCATCTCCCTTCTTGGTGTCTTTGTGAATCCACCAACATACTTGAGGGCAAGTATGGTTTAAGTGTGTAGGTGTGATGCGTCTTCGACTTTTGGGCCATTCGGCCCTATTTTTTCATGTCTTTTTGTGTAGTTAGTGTCTGTCCAGGGGAAGGAAGTTATTGTTCGAAGGAAGGAAGCTCAGTCCAAGTCAAACAGAAGAAAGGTGGTTAGAATGAGCAGAACTGGAGTGAATTCAGTAGGTTGCAAGGACTACGCAAAGGAGTATGCAGCGCAGGAGATGAATTGAAGCAAGAGACGAGGTTGAAAGGAGGATTCCATGTGAACCCTGAAGCTAAGTTGTTGTTCATCATTCACATTCGTGGTATTAGCGCAATGCACCCAACAACAAAGAAGATCTTGCAACTGCCTTGCTTACGAAGAATCAAATCATGAAGCATGCAACCAGTTTGACCACTACAGCAATTGCCAATCAGTCGCCAGAGCTAAAGAAGGAAAGCCGCGTGGAAAAGATTCACAGCATATCTGCCGAGCGTTTATGGAAAGAAGGATCTTGAAGTCAGCGCATCACCCTAAATCAATCAATTAATTGGAGATTGCCAATCACCAATCAAGTCAATCAGGAATAATCAGCATCTCGCTTAACATGGAAAGTGCCAATCATGCCGATTCAGTCTACTCGCTTAGGGTTTTGCTCGCTGCCATTGCTACTATAAAAGTCCAGCCAATGCGGCTGGCACAATGTTAGTTACTTCGCCATTCTATAGTTCTTAGTCCAAGAAACAACTTTAATCTCAGTTTGATATTTTCTTTACGATCGAAATAGTTTATCCGCTTAATTTACATTCTGTAGTGAAGAACGAATCCCAGGCTGTTTGCCTTAGGTACTTTTAATTCAAGTATTTCGTATTTCTTTTCATTCATGTGTTCTATTTCGCTTATCATTATATATTTAATTATGTGTAAGTAATCTACTTGGTGAGATTTGGGTATGGGGAATGATTGACTGTTGATATATGAAACATTCGTGAGGCACTTGTGCCATCGGTTGAGTCCAGTAGTTCCGGAAAGACTGGAGCAGAACTCATGGGCAGTCCTGACTTAACGGGTGATCACCGCTCGGTTGGAGCTATACCATGTCAAGCAAAGGCAGGGCATGACAGATGGCAACGTTCGATGTGCTCATGACCGAGTAGCTAAGCAGCACCTGACATGGTGCTGTAGATCTGGATGGTGAGGAATGGACAAGGGGATACTGCGTCTTTCTTCAGTCTTGGGCTTCTCTAACAATCACCCATCGATTGTGACGAGGCATTAAGCCATGTTTATCGACCAAAGGACTCATCTCACGTATCGTAGACATATCGATGACCGGTTGGACGTAGTACCGGAAATGGATATCCCGCGAGTTATGTCTACTCTGTAGGTGCGGACATGAGAAGTTTGGAAGAGAAGGTTGGTGAGGGTCATACTTGGAGAGATCGGGTATGACTACTATCTAAGGAGGAGTGAAGCACGGCCTTGTGACCGGGGTGAAGCGTGACCTTCGGACTGAGACGACAACAAGGGATTCAACCATCCCAAGTGTGGAGTATGAACTCTTGAAACGCCCCAATGTCTTTGGGCCACGACTTTAGTTTATATGAAGCATGGACGGATCTTCAGTATGCCCATGACCGAATTAACATATCAACAATGATCATAACCTACCCCAAATCTTACCCCCCTTTTTATATTTGAATTCCGTTTAGTTTATTTTGTGCAGATATACAGATTAAGACCGTGACAACTCGATTTGTGCACTGAATAGTAAGGTGGTTCATCACTCTCCGTGGGATCGACCCTAGCTTGCCACGAAGACTAGCCAGTCCGGTAGTTGGCTCAGGAGAGTGTATTGTCCGTCCAGGGCAAACACAGGTATTTTGATCGTACCGCACGACGGGTGCGTGTCAGTAGTCTTAATCGGTATAAAGTGAGCTGATTTCGTGAGCCTATCGATAATCACCCAAATAGCAGTATTTCCTCTTCTTGACTTAGGCAAACCTGTCACAAAATCCATAGCTATTCCTTCCCATTTCCATTCTGGAATATCTAATGGCTGCAACAATCCATACGGTCATCTATGTAAGGCTTTCACTTACTGACACGCCAAACATCTTTCTACAAACGAGGCAACGTCTCGTTTCAGTCCATTCCACCAGAAATTCATTCTTAAGTCCTGATACATCTTCGTACTCCCTGGGTGTGCTGTATATGGCGTATCGTGAGCCTCACTCATGATATCATTGTCACAGCCCCAAATCCCGAGGGACGGCAGAAGCCGGGGTGCGACTGGGATTCTTCCTCATGCTCCTTTTCATCCATGAATACAGCTGGAGCGTTGGTCAAACCAAATGGCATTACTAGGAATTCGTAATGGCCATATCGGGTTCTAAAGGCGGTCTTCGGTACGTCTTCAGGTTTTATCTTCAGCTGATGGTACCCTGACCTTAAATCTATTTTGGAGAAGACTCCTGCACCCTTGAGCTAATCGAACAGATCCTCGATCCTTGGCAAATGATATTTGTTCTTGAGTGTGATCTTGTTCAGCTCTCGATAATCTATACACATTCTCATCGATCCGTCCTTTTTCCTAACAAACAACACGGGTGCTCCCCAAGGTGAGACGCTTGGCCTGATGAACCCAAGGTCTAGCAATTCTTGTAACTGGATTTTGAGCTCTTCTAGTTCTTTAGGTGCCATCCTATATAGAGCTTTAGACTTAGGAGCTGCTCCTGGTTCTAAGTCGATCGTGAAGTCCACATGACGATCTGGTGGCAATCCTGGTAACACTTCTGGAAAGACGTCTTCGTATTCATTCACAACTTTTACGTCTTGGATGGTCTTCTTGGCTCCTGGCTCCCCGACTAGGTACACAAGATAAGCTGTGGTACCTTTCTTCTTCATGAGTTTCATGGCTTGAAGGGCTGATATAATTGGTATGCCTCTACCCATGGAAATTCCGTGGAATTCGGTTGGTTCTTTACCCGGGGGTTGAAAAGAGATTTTTCTCTCGTTGCAGAGAATCGTGGCGCAATTCTCTAACAACCAATCCATTCCTAGGATTATATCTACGTCCCACATTATCATAACATTTAAGTTGTTCGCTTTAACCTTAAGAGTTCCGATTTCTAGTTCTAGGTTAGAGCAAACATGCGTGGAAGTAGTGATCTCTCCTGAAGGTGTAGCTACTCTCATAGAATGTGCAGCTCTTACAGGCCTGATGTCTAAGTTATCGGCACACGAGCCAGCAATAAAAGAATGCGATGCGCCAGTATCAAACAGTATCTTAATAGGGATGTTGTGAAGTTTTTCCATACCTGCTAGGTTGCCTTTTCCCTTGTGCTGGCCACCCTGTTTGATAGCGCATGCCCTCGCATTCAGTTGCTGCTGTGCATGCTGCTGGAACTGCTGTTGGTTCATTTGCTGCTGCTGCTGTGCTTGTATGGCCCTGAGAGGTATGGCTTGCAGCGGTTTCGGGCAATCTTTCTTCATATGCCCCTTCTGTCCACAATTGAAACAATTGGGGGTGCCTACCTGACAAACTCCGGGATGGGCTCTATTGCACTTAGGGCAGACAGGAATGGTAACCCTCCCTGGGTTAGTTCCTCCCTGGTTGAAGTTTCGTTGCTGCCCTTGCGGCTAGTTCTGTTGACCGTTGCCCTTCCATGGTGCGTTCTGCTTATTTCCCTGAATAAACAACCCCGTTTGGTTGTCCCTGCCACGGTCTTTTGTTGCTGTTGTTGTTGTGGTTATTGTTCTGGCCAGGCTGCTGATAGCCCTGCTGAATACCCCTTTTCTGATTACTCTGGTTGTTATAACTCTGATTGTGGCCTCCGCTACCTCCTCCATTCCACTTCCTCTTTCCCTGATAGTTGCTATTATTGTTGTTATAATAGCCTCGGTTCTGGTTCTGTGCTGGAGCTGGTGTAGTTGGTACGACTTTCTTCTCGTCAGGCACTACGGCCTCCATTTCCAATGCTCTTCCCAAAATGTCAGTGTAGCTTAGTCCCCCATGACTAGCTAATGCAATTCCCAGTTCATGTCGTAGTCCCCCTTGGAATTTTTTCGATAATTTCTCCTCGGTATCAACCTGAGTCGGTGCATACCTAGACAGCTCGCAAAACTTGGCGTTATACTCTGTTACAGTCAGTTTCCCTTGCTTCAAGCTATAGAACTCGGCTTCCTTCTGAGCTCTATACGTCTTGGGTACGTACTTATCAAATAGTATTTCCTTGAATTCTTCCCACGTGAAACGAGCCAGCTGCTCTGTGGGTATCACCTTCTGCCTTGCTTCCCACCAATAATCTGCCGATCCAGTTAGTTGGAACGCGACACAAAGCATTCTCTCCTCATCAGTACATCTGAGGAGTTTGAATATCTTCTCTGTAGATCTCACCCATAGCTCAGCATCGCTAGGGCTGCCCGTTCCATTAAACATTGGGGGGTTTCGTTTGAGGAATAAATCCTCAATATCCCTACGGGGTGGTGGTGGTGATGGGGATGGTGATGGGGATGGTGATGGGGTATCATTCTGTTCGTGCTCTCGTTCTCTGTCGTTCTCTGGTTGACGTCTCCCACGTCCTCGAGGCCTTCCAGGTCCTCAACCTCTCCTATTGTTAACGTTTCTTGGCGGCATTTTCTTTGATCTAAAGGAAATAGAAATTCTCATTAGTCCTTTCTGTTAATCGCTCTTAGTACTTACCAACTCGTTTCCAACTGAATCAAGTTCACGGGACGACATATCGAACATAGTTTCGATATTAACTTCGAAATCTTTTAACTTTCAAGTTAGACTTAAGTTTCTCGTCACACGAATTTATTGACATTCTGATTTAATTACACGATTCATAGGAATTTTTTTTTTCTTGTGATTAAAAACCCTCTCATGGGTCATGTATATATATATACATCAAAAAGAATATTAATTCTGCCTCCAACGAGGACTTATACAAAAAGTTAGACTACTACTAGTCTAAACTAGGCTGACTGCCTACTATTTACCGGGTGCACTAACAAGCTGCATCTCCGTACCTACTAAAAGTACTAGAACGGAAACGATTCATAAAAATTTCGTATCTGTTAGAGTACTACAAAAAACTAGTTACTGATCCGACTATGTACAGGAAAAAAGAACTACTACTACTAACATGCGTCTACGACGCTCTACTCAACAGACTATAGTCGAGTTGGAACTGCCTTCTACGGCCTAAAAACCCTAAGAGTCCTCCTCTGGGTCCTCCTCCAGATCCTCGTCCGGGTCCTCCTCAGGATCCTCGTCCGGGTCCTCCTCCTCAGACTCTGAACCAAAGACGAGCTGGAGTGCCTCGTCCTCCCTCAGAGTATAGCCGTCAGAAAGTGTAAGCCGAGGTGGTGACAGTGCCTCTGAAACTTTCTCCTCAAGGTCTGAAACAAGGTAGTCCTCACTGATCTCTACTGCACGCTTCTTCAGGGGAAGAAGGTGCTCTGGAACGGAACCAGACTCAAAAACCTCTGGTCCTGCCTCCATCTGACCTCAGACTGCCTCCCACTTCGCACAGATCTCCTCAAGCAGTGTCAGTGGAGATGGTAGTTCTAACATGGCGGCAAGCTCCGCGTCAATCCCTCGGTACTCTGACTCTGCCCGAAACAGTCCTGTCTCTAAAGGTCCTCTGACTCTAACACAAACGTCAGGAACAAACGGTGAAGATAATCCTAACAACGCGGCTGTCTCGGCGTCGATCTCTACGAATCTTGGTCCTGGGATCAACTCCTCGATCTGTGTACTAACTGGCGGTAACTCTGGTGTAACAGCGGGCTCCGTGTCCTCCTCTAACTGCTCTGACTCCGCATCAGACTCCTCACTCGGTACAAAGTCTGGTGGTATCTCCAACAAAGCGGAAAACTCTGGGTCCAAGTCTAGGTGCTCTTGCTCAGTCTCTGTTGGGAAGTGACTGTAGGGGAGATGCGGCTCAAAAAGAACTGGAAGCATGAATCTGTTGTCAAAGAATCGCCTGTGTATATATAGGGCGAATCCCATGTAGTTGCCTATCGGCTCTGTGTCATCGCCAAAAACCCCAAGAAAGTACCACGCCACGCGGTGCGCCCACCTGCGCCACTCGTCCGGTAAGTGCACAATCAGGTCGGATATCGCCTGACTCTCCGGAATCAAGTGCCGTACTGTATAATAAACCGACGAGAAGTTGCTCACTATCTGCCCTATGTCTTCCTCATCAGGGTCTGCCTCGAAATCATAATACTCATCCTGTATCATATCTATTATGGTACGCTCGCACGTGGCCAAGAGCTGGCTCTTCCGAGAAGTAACGCGAGTCCTAGCCATCCTACAAAAGTTTTAAGGAAACACGGATCAGTAACAGGTAGGGAAATAACTTATCTCAACGAAATACTTAAATTACAAAATGAACATTTCTTATTCAATTGTAATATCACCACTTAAACAACAACTTATCATAACTTCTAGCAATTCAAGAAATTGCACTCAAACAATATATATATATATGATTAAAATTTCAAGATTTTATTTCCATTCCTTATCTTACCACATTCTTACTTACTTTAATTCTTTATTACTTTCTCAACAACATTTCTTAACGATTCTTACTTATTAAAACAGAGTACGTCTACTTTGTTCCTGTTACTTATTCAAAAGTAACATCCATTTACAAAAGAATTTTGTCATTTTCGACTCTTGATACTCGTACTAGTCGTAGTCTTCGTTCAAAGACGAAATATGGAATAAATTCCAAAAGAAATGGAATATAACTTAAAGAATAACTTTCTAGAAACTAAGTTCCAGTTGTCGTCGCTAGAATCGGGCGATCGATGGAAAATTTAATCAGGCTTCGTGCTTGACTCCTAATAATCTATACGATTTTCTTCGTAGAGTTCGATCAAGGCGAACCCTACTGAAACACGATACGAAAAGAAAACGGAATGACGTGACACGAATGACGTCATTTACGTTACTTACACGTAAGCAACGTTCACTTATTTCATTTGGCTTTGATTCCCTTTATTCTATCTTCGTCGTCTCGTTCATATCTTTCTTAACTCGAAGCCGATGCTTCTCAAACGTCTAATCGTTTCCTCCGTTTACTAACACGATTTACCGTATCATTTTTATTTCATTTTTCTCGCAGGAAATTCTTGTTTGGATTTTTAAAACAAAGTTCGACTTTGCCGAATCTTTATTCATGTCACCTTACGCACGTAACATTCATCAGTAGAAGTCCTTCTCGTGTTGGGGATCTCCTTTCGAAATCATTTCAAAATAACGTTTCTTAAAACGTCTAAGTTTTCGAAGAACTGGAAAGATCTTAGGTTTCAAGTCTACGTTCTCATTAAACCGGGGAAAAATCCCTAAAATCCAACTATATTCTTGTGTCCAAATATTTTTCATAAGAAAGAAATTATCGCGCAAATAATTTCACATAAGGTAGTACTCGTACTATCACATAATCACATAAAGTATACAAATTATACTTTCGTTATCATTGAAAGGTATTTTTGGCACCATTCTCTCTTTCTACTCATTGAATACTTATTCATAAATTTCTTATTTAAAAGAAATCACATCATTAAAATTCTTTCCTTTTTCCTTGTTGAGTAGACGTAGCGGGAGGTTGAGTTGACATCTACATTCTCAATCTTAGTGTCATAGCCTAACTCTTATCTTTTACTTGAAAGAAGACTCTGATCTAGAGTATATACAAATACTCTATCCTATGACTCGAAAGAAGACTCGATATAGAGTACGAATGAATACTCTATATTTTTACTCGAAGGAAGACTTGTATGCAGAGCAGAAACGATGGCTCTGACACTCTGTGGTATCACTAAAAAGAATGACTCATACTAGAAGAATGACTCATAACCAGAGCAGGAAATGAACACTGCTCTGATACCACTCTGTCACAGCCCCAAATCCTGAGGGACGGCAGAAGCTGGGGTGCGACTGGGATTGGATTAAAGAAGCGGGGAAGAAGGGGATTGACTAATTAAACATACATAAAAGACATCATACATTCAATGTACAAGACTTTACTATTAAAAAGGAAGAGTTAATCACGAAGGATTACTCGACAGAAGGTACTCGAAAGCATCTAAGTTAAAGATTACAGACTTAAACTACAGTGATTCAATAATGTACATAACATCAAAAAGGTCTAGAGTTTTGCAGCGGAAAGTAGGTCATAAGCTAAAGCCTTCCTAACAACTCAACTCAACTTCAACCACCGCCGCACTCGTCGCTTCAACCTGCACATTTAGAAAACATATGCAGGGCTAAGTACGAAAGTACTTAGTGGGCACGTTGCCGAAAACATAAATATAAGTATAGATAATCGGGCATTTCGTAATTTGTAGCACATCGAGGTTTTGTTAAAAATAGTCCGTGTCTACTAAAACATTTTCTGACCCATTTTCATAATTTGGCTTTATCAAGCACTTTTCATAGATGTTACATTCAAATCTTGACCAATTCTCATTCACCGTGGCTGGTTACCCCTCGACAGGATACCACATACAGCACAGGCTACAAAGTGCACAAACCTTGGAAAGCATATAGCTAACTCAAAGCCGATCGATAGTTAACATCCTAGCGGTTAACTCATAAATTCTGGAAAACACGAATGTTAACTCAGATAGGTACAAGAGAACTCACATAAAACATAAAACAGTTCATGCCATAATTATCACTTTGAAAACACGGATATCAAAGCGATAAAGAAAGGTTTTCGAGCATTGCTCGTTTTGTTTTATATATAAAAGCCCACCTCGATGATACAGAACTACTAAACAGGTTTCCGTTCTTCTGTTCTTCCGTCCTTTCCTTAGTGCTGGCTTCTTCCTTCATCGTAAAATAATCACACTTTAAACTCGGTCGTAAAAGATAATCGAATATAGAAATTCGAGTTAGGTTTTAGTCTTTTTGATTCTTTAGGCATTTGCACGCTACTAGTTTCTTTTTAATTAAACGGGAACGAGACTTGAACAAATCTCGTTTAGAACTCGAAAGGTTTCATACTCGACTCTTAGGTCAGTAGAGAGGATAGTCGTTAACTTGTTACGACTTAAAAGATCGAAAGAAACTAAGTTGCGAAGAATAACTTAGGAAAACAAATTCTGAAAATTCACTGCGCAATGCAGTAGTTCTGGGGACTGCCCAGAATACAGAATAGAGCAATTGGAAACAGGGGACGTGCCCTGTACCGTTAGAAATCTTGGAATGTCTAGATTACTCTCCAATTTACGGATCTCAAATCCGATAAACGAGCTAAAAGATATTACAGTTTCCGGGAAGGGTCGCAAAACTGCCGCGGCTAACCCTAGTTGCTCGATAGAATCGACGTATAACTTCCTAGGCTCGTTCTATGTTATCGAACCTACGTTTTCACTATTTTAATACTTCAAGGCAGTCAACACGTACTCCCGTACGTGAAAAACTCCTTTCCGCCGTTCGTCCAATAGCACGACGTTCTAAACATCGGCTTTCCAAACTACCAAGTACTATACCAAAACAAGTTAACATTCCTCGATTCTAGTTCTCGATTATAACTACAACTCGTCATATAATAATCTGAATGCTCATGTCGTCAACTACAAAGTTGTTCCTTAGTTCATAGTAAACATTATTATCTAGTTAAAATCCTTACTCGATTTTTCGATTATTATTTACGTTCACTTGTTCGTCTCTTACAAAATTTCCAGAGTTATTGGATTTTGATCAAATTCTACGTCATCAATCCTCATCTATCGAGATTCATTATTATATATATCATTACCTCATATCATTACTTAAACTCAACTTAATTGGGATTCTTTGTCTCTTATAATTTCCATTATAATTTTAGAATTAATCCAATTAATTAACAACATTAACTTATATCATTAGGAACCATAATCTATCATCATTTCCTTAATCAAAGATCAAACTACATAAACCCCTATATTTTTCCTCATTTTCGGTATTAACATAAATTAGGGGGAATTGGTTTTCTTTATCAATTAACATCCATTAATCCAACAATTATACTAATACAACACTTATTAATCATTTACTATACCATTACAACATTAATTAAGAAACAAATCCCCAAACCCTAGCCCTAAATAAATCGGCATTCTCTAGAACTTAGGGCTTTTCATTCCTTTTTGTTTAATTCACCAATTAAACTACTCATAAGTCTAATTATCCAAACAAATTAATGAATCCAATCATCCTACAAATTACCCCTAAAATTCGGTCATACCTTAGACTTAGGGTTATTGATTTTCTTTCAATTTTAACCATAGAAATCAATCCCTTAAACATCTAATTGCATATTAAAACTTAAATCAATTACTATACCAACATCCTCAAAATCGGTCCATACTAGAAAATTAAAGAAATGAATTCTAAATGGATAGAACAATGGAAGAGAAGATTACCTTGAGTTTTAATGAAAAAAGTTTGGAAATTGATGGATGATTTGTGACTTGTGAAAAATTCCTTATGCGAAGCTTGAAGATCCAACAATGGAGGAAAGAAAATGAAAATGGTGAGTATATGTGTGTGTGGCGAAAATGCTTGGGAGGGAGGGAGATGAAATTGGTGACTCACTATAAAGATATTAACTTATGATCACTTAGGTGTAAAGTTTGGAATGAAATAGAAGAAATGAGTCATCAAACTTATAACATTATAAAATGAAATATCAAGGGAATGAGAGAGGGGTGGAGGTCGGCAATGAGGTGGAGAAATAGGAGAAATACGCATTTTTTCGGCGCGATACGACGTTACGGAAATCGATAAACGAAAAACATATCTCGGCACAATATCGTCAAATTCCGATTCTACCATAAATTCTAACGTATTTTATTTATTCGGAAAATAATATTTAAAAACTAATTTCTGACAAAAACTCGGGAAGTCACAGTCCGAGTTTCGCCTGGAAAATAAAAAAAAAACGAACTTTCTCGGGCGAGTTCGTATCGCGATTTCGTGAATGTAAAAATCAGACGGTTTTCCGTTCTGAGTTCTAGAACTAAAAAGTTTTCGTACGCGATAACCCTAAATACAGTAGTCATCTAACTGACTTCCGTAATTTATTTTCGGAAACGGATTTCACCGTTGGTTTTAGAATTAAATTTTATGAACTTAGGCGTGCAAACCCATTTTTATTATTAACTTTAAATTTTTAAGACAGTACGAAATTTCTGGGGTATTACATCCTACCCCCCTTGCGAAAAATTTCGTCCCGAAATTTGCATACCTTCTGCAAAAAGATGAGGATATCTCTCATTCATCTTTTCCTCGAGCTCCCACGTGGCTTCTTCTTGCCCGTGGTGGTTCCATAGCACTTTAACGATCGGTATCGATTTGGTTCTTAATTCTTGGACTTTCCTATCCAAAATCGATATCGGCTTCTCTTCGTAGCTTAGGTCAGATTCAAGAACTACGTCTTGCTGACTAATGACGTGCTTAGGGTCATAGACGTATTTTCTCAATTGAGAAACGTGAAATACGTTGTGGACACTTCCTAGACTTGGCGGTAAGGCCAATCTATAAGCGACGGGTCCTATTTTCTCGAGGATTTCATAAGGTCCTATGAACCTGGATCTTAGTTTACCCTTAACACCGAATCGAATGGTTCCCTTAGAAGGTGAAATCTTAAGGAAAACTTTATCTCCTATTTCAAACTCGAGATTGGTTCGACGATCATCGGCATAAGACTTCTGTCGAATCTGAGCTTCTTTCATTCTATCACGTATCTGCCAAACTATCTCAATCATCTCATTTACTGCATCTGGGCCTAGATTCTTTCTCTCACCTACTTCGTCCCAATAAAGTGGTGATCTACATTTCCTTCCATACAAAGCCTCATACAGCGCCAATCCTATCGTGGCCTCATAGCTGTTATTGTACGCGAATTCGACCAAATGTAGAATGTCTTCCCAATTCGCGCCTCAGTCCAAAACCACTGTCCTTAACATATCAACTAAAATCTGAATCGTCCTCTCTGACTATCCATCTGTTTGTGGGTGAAACGCTGTACTGAAATTAAGCTCTATTCCTAATTCTTTCTGCATCGTAATCCAAAATCTCGAGGTAAATTTGGCGTCTCTATCTGATATTATGACCTTCGGTACTCCATGTAGATGTACAATCTCTCTAATGTACAATTGAGCTAGTTTCTCTGATCCGTAGGTAGTCTTAATCGGCAAGAAATGAGCTGACTTCGTAAGTCTATCGATAATCACCCAAATAGCTGTGTTTCCTTTTCTTGACTTAGGCAAGCCTGTGACAAAGTCCATAGCTATGCCTTCCCATTTCCATTCTGGGACATCCAATGGTTGCAGCAATCCATACGGTCGTCTGTGTAAGGCCTTAACTTGCTGACATGCCAAACATCTTTCTACAAACGAGGCAACATCTCGTTTCATTCCATTCCACCAGAAGTTCCTTCTCAAATCTTGATACATTTTCGTACTTCCTGGGTGTGCTGTATAAGGTGTATCGTGAGCCTCACTCAAGATTTCGTTTTTCAGTTCGCTGTCGTCATCAGGAATACAAATTCTGCCTTCATACAAGATCGCATTGTCTGGTGCTTCGGAATATCTATCTGGTTTATCTGTTCTTATCCTTAATCGAAACTTTTCCATTGATTCATCCTTCCTCTGAGCATTGATAATTCTTTCTTTCAAATCTAATGTAGCTTCTAATGCTGCTATCTGACTTGTTATCGTAGCTGGCGTGTCGAGCACTTTGATATCCATATTCTCGAATTCTCGCACTAAAGTTTCTTCCTCTACAAAAAGGCATCCTAACTTCGTTGGAGCCTTGCGACTCAATGCGTCTGCTACCACGTTAGCCTTTCCGTGATGGTAGTTGATTCCGCAGTCGTAATCCTTAACTAATTCGAGCCATCTCCTTTGTCTCATATTCAGTTCTTTCTGCTCGAAAAAGTACTTCAGACTCTTATGATCAGTGAATATCTCAACCCTTACACCATGGAGATGGTGTCTCCAAATCTTTAACGCATGCACCACGACTGCGAGTTCTAAGTCGTGGGTTGGGTACTCAACTTCGTGATGTCGAAGTTGTCGTGAAGCATAAGCTATCACTCGTCAATCTTGCATTAAGACACAACCTAATCCATTTTTCGAGGCGTCGGTGTAAACCACATACTCCTTGTTTGCGTCTGGAAGAGCTAATACTAGCACTATGGTTAGCTTTTCCTTAAGCGTTTGGAAACTCTTTTCACACTCGTCCGTCCATTTAAATTTGGTATCCTTCCGAAGTAACTGCATCATCGGGCGAGCGATCGTAGAAAATCCCTCAATAAACCTTCTGTAGTAGCCTGCCAAACCTAAGAAACTTCTGATCTCATTCGGACACGTTGGTGACTTCCAGTTGTGCACTGCCTCTACCTTGGTTGGATCTACCTTGATTCCTTCCGCCGATACTATATGTCCAAGTAACATTACTTCCTTCAGCCAAAATTCGCATTTACTGAATTTGGCGTAGAGTTTCTCAGTTCTTAGGGTTTCCAACACTATCCGTAGATGTTCCTCGTGCTCCTTTTCATCCTTAGAGTAAACGAGGATGTCGTCGATGAACACTAAAACGAATTTGTCCAAGTAAGGATGGAAAACTCTATTCATAAGATCCATGAATACAGCTGGAGCGTTGGTCAAACCAAATGGCATTACTAGGAATTTGTAATGCCATATCGGGTTCTAAAGGCGGTCTTCGGTACGTCTTCAGGTTTGATCTTCAGCTGATGGTACCCTGACCTTAAATCTATTTTGGAGAAGACTCCTGCACCCTTGAGCTGATCGAACAAATCCTCGATCCTTGGCAAAGGATATTTGTTCTTGAGTGTGATCTTGTTCAGCTCTCGATAATCTATACACATTCTCATCGATCCATTCTTTTCCCTAACAAACAACACGGGTGCTCCCCAAAGTGAGACGCTTGGCCTGATGAACCCAAGGCCTAGCAATTCTTGTAACTGGATTTTGAGCTCTTCTAGTTCTTTAGGTGCCATCCTAGATGGAGCTTTAGACTTAGGAGCTGCTCCTGGTTCTAAGTCGATCGTGAAGTCCACATGACGATCTGGTGGCAATCCTGGTAACACTTCTGGAAAGACGTCTTCGTATTCATTCACAACTTTTACGTCTTGGATGGTCTTCTTGGCTCCTGGCTCCCCGACTAGGTACACAAGATAAGCTGTGGTACCTTTCTTCTTCATGAGTTTCGTGGCGTGAAGGGCTGATATAATTGGTATGCCTCTACCCATGGAAATTCCGTGGAATTCGGTTGGTTCTTTACCCGGCGGTTGAAAAGAGATTTTTCTCTCGTTGCAGAGAATCGTGGCGCAATTCTCTGAAAACCAATCCATTCCTAGGATTATATCTACGTCCCACATTATCATAACATTTAAGTTTTTCGCTTTAACCTTAAGAGTTCCGATTTCTAGTTCTAGGTTAGAGCAAACATGCATGGAAGTAGTGATCTCTCCTGAAGGTGTAGCTACTCTCATAGAATGTGCAGCTCTTACAGGCCTGATGTCTAAGTTATCGGCACACGAGCCAGCAATGAAAGAATGCGATGCGCCAGTATCAAACAGTATCTTAATAGGGATGTTGTGAAGTTTTCCTATACCTGCTAGGTTGCCTTTTCCCTTGTGCTGGCCACCCTGTTTGATAGCGCATGCCCTCGCATTCTATTGCTGCTGTGCATGCTGCTGGAACTGCTGTTGGTTCATTTGTTGATGCGGCTGTTCTTGTATGGCCCTGAGAGGTATGACTTGCAGCGGTTTCGGGCAATCTTTCTTCATATGCCCCTTCTGTCCACAATTGAAACAGTTAGGAGTGCCTATCTGACAAACTCCGGGATGGGCTCTGTTGCACTTAGGGCAGACAGGAATGGTAACCCTCCCTGGTTAGTTCCTCCCTGGTTGAAGTTTCGTTGCTGCCCTTGCGGCTGGTTCTGTTGACCGTTGCCCTTCCATGGTGCATTCTGCTTATTTCCCTGAATAAACAACCCCGATTGGTTGTTTCCCTGCCACGGTCTTTTGTTGCTGTTGTTGTGGTGGTTATTGTTCTGGCAGGCTGCTGATAGCTCTGCTGAATATTCAGTTCTTTCTGCTCGAAGAAGTACTTCAGACTCTTGTTATCTGTGAAGATCTGAACCCTTACACCATAAAGATGGTGTCTCCAAATCTTTAATGCATGCACAATGGCTGCGAGTTCTAAATCGTGGGTTGGATACTCAACTTCGTGAGGTCGAAGTTGTCGTGAGGCATAAGCTATCACCTTTCCGTCTTGCATTAGAATACAACCTAATCCATTCTTCGAAGCATCTGTATACACCACATATTCCTTGTTTGCGTTTGGAAGAGCTAACACTGGTGCTGTGGTTAACTTTTCTTTGAGCGTTTGGAAACTCTTTTCACACTCGTCCGTCCATTTAAACTTATTTTCTTTTCGAAGTAGCTGCATCATAGGTCTAGCAATCGTAGAGAATCCTTCGATGAATCTTCTGTAGTAGCCTGCCAAACCTAAGAAACTTCTGATCTCGTTCGGACTTGTTGGTGACTTCCAATTACGCACTGCCTCTACCTTGGCAGGGTCTACTTTGATTCCTTCGGCTGAAACTATGTGTCCGAGAAACATTACCTCCTTCAACCAAAATTCGCACTTACTAAACTTGGCATACAGTTTCTCAGTTCTAAGTGTTTTCAACACTATTCGCAGATGTTCTTCATGTTCTTTCTTATTTTTGGAGTAAATGAGAATGTCTTCGATAAATACTAAGACGAATTTGTCTAAGTATGGGTGGAACACTCTATTCATGAGGTCCATGAATACTGCAGGGGTGTTGGTCAAACCAAATGGCATAACCAAGAATTCATAGTGGCCATATCTGGTTCGAAAAGCAGTCTTAGGTACGTCCTCAGGTTTAATCTTCAGCTAATGATACCCTGATCTTAAATCTATCTTTGAAAACACTCCTGCACCCTTGAGCTGATCAAAAAAATCCTCTATCCTTGGCAAAGGATATTTGTTCTTGAGGGTGATCTTGTTCAGCTCTCGATAATCTATACACATCCTCATTGAACCATCCTTCTTTCTGACAAACAACACTGGTGCTCCCCAAGGTGAAACACTCGGCCTAATGAAACCAAGGTCTAGCAACTCTTGCAATTGAATTTTGAGTTCTTCTAACTCCTTCAGTGCCATCCTATATGGGGCTTTAGATTTGGGGGCCGATCCTAGTTCTAGGTCAATCGAGAAATCTATGTGACGGTCGGGTGGTAAACCAGGTAAAATCTCTGGAAAGACGTCTTCATATTCGTTAACAACATTCACATCTTGAATGGTCTTCTCGGCTCCTGGCTCTCCAACTAGATACACAAGATAGGTTGTGCAACCCTTCTTCTTTATCAACTTCTTGGCTTGTAAGGCGGATATTATCGGTACTCTCTTGCCCATTGCGATCCCATGAAATTCTGTCGGTTCTCTTCCTGGCGGTTGAAAAGAGATCTTTCTCTCATTTCAGAGAATCGTGGCATAATTCTCTGACAACCAGTCCATCCCAAGGATTATGTCTACATCGCACATTATCATAACATTCAAATTGTTTGTCTTAACCTTAAGAGTTCCGATTTCTAATTCTAGGTTAGAGCAAACATGCGTGGAAGTAGTGATCTCTCCTGAAGGTGTAGCTACTCTCATAGCGTGTTCAGCTCTTACAGGTCTGATATCTAAGTTATCCGCACACGAACCAGCAATAAAAGAATGCGATGCGCCAATATCAAACAGTATCTTAATAGGGATGTTGTGAAGTTTTTCCATACCTGCAAGGTTTCCTTTTCCTTTATTCTGAGTACCCTATTTGATCGCACATGCCCTTGCATTCTGTTGCTGTCGAGCGTGCTGCTGGAACTGCTACTGATTCATTTGTTGCTGTGGCTGTGCTTGTATGGCCCTCAGAGGTACTGCTTGCAGTGGTTTAGGGCAATCCTTCTTCATATGCCCCTTCTGTCCGCAGTTAAAACAGTTGGTGGTGCCTACTTGACAGACGTCGGGATGTGTTTTGTTGCACTTAGGGCATACAGGAATAGTAACCCTCCCTGGATTATTTCCTCCCTGATTGAAATTTCTTTGTTGCCCTTGCGGCTGATTCTGCTGGTTGTTACCTGTCCATGCTCCGGTTTGCCTATTTCCCTGTAAATACAACCCTGACTGGTTGTTTCCTTGCCACGGCCTCTTGTTGTTGTTTTGACTAGGCTGCTGATACCCTTGCTGATTACCACTTCGCTGATTTCCTTGGTTGTTGAAATTCTGATTATAGCTCCTGCTATTGCCCCCTTCCCACTTTCTCTTTCCTTGAAAATTGCTATTATTATTGTTATAATAGCCTCGGTTTTGGTTTTGTGTTGGAGCTGGTGTGGTTGTTACAGTTTTTTTCTCATCAGGCACAACGGCCTCCATTTCCAAAGCTCGTCCTAAAACATCTGTATAGCTCAGTCCCCCATGACTGGCTAAAGCAATCCCCAATTCGTGTCTTAGTCCCCCTCGGAACTTCTTAGAAATCTTTTCTTCGGTATTAACCTGAGTAGGCGCATACCTTGATAGCTCACAAAACTTAGCACCGTACTCTATTACAGTCATCTTACCCTGTTTCAAATTGTAGAACTCATCCTCCTTCTGAGCTCTATATGTCTTTGGCACGTACTTGTCATACAGTGCTTCCTTAAATTCGTTCCACGTAAGTCGAGCCAGATGCTCCGCAGGTATCACCTTCTGTCTTGTCTCCCACCAGTAATCCGCTGGTCCAGAGAGTTGAAACGCAATGCATAACAGTCGCTCCTCATCAGTACATCTGAGGAGCTTGAAAATTCTTTCGATGGATCGCACCCATAGCTCAGCATCGCTAGGGCTGCCCGATCCATTGAACACAGGCGGGTTTCGTTTGAGGAATAGATCCTCAATATTCCTACGGGGTGGTGGTGGAGGTGGTGGTGATGGTAATGGTGGTGGGGTTTCATGGTGTTCTTGTTCTTGCTCCCTTTCATTTTCCGGTTGACGTCTTCCACGTCCTCGGGGCCTACCTGGTCCCCTTCTGTTGTTAACATTTCTCAGCGGCATTTTTCTTTAAACTATAGGAAACAGAAATCCTCATTAGCCTCTTTCTTTTAAACATTCTTTTACTTACTCACCATCTTTCCAACTTAATCAAGTTCACGGAAAAGAAAAAAAAATCGAACATAACTTCGATACTAGCTCTTTAATCTTTTAACTTTCCATAACTAAACTCTCGTTACACGAGTTCATTTGACATTCTGGTTTACTACATGATTTATAAGAAACTTTCTTGTGATCAAAACCCTCTCACGGGTCATGTATATATATATATATACATCAAAAAGAATATTGATTTTGCCTCCAACGAGGACTTATACAAAAAGTTAGACTACTACTAGTCTAAACTAGGCTCACTGTCTATCACTGTACAGGATGCACTAACAAGCTGCATTACTGTACCTACTGGAAGT
This sequence comes from Schizonepeta tenuifolia, assembly GCA_029490685.1. NCBI lineage: Eukaryota > Viridiplantae > Streptophyta > Magnoliopsida > Lamiales > Lamiaceae > Schizonepeta > Schizonepeta tenuifolia. The sequence continues at coordinate 39,501,920 of CM055958.1, read as the reverse complement.
ACTAGAACGGAAACGATTCATAAAATTTTGTATCCGCTAGAGTACTACAAAAACTAGTTACTGATCCGACTATGTACATGACAAAAGAAAATGCTACTATTACTAATACGCGTCTACGACGCTCTGCTCAACAACATGCAGTCGAGTCCGTACTGCCCTCTACGGCCTGTAAACCCTCAGAGTCCTTCTCCGGGTCCTCCTCCGGGTCCTCCTCCGGATCCTCGTCCGGATCCTCCTCCGGATCCTCATCCGGATCCTCATCCGGATCCTCCTACTTTGACTCTGAACCAAAGACGAGCTGGAGTGCCTCGTTCTCCCTCAGAGTAGAGCCGTCAAAAAGTGTAAATGGGGGTGGTGATGGTGCCTCCGAAACTGTCTCCTCTGAGTCTGACACAAGATAATCATCACCGATCTTTACTGCATACTTCTTCAGGGGAAGAAGGTGCCCTGGAATGGAACCAGACTCGTACTCCTCCCTAGAACGGACTCCGGATGGTCCTACCTCTAACTGTCCTCTAACTATCTCCCACTTTGCGCAAATCTCCTCAAGCGGTGTCGGTGGAGATGGTAGCTCTAGCATGGCAGCAAACTCCGCGTCTATCTCCCGGTACCCTGACCCTGTCTCAAACAGTCCTGTCTCAAATGGTCCCCGAACTCTCACACTAGGCTCGGGTATAAAAGGAACAGATAACCCTAACATGGTAGTTGTCTCTGCGTCAATCTCTATGAGTCCTGGTCCTGGAATCAACTCCTCAAGTGGTCTATGTGGAAGTGGTAACTCTGGTATAGCTGCAGGCTCCTCGTCTACCTCTAAATGCTCTGCCTCCGAGTCTGACTCCTCACTGGTACAAAATCTGGCGGTATCTCCAACAATGCGGCCATCTCCGGGTCCAAGTCTAAATGCTCTGGCTCGATAACTGCTGGGAAGTGACGGTAAGGAAGATATGGCTCAAATGGGACTGGCACCATGAACCTGCTCTCAAAGAAATGCTCGTGTATAGTTAGAGCGAATCCCGAGTAGTTGCCCGTCGGCTCTGTGCCGTCGCTAAAAATTCCAAGGAAAAACCACGCCACGCCGTGCGCCCAACCGCGCCACTCATCTGGTAGTCGTACAGTCGGGTCATATATCACCTGACTCTCCGAGATACAGTGTCGTGCTGCATAGTATACCGCTGAAAAATTACTCACAATCTGCCCTATGTCCTCCACACCAAAATCTGCCTCATAACCGTGATAATCATCCTGTAAAATATCTGCTAGGGTACGCTGTGGCAAAGGTGTGCTCTTCTTAGCTGTAACGCGTGCCCTAGCCATCCTACAAAAGTTTTAAAGAAACACGGATCAGTAACAGGTAGAGAAAATAACTTATCTTAAGAAATACTTAAATTACAAAATGAATATTCCTTATTCCATTGTAATATCATCACTTAAACAACCACTTATCTTAAACATCTAGCAATTCAAGAAATTGCACTCAAACAATATATAGAAATAAAATTTCAAGATTTTATTTCCATCCTTTATCTTATTATTCATTTACTTTCTTACTTTATTTCCTTATAAACTTTCTTTCTTTATTCTTTATTACTTTCTTTCATTATTTCTTCCTTAAGGAAAATTTCTTAACAATTCTTACTTTATTAAAACAAAGTACGTCTACTTTGTTCATGTAACTTATTCAAAAGTAACATCCGTTTACAAAAGATTTTGTCCTTCTCGACATTTGAATCTCTTACTCGTCATATTCTTCGTTCAATTACGAAGTATGAAATAAATTCCAAAGAAAAGGAATTATAACTGGAAAATGACTTTAGAACCAAAGTTCTAGTCGTCGTCATGATCGAGCGATCGTTGGAAATTAACTAAGATTCGTACTTGATTCTTAGTAATTATTACAAATCTCTTCTTGAAGTTCGAGCGAGGTGAACTCCAACTGAAAATGACCTCGTTCATGTTACTTTTACGGAAGTAACATTCGTTTCTTTCGTTTACTTGGTACAAAATTAACGTACCTTATCATTATTTATCTTATTTTCTCGAAGGAAATTCTTATCGATTTTTTTTACAAAGACAAAAATTGACTCTGCCGAGTCTTTGTTCATGTCACTATACACACGTGACATTCATCTACAGAAGTTCTTCCCGTTTCACGATCTCCTTTCGAAATCATTTGAACTAACGTTCTTAAAACGTCTAAGTTCTCGAGGAATCGGAAAGACCTTAGGTTTCAAGTCTATGTTCTTAACGAACTGGGAAAAATCCCTATAATCAATCTAGATTCTCGTGCCATCAAACTTTTCAAATAAAAGAAATTATTGCGCAAATAAATTTCACATAATCGACATAACAGAAACCAAGTATATTTCTTATACTTTCAAATTTCATTCTTGGCACCATTGTCATTCTTAACTTTTTGGAATACTTATTCAAAAATTTTCTTAAAAGAAAACACATTTCTGAAATTCTTTCCTTTCTTTCTTTCTTTCTTTCTTTCCTTCTTTCTTTCCTTCGTTGAGTCGACGTAGCGGGAGGTTGAGTTGTCGTCTACACTCTTAAACTTAGTGTTACGACCCTATTTTACTTGAAAGAAGACTCGGATATAGAGGATATACAAATTCTCTATCTTACTACTCGAAGAAAGGTTTGTATACAGAGTAGAAACCTCGCTCTGATACCACTCTGTCATAGCCCCAAATCCCGAGGGACGGCAGAAGCTGGGGTGCGACTGAGATTGGATTAAAGAAGCGGGAAAGAAAGGGGATGAAAGAATAAACATACATAAAAGACAACATAATTTCTATGAACAAGACATCATTACTTAATAAAGGAGTTGATCTTGAAAGATCACTCGACAAAGTACTCAAAAGCATATAAGTTATTTTACAGGAACTTAAACCAAAAGTGATTTACATCATAACATAAAAGCATCTAGAGTTTAGCAGCGGAAAAGTGAACTACATATTAAAGTCTTCCCTATCTCTATTCAACTCAACCGTAACCGCTCCCGTCGCTTCAACCTGCATATTTAGAAAACATATGCAGGGCTAAGTACAATAGTACTTAGTGGACACATTGCCGAAAACATAATCATAAGTATAGATAATCAGGCATTTCATTACAGTAGCACATCGGGGGTTTTCAATAAATTCCCGTGTCTACTAAACATTTTCTTTCTCATTTTCATAACTTAGCTTGCAAGCATTTTTCATAGATGTTGTTGGAAAATTTATTAGTATGAGTTTTGATGAATTCCAAAACTGACTGACCCCAACCGAGTAGATGTTGCCAGAACCTAATGTTAGAAATTAGGCTCGCTGTTTGAGCAAAGTTAAGATTTTATCTTTACAGGTCTCCAGCTGAAGATGGCAACAAGGCGTCACTCAGACAGAACATCAGTTGTGAAGAAAGACAACTGAGAGTTCATATGCAAACAAGGGGAAGTCTTCAGAACATCAGTTGTGAAGGAAACCAACTGAGCGTTCATCAGATGAGAAACAGTAGAAAGGAAGAGAACATCAGATGAAAAGGAAAGTCATCTGAGGGTTCAAACCTAACTGAGTATATACAAGGAAGACAACTGAGTGTTCAGTTTCAGAACCTCAGTTGTAGAACTCGAACAAGAAGATCAACTGCTTGAAGTTCAAAATCAGCTGAGAGTCCAACAGTTCAGAACATCAGCTGAAGACCACTCAGATGAAGATCTAGACTTTCAACCGACGAACCGAGGTTGACTGTCAGAAAGGTTAAGATTTGAATTTCAAAAGGAAGTCACATGAGGGTTTGACCGTTCAGTCATTACCCCATCTGGCCCAACACAAGGCTGTCTCAGATGGAAAGCAGAAGAGCACAGATGCCATATCGGGAAAGTCTGCAGAGATGAGAGACAAGCCATCGCTATCAACCGATTAGAGATCAACTGCTCCTCCAACGGCTAGTTGATTCTCTCCGCCTATAAATAGAGGCATTCTCTCATTCGAGAGTGACACACACATGAGACAGACTGAAGCAAGAGAGAAAAGTGCAATCACAAGAGAATCAAGCTAAAATCCTTTTCTAAGAACATCAGCAGCTGAGAGTTCAAGAGTGATAGAACATTAGTAGCTGAGGGTTCATAGAGTGAAAATCTGTCTTAGATCTTAGTTTGAGTGTTTATTCGTTCAAGCCTTAGATCCAGCTCTCATTCGTGATCGAGCTGTAGTTGGAAATCCCACCCTTTCTCACACCCTAAAAAGTGTGCTAGGACCTTACTCTTCCTGTAATTGAGTAGTCAGGTCGTCAAGTACCCGCAAACTTGACATAGGCTGTTTAGTGCCCGGAAACTAAACTGTAAGGTCGATAAGTACCCGCAAACTTATCCTTAACGGTTGCTCAGCCCGCGTAAGCTGAGTGGTTCTGTCCAGAAGAACTTGGACTGAGGTGTGTGGATTCACATCTCCCCGTGGACGTAGGAGGATTATCTCCGAACCACGTTATATCCTGTGTGTCTGTGTTTGTTTTTATTCAATTGCTTTTACATATTTATCTGATCAATCTAACCGACATACAAACCGCATTTGCACATTTTCAACCGAGCTGTTTTGGTTCTTGACCAACCGAGCTGTTTTGCGTGAGTTGTTTTTTAACGAGTTTATTTTTCCACCACTTTCCGCACAACCTCACTCTTCCAGCTGAGGTCGCTTACTCAGCTGTAAAATTCCAACTGAGTCATCTTTTACACAGTTGAAGTGATTTTTCAGGTTTAAGTTTTTAAATCCTAACTGGTGTATCCCCCCCCATACACCAGTAACTCGTTTCGGGATCATCAAGTGGTATCAGAGCAGTGGTTCAAAAGACTGCTGACTCTGCTTCACGAAGTGTGAATTCGAGAATTTATCTTCAGTGGTCAACTGAACAGATCTTTTCACGCTAGTGCATACTTGCTCGCATTTTTGTCCTGTTCTTGTTTGTGCAGATGGACGTCAAGGACAAGATCGTAGTCATGTTCTCTGTAGTCAATTATACATCATGGAGAACTCGAATGAAGAAGATCCTTCTGTCAAAGAATCATAGGATGCAACAAGTTCTCACTTCTGGACCAATCGTCATACGAGACAGAATACTTCGCACTCCCACAAATCCCAACGATGGAGATGCAGTGGTGGAGTATGTGGAGAAACAACCAGAAGACTACACTCCTGAGGAGGCCAAGGTGAGCGAGCTGGATATCTGGGCTCAGAGCACAATAATGTCCACGGTTGGACAAGATTATCTACCCTGGATAGAGGAGTGTGAGACTGCAAAAGAGATGTGGGACATCCTGGCTTCGCTAAGTGAAGGAAGCGACGAGACGAAGGAAAACAAGTTCTCGCATGCATGTCAAGATTTCAACAATTTCAGTCTGCGACCTGATGAGACTATCGATCAGCTAGAGCTCCGGTTTTATGGACATCATCAGAAGAATCCAGTCCATCCGGAAAGGAAAATACACTCTAAGAGAAATAAACCTCAAAGTGTTGCAAGCTCTACCGGCTGAGTGGGATACTTTCACAAATATCCACGAGAGCCGAGCTGACCTTGGTGAAATGGAAACTGAAAGATTGTTCTCAATCTTGAAAGGAAATGAGTATAAGGTCAACAGAAGGAGATCGCATCCCTCAAGTCAGACAAATAGAATTGAGGATGTTAGCTCGGCATCAAAGTCAGTTGCCCTCCGAGCTGACTACTCAAAGTTAAGATCGTCAAGGCCAACCAGATCGGCTGACACGACTGCAAAGGAGCCGAGCAGAGAGGAACTGCAACAGAACATTGCAGCGCTGTCAAAGAAACTAGCCGACATGGACACTCGATTCGGCAAATATAAACGTTTCTATAAATCAAACCGAACTCGAGACAGTTCGAAGCCAGTCACCAATGGATGCTTCGAATGCGGCAAGGAAGGACACTTCAAAGCTGACTGCCCAGACCTTTCAAAGAAGGAAAGAGAAGCACTGAGGGCCAAGAAAACTGCAAAGAATAAGGCTATGGTAGCTGAAGAGGCAGGTGACGATATGGACATCTTCACCGACACTGAAGATGAGGATGAACTGACCTCTACCAACAAAGTCATCAGTCCGGATCAATGCCTCATGGCACTTGGAACCGACCAAGATGATATTGAGGTACAACCTAATCCTGCTCGCTTAAATTCTTCCAATACCTCTAACCTGCAGGAATCTATGAGCGATGAGTTGGAACCCTCCTGGAATGATTTTCAAGAACTCAGTGAGGAACTGCATCAGCAGTCGGTTGAGTTTAAGAGTCTTCAAGCTTAGTTCGCCAAGCTTGAAGATTCCTTAACCGAAAAGGAGGATCTGGTCACGAGCCAAACTCAGGAGATTGAGAATCTCAAGAGTCAACTGATCGAGGCTAAGGCTCCAGCTGATGAGGAGTTGACAAAGCAAAACAAAGAACAGCAAGATCAGTTAAAAAATCAAGATGCTCAGATCGAACAGCTGATAAAGAAGTCAGATGGACAAACCAAGCAGAAAGCTGTACTCGTCAAGGAGTTGCAAACTGAGAATGATAATCTAATCAAGCTGTATCAGTCATCCAAGATCATCGAAAACCTTTTAAATTACAGCAGACAGATGGATGACGTGTCAGGACTCGGTTATGATATTGTCAAGGATACTGGTATTCCACCAGCTACTTCATCAAAGCAGTAGAAGTCACAGCTGTCGAGCCTAACACAGCTGAGTATCCAGAAGCTAACTCAACCTCCACCTCTCAGCAAGTTCAACCGACCAACAGAATCTCAACTGAGAAGGGAAAATGAGTAGCTGATGTAGGACAGAATGCTCCATCGGTTGGGACATCAACCGAGGGGGAATATTCCAAAAGTCAGAAGAGGAATCACAGGCGTCGAAGGTATAACCGCAGCCGAGCTAACCACAATCGAGCTCGGAACTCGAACCAACCTCTATATCAACCTCAGAGTCAACATCGAAAATAATGGAACCGACCTCAGAACAAGCAAGGGTTCAATCATCTGAATCAGCAGCGGTTCCAACATCAGCTCGACCAAAGGTTCCAACCAAGTCAACAGCTAAGGAACAGGTCGGACAACTGGGGATATTCATGCCATAATATGAATCATCAGCAGGGCGTGAACAGATATAGACAAGCCACAGGAAGTTGGAATCAGAATCATCCACGAAGATTCCAGCAAGGCGTCCGACCTCACAGACAAACTCAACAGGATAAGAATCGCCATCAAAACAGGGAGAAAGCCTCACCTCCCAAAGCTCAACATAGGAGAAATCCAACTCCTCCCAAAAAACAGAACATCACTACTAACAACAAGCCTAAGGATAACCGAGGTGTTGTTATAGTTGATGATGAAGGAAAAGTAATTTGGAATGATAAATCCATCCGAGTACTGGGATAAGCGACGCACAGTCCCAGCGGGAACTGGTTCTAACCCTCCAGGACCCAACTGAAATTGGGGACCTAAGCGAGTTTCTCTTTGCAGGTACAGGAGAAACAACTGAGGAAGAAGAAGACATCGACAACAATGTGGGTGATGGATAGTGGATGCTCGAAACACATGACAAATCTGAAGGATTTGCTTGGAAGTTTCGTGGAAAAAGAAGGTCCATTAGTTACTTTTGGTGATAACTCAAAAGGTTATACCAGAGGTTACGGTACACTTGAAACCAATCATGTTTCAATTTCTAATGTCTCTTATGTTGATGGATTGAAGCATAACCTGCTCTCCATCAGCCAATTCTGTGATAATGGTTTCTCTGTCAAGTTTGATGCACAGGGTTGCAGAGTTAAAGATGTCGGATCAAAGCAGGTGATATTGTTGGGAAATCGATCTCCAACAGGGAATGTTTACTACGCTGACTGGAACAGCAGCCTCCCTGACACTTGCCTGTTATCAAAGAACAGTTCGGATGTGAGCTGGCTGTGGCACAAAAGGCTCAACCATCTGAACTTCAAGACGATGAACCGACTCGCCAGACAAGAACATGCAAGAGGCATACCTAACCGAGTGTTTTCAACAACACACATCTGCAGTGCATGCCAGCTGGAAAAGCTCGCTAGAACCTCCTTCCGGTTGAAGTCAACTCCCTCAACCGACCGAGTATTACAGCTGATCCATATGGATCTCTTCGGGCCAGTTACACCAAAAAGCATAAATGGCAATGAATATACATTGGTTGTAACTGATGACTACTCAAGATATACGTGGACCATCTTCATGCGCCACAAGAGTGAGACCCGAGATAAGCTGCCCAAGCTGATGGATCGGATATCGAACCAACAAGAGATGAAGATCATATCCATCCGATCAGATCGTGGAACGGAGTTTCTAAATGAAACCATCATTGAGTATTGCGAAAAGAATGGCATAACTCATCAGACATCAGCCGCGCGTACTCCACAACAGAATTGCGTAGCTGAGCAAAGAAATAGAACTCTGAAGGATGCAGCCACATCCATGTTAGCGAGCACAGCACTGCCTAAGAAATTTTGGGCTGAAGCGATCAACACAGCATGCTACACACAGAATCGGTCTCTTCTCACCAAGCGGTTGGGAAAGACGCACTACGAGCTGTGGAGACGCAGAAAGCCAGATATTTCTTATTTTCGTGTTTTTGGATCTAAGTGTTATATTCACAACAATGGGAAGACTCAGTTGAAAACCTTTGATGCCAAAGCTTCGAAGGGCATATTTCTTGGATATGCAGCTCGGATCAAGGCATATAGAGTTTTCAACAACAGCTCTCGTGTTGTGAAAATAACACCTCATATTAGTTTTGATAAATCTACCTTTGAGTGCAGGGAACAGGTAAAGGAACAACACGCGGATCCAGCTGTTCTACCAGTTCTCACCAGATCGCAAGCACTTCGGGAAAAGAACCGAGTTGAACCTCTGATATGGGCTACTGAGGATGAGGATCCATACTCCTCTGAAGATGAATGCGAAGACCTCAGCTAGTCTCAAGGGGGAACTTCAGCTGATGCTCCTCCAACTGCATCAGCATCCGATGCCCAACCGAGCTCAGTTCAAACTATTGTAAATGTTGAGGATCCAGACTCAACAGCTGATCAATCACCAGCTCTGAAGACTCCAACTCAGATTTCTGAACAGCCACAGTTGGAAGAAGAAGGAAGACGCAACCGAAGATGGTATGAAGTTCATTCCACCAACGACATCATCGGAGATCCAACCGAGGGTGTGCGCACACGGAGCAGAGTTGCAAATCCAGAATCAACCGAGGAAGATTCCAACTCTTATGCCCAATATGCTGAGGAATTGGCAGTTCTAGAAGAGTTCGAGCAAGCTGGAGATGTTGCCATGATTTCTTGCTTTGTAGCTGATGTGCCAGAACCGAAGAATATTGGGGAAGCTCTCAACTGTGTCCACTGGACAACGGCCATGCAAGAAGAATTGAACGAGTTTCTACGCAACTGTGTATGGGAGTTGGTAGAAAGACCAAATGGTGTCAAGGTGATTGGATTGAAGTGGATTTTCAAGAACAAGAGAGACGCCATTGGATTCATTGTGAGGAATAAAGCAAGGTTGGTGGCTCAAGGATACTGCCAACAAGAAGGAATTGACTTTGAAGATTCCTTTGCACCAGTTGCAAGGCTGGAAGCCATCCGGATCTTTCTAGGTTATGCCGCACATCACAAGTTCAAAGTATATCAGATGGATGTGAAGTGTGCATTCCTCAATGGAGATATCAAAGAAAATGTATATGTTGAACAGCCTCCTGGTTTTGAGACTGGAGATGGAAGAGTGTATAAGCTGAAGAAAGCTATCTATGGTCTAAAACAAGCGCCAAGGGCCTGGTATGACACTCTTTGTGGATTTCTTCTGAACTCAGGATTCAAACGAGGTTCAGTTGATAAAACTCTGTTCACCATCAAAGTTGGAGAAGATATACTTGTTGTGCAAATTTATGTCGATGACATCATATTCGGTTCCAAGTCGGAGGAGCTGTGCAAGAAATTCTCCGATCTTATGAAAGAGAAGTTCGAGATGTCAATGATGGGCGAGATGAATTATTTCCTTGGATTACAAGTAAAGCAGTCACCTGAAGGGATTTTCATCAACCAGTCGAAATATACAAAGGAGCTCATCACCAAGTTCGGATTGCGGACAAGTAAGACAACAAAGATCCCTATGAGCACGAACTGGAAGATCGAACCAGGAGCTGAGGGAAAGCTCGTTGATGCCAGCCAGTATAGAGGGATCATTGGTTCGCTGCTCTACCTAACTGCCAGCCGACCAGACATTTCATACGCAGTTGGAGTGTGTGCTCGTTTTCAAGTCCAACCAAGAGAAGCACACATGTTGGCAACAAAGAACATCATTAAGTATCTGAAGGGAACGGTCAATGTTGGGTTGTGGTACCCAACTGATGACAATATCCAGCTTACTGGATACTCAGATGCTGACCTAGCAGGAGATCGGTTGGACATGAAGTCTACTTCTGGACACTGTCAGTTCATGGGAAGCAAGCTGGTTTCATGGTTCTCCAAGAAACAAGCGTGTGTTGCTACTTCGACAACCGAGTCAGAGTACATGGCTGCTGGAAGCTGTTGCATGCAAGTATTGTGGCTGAAGCAGCAGCTGAGAGATTATGAAGTCTCAACTGGACAGGTTCCCATTCATTGTGATAGCTCGAGTGCCATAGCTATCTCTCTAAACCCTGTTCACCACTCTCGGACTAAGCACATCGACATTCGTCATCATTTCATCCGAGATCATATTGAGAAGAAGGATGTGTCCATGGAGAAGATCCCAACTGAGATTCATAGAGCTGACATCTTCACCAAACCTCTTCCGGAAGCCCGGTTCAAGATGCTGTGTGACCTTCTAGGTCTCTTGGATCCGAGCTGAAGAGTCATCCGAGCTGATAAAGATCGATCCGAGCTGAAGAATCGGATATCGACTTAAGGGGGAAGCTCAGATGAAGGAGGAATCTCAGATACGAATTGCCAACTAAAGACATTAAACGTCAGCTGAACAGACGAACTCGAGTCAGCTGATGGTATGCAGCAACTGAGGAGCACAACTGAGGTATACAGCTGATATCGACATCAGCTGCCAGGTATCATTTATGACTGAAGGTGTTATGATATTAAATGAAAATGTTTGAAATAAATTCAAACATTCCTGGACATGTCAGCTAGACTAAACAAGCCATCATGTCGCATTTAATGTAAAGTCTGGCTGAACACCTATAGCCTCACTTTATAGTGCGACTGGGCTGACACCCTAAACTATTCACCTTCTCACTCGCGCGCGTGGTATATCAGTCAAAATTACTCAACAGTCGCGAAATCACAGCCGTTGACAAATATGCGCGATTTAACCCCAGCCATTGATTTTATCCGAGTTAAAGATTATATAATACGGCAAATCAGGAAGTGATCCTTACCTTCTCTTTTCGTGCATATCTTTACTCACTATTCATCATCTTCTCAAATCTTGTTTCGCCATTTTCAGTAAAGTTTTTCCTTCTTTCTTTGCATATAAATCTCCTCGAGATGGCACCCAAATCAAAAGCCTCTAAGAAGATGGTCTCCGCAGAGCCTGCTACGTTTCAGGAATCGTTCGACATGGTGATGTCGAAGATTCATTTCGAACAGATCTTATCCAGAGCGGCTCTCTCCTCGCCTGAGCTCGCTCCAGTCGCCGCCATCCTCTCTGACCACCATCTGCTTAACTGGGCAACTCTCTCTCCGGCTCTGTTGCTCAGGAAGTAGGTCGTACATTTCTACCGGAATCTGCAACGAGTTGCTGAAGATGGGCTTGTCACGATCATCCCATGCAAGCAACGCCACAGAACCTCCCGAACAGTAGAAGACTCCGTCGTGGAGATAAAGGTGTCTAAGGAGCTGGAGAAGCTCATCCCAAGAAACTGCGAAACCATAGATGTGCTGGGGAACTTCTCTGACAAAGAAGCTGACACCTTCCTTCAAACAATCCTCATAGTTCCCGAGCCATTGAAGGGGAGCATGCAGAGGACGAAGCTGAAACTGGCTCACCAACTTCTCTTTGACATTATCTCCAAGTGCGCCTTCGCATATGGTGGAGCCTTCGGTGACATAAGCCGTCCTAAGCTCAAGCAGCAGAAGGCCCTGGAAGAGCTGCACCATGTCGACTGGTTGGGATATCTGGAAAGCCAACTGATGATGGAGAAGCAGAAAATCTCCGAGACAACAGCTGAGTCCGGAGAACTGCTGTTGAGTGTCAAGGGGACACTCAACTTTGGAACAAAGATTTCTGCCCTCATCCTCCAAGCTACACAAGGACTGCCGCTGACATGGGAAGGAAGTGAGGACACTCCAGTCAGCAAGTTGTCGCTATTCCCCTCAGCTAAGAAAGCCAGGGATGTTGTGGAGGCTGTCTACACCCCCAAGGGTGCCCCCAAGCCAGCTGTGGAGTCAGCAGCTCGCCGCCCTTCGAGGACCAAGCCGGCGAAGCGCCAGCTGGAGGAGGTAGCTGAGGAGGAAGAAGACGAAGAGGAGGAAGAGGAGGAACCTCTGCAGAAGAGGCCAAGGATAAGGATAATCCAGCCAGCAGCTCAACCATCCACAACAAGTCCAGTGGTGGTCAAGCCAGCTGAGGCAAAGGAGTCAACCGAATCCAGTCAATCGGTTGACCCAGCTGGATTCATTCTTCAGCCGCGTCAGGAGAAAGCAGCTGAAGACATGGAGATCCAAGTGGAGGATTCCAGCTCCTCCTCAGATGACTCTTCTTCATCTGAGGAGTCCCACGACAGTCAAACTAGAGCTGATGCCAGCCAGGTAAACCCACCTGTGTCTGAAGAAACCCTCGAGCCAGCCGACTCACTACCTAAAGAGGATCCAGTTCTCTCAACTGGTCCTCAGTCAAATAGTCCGAGCCTCTCGCTCGATGCCAACGTTATGACCATTCCTTCGGCCAACGTTGATGAAACCATCGAACCTGTAACCTTAAATATCGAACCCCCTCCAATCGATGAAGAAGCCAACCGCCAGACAATCCTGGCTGAACATGAAGGAAGACTCAGCTACTGCTTCCGCAAGCTGATTGGTATGTTCCCCAAGGCAGCCTCAATGCCCGTCTTTGCCGTACTCGGGACGGAACTGCTCTACCAGTTCAGCGTCATATTCAGCTACTGGTACGTCAAGGAGGAAACCCTCAGGATCCATGGTTGGGACAAGTTGAAGGTCGAAGAGTCCAACCTGAGGGAATACTTCGACTACCAAAACATGGAGGTAGCTTACAACCAGAAGGTGGCTGTGCTACGACGATGTCTGGACAAGAGCATCCAAGAACTGTGCAACAATCCTGGAGCTGTTCAGTTTCTTGATGAGATGCTGACCAAAAATGCCTCCTGCATGGACAACGTCGACGCAGCTGATGAGGCGGCCAAGAGAAGAAGACAAGCTCAAGGCCTACCTCGCCAGCTGATCTGCCATGGTTGTCTCGGAGCCTGCTGCCCAGCCACGACCACAGCTTCTGCCCGGACCCTCCGATCAGCCAGCTCTCTCAACCGACGCCATCTGCGAGCTGATTTCGGAGAGGGTCAACCAGCTGAGGCAGGAGATGCTGTCCAAGATCCAGCTGAGCAAGGTGGAGGAAGCTGACAGGATGCAGCAGCTGATGGCAGAAAATGCCAGCTTGAAGAATCAGCTAGAACACCTCTCCTCTTCTCTGCAGCACAAGTTCGAAGACCTTTCCACTTCTTCCAGCTCGGAGGTCTCGGCTCTAAGGAAGGCCCTTCAGAGCCTCAGCTCGGATTTCAACATGTTCAAGACCGTTGCTGAATCTGACCTCGCAAAGTCCCAGCAGACTCAGGACCAGGAGTGGATGTCTCAGTTCACCTCTTTCTGAGCTGAGTTCGTCTCCCTCCATAAAGAGGTCTCTGCGACCTTTGCAGCTGTGCAGCGAGCTGAGCAGGAGCGCCAAGACTTGGAGTTGGCCAAGAAGGTAGCTAAGAAGGATGTTGTTGACGAGCTGTTTTCCCGAGATCAACAGGCTGAAGCCAAGTTGACCTCCCTGGATGGCACTGTAGCCACCCTTTTGGATGATGCCAAAAAGGGGGAAGATAAGGAGCCAGCAGCTGGGGAAGACAAGGAGCCAGCAGCTGTTGCTGGACGAGGGAAAGCTGTTCTCCAGCAAGCTGAAGGGGAAGGAGTGCCAGCTGAAGGATCGCAGCCCGAACTGGAAGTCTCCCACGACCTCGTAGCCGAGCTTACGGCCGAGCTCGAAGCAGAACTTGACGGAGGAATATCTGTTGAAGACTGTATCGAAGCTGCCAAAGCTATGGGGGAGTCAAAGAAGAAGTACTTGAATCCCTCCTGGATCAAGAAGTTCGCTGCCGATCAGACCAAGAAGGTGGCCAAGTTCGAGAAGGAGCTCGCCAAGGTGGAAAAGAACGTTGACAGGAATAAAGCCAGCCGGAGTGTGCGAAGAATCAACAAGCACGAGATGAAGGTTGAGGCTAAGAAGTCGACGCGCCAACTGCAGAAGGATGCTCCGCTCCCGTCTCAGTATCCACATGTTGACAAGTGGATGAATGCTGAGTGGAACGATGACTGGGAGCAGTTCAAGCATGAGTTTGTCAATGACTTCTTTTACAGGAAAGTCTACTCCACTGAAGACCCAAGGCAAGCCTTCAAGGAAGCCCTGTGGGAACTCAGAACTAGAGACCCTGGAATGTTCAGTCAGTTCAAGCAAGCTATGCTGAATGCTCAGCTTGATCCCAACACCGTTCCAGTTCCGAAGATGTGCAGGTACCGCCCTCCGATGATCAAAGGCACGAGCACGCCAAACAGAAATACGATCATGGCTGAGGCAAGGCAAGTCTGCAAGGAACACGGCGTCAACACTGGGATCGAGTCGGAAGCGAAGAAGGAGATCTTTAACCGTATCTTCAGCAAGTACGGTCAACAGTATTTTTGAGCTGTCAAAGTTTTTGAGCTGATGAAGTTTTTGGATGTTGTAGTTTTTGAAGCAACTGTTGTATCTTTATCTGCTTTGTGCTTAACCTTGTAACCTTCAGTTGTAACAAAAACTTCAAAGTATATAATACGATTCACCTTGATGAACAATTCCTCATTGTCCAAGCTTTGAATCAGAAAGTCTTTCAATATCATGTTATAACTGTTCTAATCCTTTGATGTTTTATCTTATAGACTGTCTAGAATTTCAGCTGAGATTGTAGATAAGTTAGTGAGTTTTAGATCAATAGTGGTTTCAAGTTGTAAGTGGTTTTGGCATCATCAAAAAGGGGGAAATTGTTGGGAAATTTATTAGTATGAGTTTTAATGAATTCCAAAACTGACTGACCCCAACCGAGTAGATGTTGCCAGAACCTAATGTTAGAAATTAGGCTCGCTGTTTGAGCAAAGTTAAGATTTTATCTTTACAGGTCTCCAGCTGAAGATGGCAACAAGGCGTCACTCAGACAGAACATCAGTTGTGAAGAAAGACAACTGAGAGTTCATATGCAAACAAGGGGAAGTCTTCAGAACATCAGTTGTGAAGGAAACCAACTGAGCGTTCATCAGATAAGAAACAGTAGAAAGGAAGAGAACATCAGATGAAAAGGAAAGTCATCTGAGGGTTCAAACCTAACTGAGTATATACAAGGAAGACAACTGAGTGTTCAGTTTCAGAACCTCAGTTGTAGAACTCGAACAAGAAGATCAACTGCTTGAAGTTCAAAATCAGCTGAGAGTCCAACAGTTCAGAACATCAGCTGAAGACCACTCAGATGAAGATCTAGACTTTCAACCGAGGAACCGAGGTTGACTGTCAGAAAGGTTAAGATTTGAATTTCAAAAGGAAGTCACATGAGGGTTTGACCGTTCAGTCATTACCCCATCTGGCCCAACACAAGGCTGTCTCAGATGGAAAGCAAAAGAGCACAGATGCCATATCGGGAAAGTCTGCAGAGATGAGAGACAAGCCATCGCTATCAACCGATCAGAGATCAACTGCTCCTCCAACGGCTAGTTGATTCTCTCCGTCTATAAATAGAGGCATTCTCTCATTCGAGAGTGACACACACATGAGACAGACTGAAGCAAGAGAGAAAAGTGCAATCACAAGAGAATCAAGCTAAAATCCTTTTCTAAGAACATCAGCAGCTGAGAGTTCAAGAGTGATAGAACATTAGTAGCTGAGGGTTCATAGAGTGAAAATCTGTCTTAGATCTTAGTTTGAGTGTTTATTCGTTCAAGCCTTAGATCCAGCTCTCATTCGTGATCGAGCTGTAGTTGGAAATCCCACCCTTTCTCACACCCTAAAAAGTGTGCTAAGACCTTACTCTTCCTGTAATTGAGTAGTCAGGTCGTCAAGTACCCGCAAACTTGACATAGGCTGTTTAGTGCCCGGAAACTAAACTGTAAGGTCGAAAAGTACCCGCAAACTTATCCTTAACGGTTGCTCAGCCCGCGTAAGCTGAGTGGTTCTGTCCAGAAGAACTTGGACTGAGGTGTGTGGATTCATGTTGGGAAATATATTAGTATAAGTTTTGATGAATTCCAAAACCGGCTGACCCCAACCGAGTAGATGTTGCCAGAACCTAATGTTAGAATTTAGGCTCACTGTTTGAGCAAAGTTAAGATTTTATCTTTACAGGTCTCCAGCTGAAGATGGCAACAAGGCATCACCAGACAGAACATCATTTGTGAAGAAAGACAACTGAGAGTTCATTTGTTCAGATGCAAACAAGGGAAAGTCTTCAGAACATCAGTTGAGAAGGAAACCAACTGAGCGTTCATCAGATGAAAAACAGTTGAAAGGAAGAGAACATCAGATGAAAAGGAAATCATCTGAGGGTTCAAACCCAACTGAGTAAATACAAGGAAGACAACTAAGTGTTCAGTTTCAGAACCTCAGTTATAGAATCCGAACAAGGAGTTCAACTGTTTGAAGTTCAAAGTCAGCTGAGAGCTCGACAGATCAGAACATCAGCTGAAGATCACTCAGACGAAGGTCAAGACTTTCAACCGACAAACCGAAGTTGACTGTCAAAGATTTGAATTTCAAAAGGAAGTCACATGAGGGTTTGACTGTTCAGTCATTACCCCATCTGGCCCAACAAAAGGCTGTCTCAAATGGAAAGCAGAAGAGCACAGATGCCATATCGGGAAAGTCTGCAGAGATGAGAGACAAGCCATCGCTTTCAACCTATCAGAGATCAACTGCTCCTCCAACGGCTAGTTGATTCTCTCCGCCTATAAATAGAGGCATTCTCTCATTCGAGAAAATATATAGAACAGACACGACGAAAATTCAAGAGCTTTCACGAGAGAAATTAAAACAAAAAGCAATTCTGCAAAATCATCATCTAAGAGCATTAGCAGCTGAGAGTTCCAATTTGGGAGAACATTAGTAGCTGAGGGTTCCTAGAGATCGAAACTGTTTTTGATATTAGGTTGAGTGTTTATTCGTTCAAGCCTTAGATCCAGCTCTCATTCGTGATCGAGCTGTAGTTGGAAATCCTACCCATTCTCACACCCTAAAAAGTGTGTTAGGACATTACTCTTCCTGTAATTGAGTAGTCAGGTCGTCAAGTACCCGCAAACTTGACTTAGGCTGTTTAGTGCCCGGAAACTAAACTGTAACGGTTTCTCAGCCCGCGTAAGCTGAGTGGAACTGTCCAGAAGAACTTGGACTGAGGTGTGTATTCCCCCCCCCCCCCCCCATACACCAGTAACTCGTATCGGGACCATCAAGTGGTATCAGAGCAGTGGTTCAAAAGACTGCTGATTCTATTTCACGAGGTGTGAATTCGAGAAATTTTCTTCAGTGGTCAACTGAACAGATCTTTTCACGCTAGTGCATTCTTGCTCGCATTTTTGTCCTGTTTGTGCAGATGGACGTCAAGGACAAGATCGTAGTCATGTTCTCTGTTATCAACTATACATCATGGAGAACTCGAATGAAGAAGATACTTCTGTCAAAGCATCATAGGATGCAACAAGTTCTCACATCTGGACCAATCGTCATACGAGACAGAATACTTCGCACTCCCACAAATCCCAATGATGGAGATGCAGTGGTAGAGTATGTGGAGAAACAGCCAGAAGACTACACTCCGGAGGAGGCCAAAGTGAGCCAGCTGGATATCTGGGCTCATAGCACAATAATGTCCACGGTTGGACAAGATTATCTGCCATGGATAGAGGAGTGTGAGTCTGCAAAAGAGATGTGGGACATCCTGGCCTCGCTAAGTGAAGGAAGCGACGAGACAAAGGAAAACAAGTTCTCGCATGCATGTCAAGATTTTGACAATTTCAGTCTGCGACCTGATGAGACTATCGATCAGCTAGAGCTCCGGTTTATGGACATCATCAGAAGAATCCAGTCCATCCGGAAAGGAAAATACACTCTAAGAGAAATAAATCTCAAAGTGTTGCAAGCTCTACCGGCCGAGTGGGATACTTTCACAAATATCCACGAGAGCCGAGCTGACCTTGGTGAAATGGGAACTGAAAGATTGTTCTCAATCTTGAAAGGGAATGAGTATAAAGTCAACCGAAGGAGGTCGCAGCCCTCAAGTCAAACAAATAGAATTGAGGATGTCGGCTCAGCATCAAAGTCAGTGGCCCTCCGAGCTGACTACTCAAAGTCGAGATCGTCAAGGCCAACCAGATCGGCTGACACGACTGCAAAGGAGCTGAGCAGAGAGGAACTGCAACAGAACATTGCAGCGTTGTCAAAGAAGTTAGCCGATATGGATACTCGGTTCGGCAAATATAAACGTTTCTATAAATCAAACCGAACTCGAGACAGTTCGAAGCCAGTCACCAATGGTTGCTTCGAATGCGGCAAGGAAGGACACTTCAAAGCTGACTGCCCAGACCTCTCAAAGAAGGAAAGAGAAGCACTAAGGGCCAAGCAAACTGCAAAGAATAAGGCCATGGTAGCTGAAGAGGCAGCTGACGATATGGACATCTTCACAGACACTGAAGATGAGGATGATCTGACCTCTACCAACAAAATCATCAGTCCGGATCAATGCCTCATGGCACTTGGAACCGACCAAGATGATATTGAGGTACAATCTAATTCTGCTTGCTTAAAATCTTCCAATTCTTCTAACCTGCAGGAATCTCTGAGCGATGAGTTGGAACCCTCATGGAATGATTTTCAAGAACTCGGTGAGGAACTACATCAGCAGTCGGTTGAGTTTAAGAGTCTTCAAGCCCAGTTCGCCAAGCTTGAAGATTCCTTAACCGAAAAGGATGATCTGATCAAGAGACAAGCTGAAGAAATTGACCAGCTGAAAAGTCAACTGAGTACAGCCAACCAAACTGAGGCTTCAACCGATGAACAGTTGAAGGAACAGATCAAGGCACAAAACGAACAGTTGAACAAGCAAGAGGCTCAGATCGACCAGCTGATGAAGACATCAGATGCCCAGACAGAGCATATAGCCGGTCTTCTCAAGGATCTTCAAACTGAGAAGGACAACCTGACAAAGCTATATCAGTCATCCGAGATCATCGAGAATCTCATCAGATACAGACGGCAAACGGATGATGTGTCTGGACTCGGATACGACGTGGCAAAGGACACTGGAATTCCACCAGCTACTTTCACCAAGGCTGAGGAAGTCATGGTCGCCAAACCTAACACAGTTGAGTCTGCAACTGAACGAACACCCTCACAACCGACAAAGACAACTGCGGCTGAGAAAGGCAAAGGAGCTGCAGATGGAGCACCAATGAAACAGTAGGTTAAGTCTACAACCGAGGGGGAATGTTCCAAGACTCAATAGAGGAACCGGAGACGTCGGAGTCGCAATCAGAACCGAGCTCAAAATTGACAACATAACCAAGCCCAGAACCGACGTGATAACCGACCAACAAACAAACCACAGCAGAGATGGAACCAACAGAACCGACCGAGCTTCAACCGACATAATCAACAACGGTTCCATCACCACAACAACCAGAGGTTTCAACAGAGTCAACCTATGTGGAACAGTTACAACAGCTATGGTTACTCATGCCACAACATGAATCAACATCCGGCCATGAACAGCTATCGTCAACAGCCAGGGCAATGGAATCAGAATCAGCCAAGAAGATTCCACAATGGCGTCCGACCTCACAGACAAACTCAACAGGATAAGAATCGCCATCAAAACAGGGGGAAAGCCTCACCTCCTAAAGCCCAACATGGGAGAAATCCAACTCCTCCCAAAAAACAGAACATCACTACTAACAACAAGCCTAAGGATAACCGAGGTGTTGTTATAGTTGATGATGAAGGAAAAGTAATTTGGAATGATAAATCCATCCGAGTGTACAGAGAAAAGCGACGCACAGTTCCAGGGGGAACTGGTTCTAACCTTCCAGGACCCAACTGAAATTGGGGACCTAAGCGAGTTTCTCCTTGTAGGTACAGGAGAAACAGCTGAGGAAGAAGAAGGCGTCTACAACAATGTGGGTGATGGACAGTGGATGCTCGAAACACATGACAAATCTGAAGGATTTGCTTGGAAGTTTCGTGGAGAAAGAAGGTCCATCAGTTACTTTTGGTGATAACTCAAAAGGTTATACCAAAGGTTACGGTACCCTTGAAACCCATCATGTTTCAATTTCTAATGTATCTTATGTTGATGGATTGAAGCATAACCTGCTCTCCATCAGCCAATTCTGTGATAATGGTTTCTCTGTCAAGTTTGATGCACAGGGTTGCAGAGTTAAAGATGTCGGATCAAAGCAGGTGATATTGTTGGGAAATCAAACTCCAACAAGGAATGTATACTACGCTGATTGGAACAGCAGCCTCCCTGACACTTGCCTGTTATCAAAGAGCAGTTCGGATGTGAGCTGGCTGTGGCACAAAAGGCTCAACCATCTGAATTTCAAGACAATGAACCGACTCGCCAGACAAGAACATGCAAGAGGCATACCTAACCGGGTGTTTTCAACAACACATATTTGCAGTGCATGCCAGCTGGGAAAGCTCGCTAGGTCCTCCTTCCGGTTGAAGACAACTCCCTCAACTGACCGAGTGTTACAGCTGATCCATATGGATCTCTTCGGGCCAGTTACACCAAAAAGCATTAATGGAAACGAATATACTTTGGTTGTAACTGATGACTACTCAAGATATACATGGACCATTGTCATGCGCCACAAGAGTGAAACCCGAGATGAGCTGCCCAAGCTGATGGATCGGATATCGAACCAACAAGAGATGAAGATCATATCTATCCGATCAGATCGTGGAACGGAGTTTCTAAATGAAACCATCATTGAGTATTGCGAAAAGAATGGCATAACCCATCAGACATCAGCCGCACGTACTCCACAACAGAATAGCGTAGCTGAGCAAAGAAATAGAACTCTGAAGGATGCAGCCACATCCATGTTAGCGAGCTCAGCACTGCCTAAGAGATTTTGGGCTGAAGCGATCAACACAGCATGCTACACACAGAATCGATCTCTTCTCACCAAGCGCTTGGGAAAGACGCCCTATGAGCTGTGGAGACGCAGAAAGCCAGATATTTCTTATTTTCGTGTTTTTGGATCTAAGTGTTATATTCACAACAATGGGAAGACTCAGTTGAAAACTTTTGATGCCAAAGCTTCGAAGGGCATATTTCTTGGATATGCAGCTCGGATCAAGGCATATAGAGTTTTCAACAACAGCTCTCGTGTTGTGGAAATAACACCTCATGTTAGTTTTGATGAATCTATCTATGAGTGCAAGGAACAGGTAAAGGAACAACACGCGGATCCAGCTGTTCTACCAGTTCTCACCAGATCGCAAGCTCTTCGGGAAAAGAACCGAGCTGAACCTCTAATATGGGCAACTGAGGATGAGGATCCATACTCCTCTGAAGATGAATGCAAAGACCTCAGCTCGTCCCAAGAGGGAACTTCAGCTGATGCCCCTCCAACTGCATCAGCATCCGATGCCCAACCGAGCTCAGTTCAAACTATTGTAAATGTTGAGGATCCAGACTCAACAGCTGATCAATCACCAACTCTGAAGACTCCAACTCTGATTTCTGAACAGCCACCGTTGGAAGAAGAAGGAAGACGCAACCGAAGATGGTATGAAGTTCATTCCACTGACGACATCATTGGAGATCCAACCAAGGGTGTGCGCACACGGAGCAGAGTTGCAAATCCAGAATCAACCGAGGAAGAATCCAACACTTATGCCCAATATGCTGAGGAATTGGTAGTTCTAGAAGAGTTCGAGCAAGCTGGAAATGTTGCCATGATATCTTGCTTTGTAGCTGATGTTCCAGAACCGAAGAATGTTGGGGAAGCTCTCAACTGTGTCCACTGGACAACAGCTATGCAAGAAGAATTGAATGAGTTTCTACGCAACTGTGTATGGGAGTTGGTAGAAAGACCAACTGGTGTCAAGGTGATTGGATTAAAGTGGATTTTCAAAAACAAGAGAGACGTAATTAGATTCATTGTGAGGAATAAAGCAAGGTTGGTAGCTCAAGGATACTGCCAATAAGAAGGAATTGACTTTGAAGATTCCTTTGAACCAGTTGCAAGGCTGGAAGCCATCTGGATCTTTCTAGCTTATGCCGCACATCACAAGTTCAAAGTATATCAGATGGATGTGAAATGTGCATTCCTCAATGGAGATATCAAAGAAGATGTATATGTTGAACAGCCTCCTGGTTTTGAGACTGGAGATGGAAGAGTGTACAAACTGAAGAAAGCTATCTATGGTCTAAAGCAAGCACCAAGAGCATGGTATGACACTCTTTGTGGATTTCTTCTGGACTCGGGGTTCAAACGAGGTTCAGTTGATAAAACACTGTTCACCATCAAAGTTGGAGAAGATATACTTGTCGTGCAAATTTATGTCGATGACATCATTTTCGGGTCCAAGTCGGAGGAGCTGTGCAAGAAATTCTCCGATCTTATGAAGGAAAAGTTCGAGATGTCAATAATGGGCGAGATGAATTATTTCCTTGGATTGCAAGTGAAGCAGTCACCTGAAGGGATTTTCATCAACCAGTCCAAATATACAAAGGAGCTCATCACCAAGTTCGGATTGCAGACAAGTAAGATAACGAAGATCCCTATGAACACGAACTGAAAGATCGAATCAGGAGCTGAGGGAAAACTCGTTGATGCCAGCCAGTATAGAGGGATCATCGGTTCACTGCTCTATCTAACTGCCAGCTGACCTGACATTTCATACGCAGTTGGAGTGTGTGCTCGTTTTCAAGTCCAACCAAGAGAAGCACACATGTTGGCAGCTATGAACATCATTAAATATCTGAAGGGAACTGTCAATGTTGGGTTGTGGTACCCAACTGATGACAATATCCAGCTGACCTAGCAGGAGATTGGTTGGATAGGAAGTCTACTTCTGGACACTGTCAATTCATGAGAAGCAAGCTAGTTTCATGGTTCTCCAAGAAACAAGCG
Organism: Schizonepeta tenuifolia; assembly: GCA_029490685.1. Classification (NCBI taxonomy): domain Eukaryota; kingdom Viridiplantae; phylum Streptophyta; class Magnoliopsida; order Lamiales; family Lamiaceae; genus Schizonepeta; species Schizonepeta tenuifolia. Next base: position 39,478,514 of record CM055958.1, on the reverse strand, counting down.
TGTGTGGCTACTTCGACAACCGAGTCAGAGTACATGGCTGCAGGAAGCTGTTGCATGCAAGTATTATGGCTGAAGCAACAGCTGAGAGATTATGAAGTCTCAACTGGACAGGTTCCCATTCATTGTGATAGCTCGAGTGCCATAGCTATCTCTCTAAACCCTGTTCACCACTCTCGGACTAAGCATATCGATATTCGTCATCATTTCATCCGAGACCATATTGAGAAGAAGGATGTGTCCATGGAGAAGATCCCAACTGAGATTCAGAGAGCTGACATCTTCACCAAACCTCTTCCTGAAGCCCGGTTCAAGATGCTGTGTGATCTTCTAGGACTTTTGGATACGAGCTAAAAACTCATCCGAGCTAAAAAGTCATCTGAGCTGATAAAGATTCATCCGAGCTGACGAATCGGATATCGAATTAAGGGGGAAGCTCAGATGAAGGGGGAATCTCAGATACGAATTGCCAACTGAAGACATCAAACGTCAGCTGAACAGATGAACTTGAGTCAGCTGATGGTATGCTGCAACAATGGAACAGACGTCAGCTGAATAGACGAACTCGAGTCAGCTGATGGTATGCGGCAACTGAGGAATTCAACTAATGAACACAGCTGATTCAGACATCAGCTGGAAGGTATTATTTATGACTGAAGGTGTTATGATATTAAATGAGAATGTTTGAAATAAATTCAAACATTCCTGACCATGTCAGCTAGACTAAACAAGCCATCATATCGCATTTAATGTAACCATCGAACCCTTAACCTTCGATATTGACCCCCCTCAGATCGATGAAGAAGCCAACCGCCAGACGATCCTTGCTGAGTATGAAGGAAGACTCAGCTACTGCTTCCGCAAGCTGATTGGTATGTTCGACTAGTTAAAGGTCGAAGAGTCCAACCTGAGGGAGTACTTCGACTACCAGAGCCTGGAGGTGGCTTACAATCAAAAGGTGACTGTGCTCCGACGACGTCTGGACAAAAGCATCCAAGAAGGGACAGACACCAGGGAGCTGTGCAACAACCCTGAAGTTGTTCACTTTCTTGATGACATGCTCGCCAAAAATGCCTCCTGCATGGACGACGTCGACGCAGCTAATGAGGTGGCCAAGAGAGAAGAAGACAAACTCAAGGCCTACCTCGCCAGCCGATCTCCCATGGTTGTCGCGGAGTCTGCTGCCCAGCCACAACCACCGCTTCTGCCTGGACCCTCCGATCAGCCAGCTCTCTCAACTGACGCCATTTGCGAGCTGATCTCGGAGAGGGTCAACCAGCTGAGGACGGAGATGCTGTCCAAGATCCAGCTGGGCAAGGAGAAAGAAGCTGACAGGATGCAGCAGCTGATGGCAGAAAATGCCAGCCTGAAGAATCAGCTAGAACACCTCTCCTCTTCTCTGCAGCCCAAGTTCGAAGATTTCTCCACGTCTTCCAGCTCAGAGGTCTCGGCTCTAAGGAAGGTTGTTCAGAGCCTCAGCTCGGATTTCAACGTGTTCAAGACCATTGCTGAATCTGACCTCGCAAAGTCCCAGCAGACTCAGGACCAGGAGTGGATGGCTCAGTTCGCTTCTTTCCGAGCTGAGTTTGTCTCCCTCCACAAAGAGGTCTCTGCGACTTTTGCAGCTGTGCAGCGAGCTGAATAGGAGCGCCAAGACCTGGAATTGGCGAAGAAGGTGGAAGAGAAGGACGCTGTTGAAGAGCTGTTTTCCCGCATTCAACAAGCTGAAGCCAAGTTGACCTCTCTGGATGGCACTGTTGCCACCCTTTTGGATGATGCCAAAAAGGGGGAAGACAAGGAGCCAGCAGTTGGGGAAGACAAGGAGCCAGCAGCTGGGGATGGACGAGGGAAAGCTGCTCTCCAGCAAGGAGAAAGAGTGCCAGCTGAAGCTGAAGGGTCGCAGCCCGAACTGGAAGTCTCCCACGACCTCGTAGCCGAGCTCACAGCCGAGCTTGATGCAGAACTTGACGGGATATCTGTTGAAGACTGCATTGAAGCTGCCAAAGCTATGGGAGAGTCAAAGGAGAAGTACTTGAATCCCTCTTGGATCAAGAAGTTCGCTGCCGATCAGGCCAAAAAGGTGGCCAAGTTCGAGAAGGAGCTCGCCAAGGTAGAGAAGAACGTCGACAGAAACAAAGCCAGCCGGAGTGTGCAAAGAATCAACAAGCACCAGATGAAGGCTGAGGCTAGAAAGTCGACGCATCAGCTGCAGAAGAACGCTCCACTCCCGTCTCGGTACCCACATGTTGACAAGTGGATGAATGCTTAGTGGAACGATGACTGGGAACAATTCAAGCATGAGTTCGTCAATGACTTCTAATACAGGAAAGTCTACTCGATTGAAGACCCAAGGCTAGCATTCAAGGAAGCCCTGTGAGAACTCAGATCTGGAGACCCTGGAATGTTTAGTCAGTTCAAGCTAGCTATACTGAATGCTCAGCTTGATCCCAAAACTGTTCCAGTTCCAAAGAAGTGCATATACCGCCCTCCGATGATCAAAGGCACGAGCACGCCAAATAGAAATGCGATCTTGGCTGAGGCGAGAAAAGTCTGCAAGGAACACGACGTCAACACTGGGATTGAGTCGGAAGCGAAGAAGGAGATCTTCAACCGTATCTTCAGCAAGTACGGTCAACAGTATTTCTGAGCTGTCAAAGTTTTTGAGCTGATAATGTTTTTGGATGTTGTAGTTTTTGGAGCAACTGTTGTATCTTTCTATGTTTTGCGCTTAACCTTGTAACCTTCAGTTGTAACAAAAACTTCAAAGTATATAATACGATTCACCTTGATGAACAATTCCTCATTGTCCAAGCTCTGAATCATAAAGTCTTTTAAATACCATTTTATAACTGTCCTAACCCGTTGATGTTTTATCTTATAGACTGTCTAGAATTTCAGCTGAGATTTTAGGTCAGTTAGAGAGGATTAGATCAATAGTGGTTTAAAGTTGTAAGAGGTTTTGGCATCATCAAAAAGGGAGAAATTGTTGGGAAATTTATTAGTATAAGTTTTGATGAATTCCAAAACCGGCTGACCCCAACCGAGTAGATGTTGCCAGAACCTAATGTTAGAATTTATGCTCGCTGTTTGAGCAAAGTTAAGATTTTATCTTTACAGGTCTCCAGCTGAAGATGGCAACAAGGCGTCACTCAGACAGAACATCAGTTGTGAAGAAAGACAACTGAGAGTTCATTTGTTCAGATGCAAACAAGGGAAAGTCTTCAGAACATCAGTTGAGAAGGAAACCAACTGAGCGTTCATCAGACGAAAAACAGTTGAAAGGAAGAGAACATTAGATGAAAAAGAAATCATCTGAGGGTTCAAACCCAACTGAGTAAATACAAGGAAGACAACTGAGTGTTCAGTTTCAGAACCTCAATTATAGAATCCGAACAAGGAGTTCAACTATTTGAAGTTCAAAGTCAGCTGAGAGCTTGACAGATCGGAACATCAGCTGAAGATCACTCAGACGAAGGTCAAGACTTTCAACCGACAAACCGAAGTTGACTGTCAAAGATTTGAATTTCAAAAGGAAGTCACATGAGGGTTTGACCGGTCAGTCATTACCCCCTCTGGCCCAACACAAGGCTGTCTCAGATGGAAAGCAGAAGAGCACAGATGCCATATCGGGAAAGTCTGCAGAGATGAGAGACAAGCCATCGCTTTCAACCAATCAGAGATCAACTGCTCCTCCAACGGCTAGTTGATTCTCTCCGCCTATAAATAGAGGCATTCTCTCATTCGAGAAAATATATAAAAGAGACACAACGAAAATTCAAGAGCTTTCACGAGAGAAATTAAAATAAAAAGCAATTCTGCAAAATCATCATCTAAGAGCATCAGCAGCTGAGAGTTCCAATTTGAGAGAACATTAGTAGCTGAGGGTTCCTAGAGATCGAAACTATTTTTGATATTAGGTTGACTGTTTATTCGTTCAAGCCTTAGATCCAGCTCTCATTCGTGATCGAGCTGTAGTTGGAAATCCTACCCATTCGCACACCCTAAAAAGTGTGTTAGGACATTACTCTTCCTGTAATTGAGTAGTCAGGTCGTCAAGTACCCGCAAACTTGACTTAGGCTGTTTAGTTCCCGGAAACTAAACTGTAACGGTTGCTTAGCCCGCGTAAGCTGAGTGGAACTGTCCAGAAGAACTTGGACTGAGGTGTGTGGACTCACATCTCCCCGTGGACGTAGGAGTTCTCTCCGAACCACGTAAATCTTGTGTGTCGTGTTTTTTTTTTGTGTTCTGTCTTTATTTGCAAATCTCAACTGACAAACTAACCGCATACAATCTGCATACTTTCACATCAACAGTTTTGGTTGTGACCAACCGTGCATAAAAGCGTGAGTTTGTTTTTACGAGTACATTTTCCACCACATTCCGCACAGCACCACTCTTTCAGCTGTGGTTGCTTACTCAGCTGTGAGATCCCAACTGAGTCCTTTTACTCAGTTGAAGTTGATTTCAAGTGTTAAATTTTTCAAAAGTTGAAAAATCCTAACTGGTGTATTCCCCCCCCCCCCCCCCCCCATACACCAGTAACTCGTATCGGGACCATCAATTCACATAACCCCGTGGACGTAGGAGGATTATTTCCGAACCACGTTATATCCTGTGTGTCTGTGTTTGTTTTTATTCAGTTGCTTTTGCATATTTATCTGATCAATCTAACCGACATATAAACCGCATTTGCACATTTTCAACCGAGCTGTTTTGGTTCTTGACCAACCGAGCTGTTTTGCGTGAGTTGTTTTTTAACCAGTTTATTTTTCCACCACTTTCCGCACAGCCTCACTCTTCCAGCTGAGGTCGCTTACTCAGCTGTGAAATTCCAACTGAGTCATCTTTTACTCAGTTGAAGTGTTTTTCAGGTTTAAGTTTTTAAATCCTAACGGGTGTATCCCCCCCCCATACACCAGTAACTCGTTTCGGGACCATCAGATGTTACGTTCAATCTCGACCATTCATTATCACCGTGGCTGGCTACCCCTCAACAGGATAGCACATACACCACAGGCTACAGTGTACACTAAACTTTGGAAAGTCCCTTTTGACTAACTCAAAGCCGATCGTTTAGTTAACCCCTTTTGGCTAACTCATAAGGTACAAGAGAATTCACATAAAACAAATAGTTCATGCCAAGATTATCACTTTGAAAACACGATTATCAAAGCGATAAAGAAAGGTTTTCGAGCATTGCTCATTTTGTTTCATATATAAAAGCCCACTTCGATAGGTTACAGAACTAAAGTACGAGCTTCCGTTCTTCAATCTTCCGTCCTGTCCTTGTGCTGACTTCCTCCTTCATCGTAAATAATCATACTTTAAAACTCGGTCATAAACGATAAACGAATATGAAAAATCGAATTAAGTTTTAGTCTTTTAGACTTTTAAGCATTTGCACGCTAAACTAAACTCTTTTAGTTAAACAGAAACGAGATATGAACACATCTCGTTTAGAACTCATTCGGCTCCGGACTTGACACTTAGGTCAGTAGTAAGAAGTAGTCGATAACTTGAAACAACTTAAAAGATCGAAAGAGTTCAAGTTGAGAAGAATTCATCTTAAGAAACTAAGTTTTAAAGATTTACTGCACAATAAAGAAGTTCTGGAGACTGCCCAGAACAGAGTATTCTGAAACAGGGGAGGTATTCTGTACCGAATGAAAGCTATGGAAATCTAGTTTACTCTCCAATTTACGGATCTCAATTCCGATAAACGAGCTAGGAGATATGGCAGTTTCCGTGAAGGGTCGCAAAACTGCCGAGTGAAACCCTAATGCTCGATAAAAATCGACGTACGGTTTTCTAGGTTCGTTTTATGTTAACTTACCTAGATTCTCACGAAAATTACACCTCAAGGCAGTCAACACGTATCTTCGTACGTGATAAACTCCTTTACATTTCTCGATTATAAGCACGGCGTTTAAAACCTCGTCTTTTCAAACTAATCATTTACTATACCAATAACAATTCAATTTCTCGTTTCTACTTCTCGTTTACAACTATAACTCATCATTTCATATCTCGGATGTAAAAGTCGTCAACTACAAACTCGTTCATTTAACAATAACAATCATTAATATCCAATTATTTTCCTTATTCGTCTTTTCTAACGATACTTAGGTTCATTCATTCGTCTCTTTTGAAAAAGCCAACGTTATTAGAATTCGTTCTAACTTTCCGATTACGATCATTAACTAACAAGATTATCAAAGGTTCAAATCATAAACCTAAACCATTATCTATGCTCGACTTATCGTCGATGGTTCGTCTCTTACTATAAATCTTACGTTCTCCATTTTCATTCAAATTTTACAACAACGATCATCATCTAACGAGCATCACTAATACGCAAATCACATTATCAAAAAATTAACGAGCTTCAACTTATCGACACGTCTTCGTCTCTTACGTTTTTCGTTTTATTTTTAGAAAAATCCCAATTAAATATATAATCATCCTCATACATCCTATATCTCATTTCCATAAACATAACATGCATATCATAACATTTACTATACTAAATCATGCATTCTTCATCTCTTATGTTTCGAATTTTATTTTTAGAAAAATCTAAATCAATTCATATAGTCAATTAATAACATGTAGAACACTAATCTATCGATCAAACATCAAAGAAATCGAACTACAAAAAACCCCTAAAATTCCATAAAATTTCGGTAATGACCTAATTGAATAGGGAGTGATTTTCTTCATGATTCAATCCGTAGAACTCGATTCTAGACATACTAGAACATGTATGGAACAAGAATCAACATGCTTCTTAATCTCCTAGGTTTCAAAAAAAATAGAAAAAGATGGAAATCAAGACTTGTTCGGTTCAAAACGTAGGAGATGTTCTTACCTTGCGTAATATGGACTCGGAAATGGAATTGATCGGTAGATGGAAGACTTGTGTGCTTGAGAAAGCTTGAAGGTTGGAGTTTTAATGGAGGATTGGAGAAGAAAAATGAGAGAGAGAGATGGCTTGGAGATGGCGGTAAAGAGGAGAAGGGAGGGAGAGATGGATGACTTACCATTAGATATATAAAGTGAATAAAAATCTAACTAAAGTGTAGTGAGTCGTTAAGGGCATGTTTGACGAGGATTTATTAGACGAAAATATCTCGTTTCCGGCTTTAAACGACGATTAAAAAGTCGAGAAAATACTTTCTTAGATGGTTACGAATTCGATAAAAACTAACTTGTCCGTTAGATTGGAAATAATTTACGTACTCGGAAAACCTAGTTCGTTTTTCAAAATTTGAGAAAAGGTCGGGATTAGACAGTCTAAAATTCGTCCGGAAAATCATAAAAACTAACTTTCTCCGGTGAACTCGTATCGAAGAAAAAGTGAATGTAAATTCTGACGGATTTTAATTCTGAGTTTTCGGACGAAAAATTTACCGGACGCAAAAACCCTAATACAGTAATCGTTCGACCGACTTCTGGAATTTATTTTCTGAAACGGATTTTACCGTTAGTCTTAGAATTTAATTTCATGATCTTAGGCGTGCAAAGCCATAATTATTAATAACTTTCATTTTTAACAACAGTAGAAAAATATCGGGGTATTACAGTCAATTTATTTATTAATCGACTGAATAAACAACTGCTATATTTTTATAGTTTAAGTTATTTTATTTTGGTCAATTTATTAATTGGCCGAATAGATAATTATTTTTATTAGGGAACCAATTTGAATAATTTATTGGTTGACCGAATTAAATTTGGAAATAGTTTAATACATTTTTATTTAATTTGATAAAAAATAAGTAATTTCTAATTTGTCAATTAATTAGGTAGACAGGCCAATTCCCAACTGACAGGTACCTCAACTCGGGATCCCACGTGACACATTTTCATTCTTTATTCTTATTAATTTTAAAATTTTCATTTTATTCATTTTTTTCATGTATTTTCTAAAATCTAGAATCGTCATAAATTGTGCATTTATAAATCAAAATCGTGGTCAATGGGTCAATTCTGACCTGGAACCGTGGTGGTAGACGAGCCAATTCCCAACTGACACTCGAGAAATTTTTCATTTTTTGCTTTTTTCCCCATGTATTTTCTAAAATCTATAATTATCATCCATGAAATAATTTTTACGTTATTTGTAGTTAGGTTTCCAACTTTGCATAATTTATAATTTTAATTAACGAATATTACTATACGATTAAGGATGATTAACGAATAGTACAATCATTATTAAATTTTTGGATCTATATAAATTTTATAAATTACGCACTTATAAATCACAGTCGTGGTCAACGGGCCAGTTCCGATGCAGAATTATGGCAGTAGACTAATATACGGATTTTAAACAAGTACGAGTATATAAATTTTAAACAAGTTTGAATAATCCTAAACACATCATCTCAAATTATTTTATTAATCGTCTCCATTGGAAAACGTAGAATATGTAGGAAAATTGGCAGAAAAATTACTAACAATTTATCAACGAGTCAATTCCGACCAAGAATCAAGAATCGTGCGCGTAGATGGGCCAATTCAGTATATGCGGGACAACTTTTTTTTTTAATATATATAATTTTGAATTCATAAAATTAAGGATATTCATGGTCAACTTTTATCTTATATCATTGACTAAATAATTTTATGAATCACAATCATTCCACATAAAGTTTTATAAAAAGGAAAAACTACCAAGTACATAGTGAAACAATTCTTGAAGTTGTATTCTCAGTTAAAAAAGTTATTCTCGAAGCTGGTAAAAAAGAAAACGAATGTCAGCATTTATTTTTCTATGAATATATTTGAAAGATGATTATTTATATTATACTACAATTTATAATTAAATTTTTATTTATTAAATATTGTGTGAATATTTTTTGAATATAGTTATGTATATAATTAAATATTAATTTCAGGTAAAAAGAAAATAACTGTCATCATTAATTTTTTTGTCAATAAATGTCACAGCCCCAAATCCTGAGGGACGGCCAAGCCGGGGTGCGACTAGGGGTTGGACTAAAGAGGCGGGGAAGAAAGGGAAATTACTGAATAAATGAATAATTTAACATCTATAACCAAGATAATATACTATGAACTGATTCTTATTAGACAAAAGAGAGTCAATCTCGAAATATCGCTCGACAAAGTTGTGATCAGAGAAGACTAGGTTTAAAGTATGAAAACTTAAACCGAAAAGATTACACAACAAAAGTGTATTAGTTTGCAGCGGAAAGACGTAGAATGATATCACATATCAAATGTGAAATCGAGGCTCAACTAAACTTTACTTCTTTAAGTACGACCTTTACTCAACCTCCTCCGCCTTCTTTACTCAAACTGCACATTTAAAAACAAACACGCAGGCCTAAGTACATAAAGCACTTAGTGGGCACATTGCCGAAAAACATTTCATACTTAGTATAGATTAATCATGCATCTTTTCATAAACACTCGTAAGACTTATACTGCTGTACACTTAATTCTAGATAACACACTGTAGGTTAACTCAGAATCCGATCGTCTGGATAGCACTCTGTGGGCTAACTCAGAATCCAAAACTCTGGATAGCACACTGTGGGCTAACTCAGAGAGGCACAAGAGAATTCACATATAATAATTCATCATGCACTGATAGTTACTTTAATACATACTTATTAAAGCAACAAGTAAACACTTTCGAGCAATGCTCATTTTATTTTGATAGAAAAGCCCACCTCAATCGTTTACAGAACAAATTTAACCTTCTGTCTTCCATCCTATCTTCTAATCTCAACGTCCTCCTTCTTTGAACACAAATAATCACACTTTAGTATTTCGTCGAGACGTTAAAAAGAAAACAGAAATTCGGAAACGGTTAAGTCTTTTAGGCCTTTGCACTTTACTACTTTCTTTAGATTAACTAATAAACGAGACTCAATCAATTCTCATTTATAAACTGACTAGGCTCATTACTCGACACTTAGGTCAGTAGATAAAAGGAAGTCGATAACTCATAACGACTTAAAAGTTCACAAGGAACGAAGTTAAAAAGGATTTAACTTAAGAAATCAAGTTTTGGAAATTTCTGCACAGGTCAGTAAGTTCATACAGAACAGGGTACTTCGAAACAGGGGATGTTCTCTGTACCAAAAGAAAGCAGTGGGTGTCTAGTTTACTCTCCAATTTACGGATCTCGATTTCGTTAAGCGAGCTAAAAGTTATGACAGTTTCCGTGAAACGTCGCAAAACAGTCCGCGATTAACCCTAGTGCTCGATAACTCGACGCACGACTTCCTAGGTTCAACTTATGTTAAACCACTTATATACTCACGAAATTACTGTCTCAAGGCAGTCTATACACGAGATCATTCCTCATGAATACTTTCTCCTTTCTCGATTAAAAACTCGGCGTATAATTCCTCGACTTTCAACTAATCAAAAACAATTTCATTTCAATTTCAAGCTTAAAACATCTTGAAGTTCTAATTCATATTTCGCAATTTATATAACCTCATCCACTACTACACTTAAACATATCACTATCAACTTCATTTCATATCTTCTTGATATCCTACTTCTCAATTTAATCATCAAACCATCAAATACTAATTAAAACAATATCTAACATTTCTAATTTCATTTAATTAGAACTCCAAAAATCTCAAACCCTAACCCCTTATTTCGGTCCTCTTCAAATAATTAGGGGAATTGATTTCCTTTTCGATTTCCACCATCTACTAATCCAATAAAGTACTAATTCATCAATCCATCATCTAATTTTAAACTAAATCTTCATCTTCTATTTTGTACCAATTTTCGGTCCACAACAATATTTAGGGGAAAAAAATGGATTTCTACTTGATTTCAACCATAACAATTCATTTCTATACATTAAATAACAAGAAATAAAACTTAAAACATCCTACTACAACACCATAAATTTCGGTCATGGCACAAAGTAGGAGAATTAAAATTCTAAATGGATAGAATGATAGCTATGATTTTTTCCTTGAAGAATATGTGATTGGATTTGAATTTTGATGGATGATGAGCAAGTTTGATGAAGAAAATCCTTGAAGAACTTGAAGCAACAATGGAGGATGAGAGAGAAGAGAGAGGGGCGGTTGTAAGGTGGAGGAAATGAAGAAGATGATGACTAAAGTTTTAGATATTATCTAATAAAGTAGGATGACTCACAACGTGTGAGTCATGGAGGGGGGAGGGGTGGTAAAGGTGGCGGTTTAGTTTAGGATTTTAATCGAAAATATCTCATTTTCGGGTCTAATACGCTGTATTAAAAACCGAGAAATATATTTTTAGTCGGTCATATTTTCGTCGAAATCTAATTCGACCATTAGATTAGAAATAAATCTCTTACTCAGAAAGCATAATTCGATTTTCGAAATCCGATAAAAAGTCAGGACATTACAGTCCAAATTTTGTCCGGAAAAATAATAAAAACGCATTTTTACTAACTTACTCGTCTCGCAAAAAGAGTGAATGTAAAATCAGACGGTTTCTCGATTTGAGTTTTCGGGCGAAAATTTTATCGGACGCGAAAACCCTAATACAGTAGTCGTTCAACCGACTTCTGGAATTTATTTTCAGAAACGGATTTCACCGTTAGTCTTAGAACTGAGAATCCTTAACTTAGGCGTGCAAAGCCTTAATTTATTAGAAAATTTTTATTTCTCGTCGGAAGAAAATATCTAGGGTATTACATTCTACCCCTCTAACGAAAAATGTCGTCCCGAAATTTGCTTACCTCATTCGCAAAAAGTTTCCACGTAGCTTCCTCTTGCCCGTGGTAATTCTAGAACACTTTACTAATCGTATCGACTTACTTCTTAACTCTCGCACTTTTTAATCCAAGATCGATTGTGGTCTTTCTTCATAACTTATAACTTAATCAAGAACAATGTCTTGGAATGAATTGCGCGTTTTAGAATTGAACACGTACTTTCTCATACGAGATACACAAATATAATAAACATTTCATAGACTTGGCGACACGGCCAATCTATATAACATTGAAACCTATCTTTTTCAAGATATCTACTAATCGTATATAGCTTCATCTAAGCTTACACTGAACGCGAAGAAATAATCAAAATAATCCTTAGCAGGAAAATCGTGAGGAAAATCTTGTCCTCATTCTCTAAAATTAAGTCAGGATGACATACATCGCATAAGACTTTCGTCACTTCTAGACTTCCTTCTCTTTGGTTCGAATCTGACGAAAGAATTGATCTATCACTTCACCGAGCGAATCTAGTTCTAGATTTTTCTCTTTCTTACAAGGCCTCGTAAGGCATAATACTTATCGTAGCCTGATAACTATTAGACTTTGATCTAACACTATCATCATTAACATTGTTTGTAATACTTGAATCATTCTCTTGGATTCACTAAAAATTCTTTCTTGTAAGTCTGGTGTAGCTAATAGTGCTACTATTCGGTTTAGTTATTGTCTCAGGTGTATCTAGCACTTTCCAAATCCATCATCTCAATTTCTGTACATGTGTTTCTTCTTCGATTAAGAGACACCCTACTTTAGTTGGAGTCTTGCGACTCAGCGTGTCTGCTACGTCGTTTGCTTTTTCCTGGATGGTAATTGATACCACAATCATAATCCTTCCATCCTATGGGTTATATCCATATCAAACATTTTCATTAACTCTTTACTTTAAGCGTTTACTTACTTTACTAAACCCCTTTTTTTCCACTTAAAAAGTTCACAAAACTGAAACAGGTAATAACTCCGATACTAGTTCTATAAACTTTTTAACTTCCCAAGTTAAACAAGTTCCTTATTAAACAAGTTGAACTAACACGATTTAGAAGAAATTTTCACGAAGTCAAAGCCCACTCACGGGGTCATATAAACATATACGTCGAACGAGTACTATTTTGCCTTCAACGAGGACTTATACAAAATTACACTACTACCAGTCTGAGTTACGCCAATTACTTGCCTAGTGACCCTTGCCCTTGTCCTGTTCTTCTGGCTTATTCACAAATGTCCATGCATTCTGCTCTTGTTGCTGTTGTGACTGTTGTTGTTGTTGCGGATGTGGCTGAGCTTGATTAGCTCTCAAGGGTTGGGGCTGACCATACAGATTCGATCCCACTGGTTGCAATGGTTTCGGACAATTTCTTCTCGCATGCCCCTTCTGACCACAGTTATAACAACCGTCAATGTTTGCCAAACAATTACCAAAGTGCATTCTGTTACATTTAGGGCAGGTAGGAACAGTGATTCTTCCTTGGTTATTGTCTGCCTGTTGTCCCTGCTACTGTCCTTATTGGTTATTTTCCCTCCATTGTCCAGATTGATTATTCTGATTCGGCTGTTGAAAGCCACGCTGATTTCCACCTTGATTTCCTCCTTCCCATTTCCTTTTTCCTTTAAGGCCGCTGTTATTGTTGTTGGACTGGTCTTGAGTTAGAGCCTGGGTTGGTGATGGTACGGGTGCTACAATCTTTTGTTCATCCGGCATAACTGCCTCCATGTCTAAGGCTCATCCTAGTATGTCTATATAGCTCAATCCTCCATGCCTGGCTAATGCTATTCCTAGTTCGTGTCTAAGTCCCCCACATAATTTCTTTGCTATCTTCTCGTCGGTATCTATCTACTCGAGTGCATACCTTGACAATTCACAAAAGGTTGCATCGTATTCAGTCACTGTCATCTTCCCTTGTTTCAGACTGCAGTACTCTGCTTCCTTCTTTGCTCTATAGGTTCTAGGGATGTACTTGTCGTAAAATGCTTCCTTAAACTCATCCCAAGTAAACTGAGCCAGATGCTATGTCAGAATAACCTCCTGCCTAGCTTCCCACCAGAAATCAGCTGGTCCGGTGAGTTGAAACGCAACACACGAAAGATGCTCCCTATCAGTACATCTGAGAAGTTTAAAAATTCTTTCGGTAGCTCTTACCCAAAGCTCAGCATCGCTCGGGTTTTCTGATCCATTAAAGACAGGTGGATTTCTTTTGAGGAACAGATCCTCTATGTCACGACGTAGTGGTGGTGGAGGTGGAGGGGTTTCCTGACGTCCTTGATCTTCCTCCCTCTCATGTTGTCTATGACCTCTTCCCGGTCCTCTAGGCCTACCGAGTCCCCTTCTTCTGTCATTCGCTACTCTTGGCAGCATTTTGAAACTAAAGGAATCAAGAATTCTCATCAACTCCATGCTTTAAGCACTCACCCATTCAATAAAAAATTAACTTATCTTAATCATCTTAGCAATTTCTCAAATTGCAACCAAACTCTTAACGGTTCTTAGCTTACCTTAACCATCTCATCTTGCCTTAATCATCTTAACTTAGACTTCTTAGTTTTTCTTGAAAAAAACTTTTAATTGGTTCTTATAATCATTAAAATAAAGTAACGACTCTACTTTGTTCATGTTACTTTTACGAAAGTAACATTTGTCTCTTATTCGCTTTAATTCCCTTTATTTTGTTCATCCCATTCGGATCATCTCTTGGATATCTTGGAACCATAGTTTCTTAGAACGTCTATGTTCTCAAAGAATCGGGAAGGCCTTAGAATTCGTCTAAATTCTCATGCCCATAAAACATTTTGAATAAAGAAATTATAACTCACATAATTTCATATACTATAGCATTCATGCTTTCACATAGTTCCTGTAATATCACAAAGTATAACTTTTATACTTTAATCACATCATACTTGGCATACTTATTCTCAATCATACTTGCATACTTTATTCACAAGTTCTTGCATGCTTATTCAAAAATTTCTTCTTAAAAGAAATCATACTTCTGAAATTCTTTCCTTACTTTTCTTCTTTGGTTGAGTCGACGTAGCGGGAGGTTGAGTTGTCATCTACACTCTTTAAACTTAGTGTTACGACTTAACTTTATTTGAAAGAAGACTCGGATATTAGAGTATATACAAATACTCTATCTTACTACTAGAAAGAAATTTGTATGTAGAGCAAAAACGATTGCTCTGATACCACTCTGTGGTATCACTAGAAAAATAACTTACGACCAGAGCAGAACCGAATGCTCTGATACCATTCTGTCATGGCCCTAAATCCCGAGGAACGGCCAAGCCGGGGTGCGACTAGGGGTTGGACTAAAGAGGCGGGGAAGAAAGGGGAATTACTGAATAAATGAATAATTTAACATCTATAACCAAGATAATATATTATGAACTGATTCTTATTAGACAAAAGAGAGTCAATCTCGAAAGATCGCTCGACAAAGTTGTGATCAGAGAAGACTAGATTTAAAGTATGAAAACTTTAACCGAAAAGATTACACAACAAAAAGTGTGTTAGTTTGCAACGGAAAGACGTAGAATGATATCACATATCAAATGTGAAATCGAGGCTCAACTAAACTTTACTTCTTTAAGTACGACCTTTACTCAACCTCCTCCGCCTTCATCACTCAACCTGCACATTTAAAAACAAACATGCAGGGCTAAGTACATAAAGCACTTAGTGGGCACATTGCCGAAAAACATTTCATACTTAGTATAGATTAATCATGCATCTTTTCATAAACACTCGTAAGACTTATACTACTGTACACTTAATTCTGGATAACACACTGTAGCTTAACTCTAAATCCAATCGTCTGGATAGCACTCTGTGGGCTAACGCAGAATCTGTCCCTCTGGATAGCACTCTGTGGGCTATCTCAGAATCTGATCGTTTAGTTGGAATCTCTGGATAGCACTCTGTGGGCTAACTCATAATCCAAAACTCTGGATAGCACACTGTGGGCTAACTCAGAGAGGCACAAGAGAATTCACATATAATAATTCATCATGCACTGATAGTTACTTTAATACATACTTATTAAAGCAACAAGTAAACACTTTCGAGCAATGCTCATTTTATTTTGATAGAAAAGCCCACCTCAATCGTTTACAGAACAAATTTAACCTTCTGTCTTCCATCCTATCTTCTAATCTCAACGTCCTCCTTCTTTGAACACAAATAATCACACTTTAGTATTTCGTCGAGACGTTAAAAAGAAAACAGAAATTCGGAAACGGTTAAGTCTTTTAGGCCTTTGCACTTTACTACTTTCTTTAGATTAACTAATAAACGAGACTCAATCAATTCTCATTTATAAACTGACTAGGCTCATTACTCGACACTTAGGTCAATAGATAAAAGGAAGTCGATAACTCATAACGACTTATAAGTTCATAGGAACGAAGTTAAAAAGGATTTAACTTAAGAAATCAAGTTTTGGAAATTTCTGCACAGGTCAGTAAGTTCATACAGAACAGGGTACTTCGAAACAGGGGATGTGCTCTGTACTAAAAGAAAGCCATGGGTGTCTAGTTTACACTCCAATTTATGGATCCCGATTTCATTAAGCGAGCTAAAAGTTATGACAGTTTCCGTGAAACGTCGCAAAACAGTCCGCGATTAACCCTAGTGCTCGATAACTCGACACACGACTTCCTAGGTTCGACTTATGTTAAACCACTTATATACTCACGAAATTACTGTCTCAAGGCAATCTATACACGAGATTATTCCTCATGAATACTTTCTCCTTTCTTGATTTAAAACTCGGCGTATAATTCCTCGACTTTCAACTAATCAAAAACCATTTCATTTCAATTTCAAGCTTAAAACATCTTCAAGTTCTAATTCATATTTTGCAATTTATATAACCTCATCCACTACTACACTTAAACATATCACTATCAACTTCATTTCATATCTTCTTGATATCCTACTTCTCAATTTAATCATCAAACCATCAAATACTAATTAAAACAATATCTAACACTTCTAATTTCATTTAATTAGAACTCCAAAAAAATCAAACCCTAACCCCTAATTTTGGTCGTTTTCAAATAATTAGGGGAATTGATTTCCTTTTCGATTTCCACCATCTACTAATCCAATAAAGTATTAATTCATCAATCCATCATCTAATTTTAAACTAAATCTTCATCTTCTATTTTGTACCAATTTTCGGTCCACAACAACATTTAGGGGAAAAAAATGGATTTCTACTTGATTTCAACCATAACAATTCATTTCTATACATTAAATAACAAGAATTAAAACTTAAAACATCCTACTACAACACCATAAATTTCGGTCATGGCACAAAGTAGGAGAATTAAAATTCTAAATGGATAGAATGATAGCTATGATGATTACCTTGAAGAATATGTGATTGGATTTGAATTTTGATGGATGATGAGCAAGTTTGATGAAAAAATCCTTGAAGAACTTGAAGCAACAATGGAGGAAGAGAGAGAAGAGGGAGGGGCGGTTGTAAGGTGGAGGAAATGAAGAAGATGATGACTAAAGTTTTAGATATTATCTAATAAAGTAGGATGACTCACAAGGTGTGAGTCATGGGGGGGGGGGGGGTAAGGTGGCGGTTTAGGATAGGATTTTAGTCGAAAATATCTCATTTTCGGATCTAATACGCCGTATTTAAAATCGAGAAATAAATTCTTAGTCGGTCATATTTTCGTCGAAATCTAATTCGACCATTAGATTAGAAATAAATCTCTTACTCGGAAAGCATAATTCGATTTTCAAAATCCGATAAAAAATCGGGACATCACAGTCCAAATTTTGTCCGAAAAAATAATAAAAACGGATTTTTACTAACTTACTCGTCTCACAAAAAGAGTGAATGTAAAATCAGACGGTTTCTCAATTTGAGTTTTCGGGCGAAAATTTTATCGGACGCGAAAACACTAATACAGTAGTCGTTCAACCGACTTCTGGAATTTATTTTCAGAAACGGATTTCACCGTTAGTCTTAGAATTGAAAATCCTTAACTTAGGCGTACAAAGCCTTAATTTATTAGAAAATTTTTATTTCTCGTCGGAAGAAAATATCTGGGGTATAACAATATATTTGGAAGATGATTATTTATATAATTTAAAATCAATATTGTAGTCAATAGGCCGGTTCCAGGTCAGAACTGTCGGGGTAGACAGGATGATTGTGAATTGGTGGTTTAACTTATTTCTTTATCTTAATCTTGTGTTGAGTTCATAATGTGGGGTATTGTCATAGCCCCAAATCCCGAGGGACGGCAAAGCCGAGGTGCGACTAGGGATTGGATTAAAGAAGTGGGGAAGAAGGGGGAATAAAATAAATAAACACAATAACTAAACAACAACTGATATCTATGAACGGACTTTATTAAAAAGAAAGAGAGTCGACCTCGAAGGATCGCTCGACAGAGTTGTTCTCAAAAGAAACTAAGTTCAAAGTACGGGACTTAGACCAAAAGATATACATTAAAAGAAAATAGTTTGGCAGCGGAAAACGTAAACTAGAACACTACTATTCTCCTCTAATTACAACCTTTACTCAACCTCCGCCGCTCCCATCGCTCAACTTACACATTTAGAAAACATATGCAGGGCTAAGTATAAACATACTTAGTGGGCACATTGCTGAAAATATAATATAAGAGTATTGATTTATCAGGCATCTCAATAAGTAGCGCATCGGGGTTTTTCATCAAATGCCCGTGCCTACTAAATATTTTCTTTCTTTTTCACAATATAGCTTGCGCAAGCCTTTACAGATGTTACGTTCAACTTGCCCAACTTCTATTTCAACGCCGGGGAAGAGTTAACTTCTTCCGCGTACGTTCTACTCACCACGGCTGGCTACCCCTCAATAGAGTACCACACACACCGGCTACCGTGTACACTAATTCTGGATAACGCTCTGTGGGTTAACTCAGAATCCGATCGATTAGTTAGCCCCCTTTGGCTAACTTAGAAAGGCACAAAAGAACTCACATAAAACAAAGTATTTTATGCCATGATAATCACTTTTAAACACAGTTATCAAAGTAGTAAGTAAACATTTTCGAACATCGCTCATGTGATTTGATATATAGAAAAGCCCACCTTAGCGATTTACAGAACAACTAAAGCTTTCGTCTTCTGTCTTCCGTCCTGTCTTCTAAACTCGATTTCCTCCTTTGAACGTAAATAATCAAACTTTAATAAAAGGTCGAGACGATAAAAGAAAAGGAAATCGAATTCGGTTAAGACTTTTAGGCATTTGCACTTTAACTTAATTTCTTTTGATTAAAAGAAACAAGACTTGAACACTTCTCGTTTAGAACTAACTCGGTTCCTTACTCGACACTTAGATCAGTTAATAACGGAAGTCGATAACTCATAACGACTTAAAAGTTCTAAAGAAATTGAGTCGAAAAGAATTAAACTTAAGCAAATGAGTTTTAGAAAATTCCTGAACAAGTCAGTAAGTCTGGAGCTTGTACAGAACAGAGTACTTTGAAACAGGGGATGTGCTTTATGTCAAAAGAAAGCTACGGAAGTCTAGTTTACTGTCCAATTTACAGATCTAGATTTCGTTAAGCGAGCTAAGATTTATGACAGTTTCCGTAAAGGGTCGCAGTACAGTCCGCGGTAACCCTAAATGCTCGTTAAACTCGACGCACAATTCCCTAAGTTCGACCAATACTATACAACCTTTATGTGTATGAAATTGCTATCAAATTACAGTCATGACACACATTCCTTTATCGTGAATACCTTCACGTATCTTGATTAGCAAAACGATGAGCACTTCCTCGTCTTTTTCAACTATCCGATTACTAAAACCAAATTCCATTTCAAATTCGATTCAATTCTTTAACTTCTATATTCATACTTATATGAAATCATCACCAACTACAATCTTGTTTATTTATCAACATTAAACACTAATATCAAATTAATTTCCTGATTCGACTTTCCTATCGACAATTAAGCTCGTCTCTTCGTCTCTTACTAAAAATTAAACTTTCTTAGAATTCGTTCAAACTTTCCAATTATGTTTATTAACTACTAAGATTAGCAAATACTCAAACCATAAACCTATATCATTATCCATAGTAAATTTATCGACGATTCTTCGTCTCTTATGATTTTCATTTTATTTTTAGAAAATTCTAATTAAATTATATGTTCATCTACAAGCTTACTACTTATCAATTATATCGATACATTATCTAAATCATTACAATTTCTCATCCAACTACTCACTTCTTTCTCTCTTACAACTTGGTTTCTATTTTTAGAAAATTCTCTATAAATTCATCCAATCATCTACTAATCCATAGAGTACTTAAACCACAAATCAATCATCCAAAATCAAGCTTAAACTTCAAATCCTATAACTCCTATAATTTTCGGTCCTCATTCAATAATTTCAATCATGATTCCACTTGATTTCTATCCATGTAAACTTAATCATAAGCATATAATAACCATGAAAATAAACTTAGACATCAATCCTACAACTCCTAAAATTTTCGGTCCTTACAACAATTAAAGGAATTGAAATTTTAATTGGATAGAAAGGAAGCTATGATCATTACCTTGATAGATATGGACTTAGAATTAGGATTGAATGGAAGATGAACAAGTATGATGATGAATCCTTGATGAACTTTGAAGAGCTTCTATGGAGAAAATGAAGAACGAGAGAGATAGGAGAGAGAGAGGGAGAGTGGCGGCATAGAGGGAGAAGGAAGAGAGAATATGATGTGGTGTCCAAATGATATTTTAGATGATAAAGTAGAAGAAGAAACTAAGAAGATGACTAAGGGGGGTGTAGGTGGCATATGGCGGTTTTGGAGTAGGATTTTTAATCCAAAATATCTCGTTTACGGGTCTAACATTGCGTTTTTAAATTCGAGAAATTAATTTCCTAGACGGTTACGTTTTTGACGAAATCTAATTCGACCATTAGATTGGAAATAATTTACTTAGTCGGAAAGCATAATTTGATTTCCGAAATTCGAAGAAAAGTCGGGACATGACGGTTCAAATTTCGCCTGGAAAAATAATAAAAACTGACTTTCTCCACTAGACTCGTATCGCAGAAAAAGTGAATGTAAAGTCAGACGGTTTTTCGATCTGAGTTTTCGAACGAAAATTCTATCGGACGCGAAAACCCTAATACAGTAGTCGTTCAACCGACTTCTGGAATTTATTTTCAGAAACGGATTTCACCGTTAGTCTTAGAATTGAAAATTCTTAACTTAGGTGTGCAAAGCCTTAATAAATTAATTACTTTTTATTTTAGTGACGGAAGAAATATCTGGGATATTACATCCTACCCCTCTAACAAAAAATTTCGTCCCGAAATTTGCATATCTTCATTAAACTGTTCGGGGTATTTTTTTCTTATTCTTTCTTCAAGTTCTCACGTGGCTTCTTCTTGCCCGTGGTAATTCTATAACCCTTTTTCCAATGGTATCGACTTATTTCTTAATTCTTGTACCCTTCGATCCAAGATCGATAGTGGTCTTTCTTCATAATTTTAAGTTAGTCTCAAGAACAACGTCTTGCTGACGAAACCACGTCTGTAGGATCGAACACACATACTTTTTTAAATAAGATACACAAAACATAATAAACATTCCATAGACTTGGCGACAAAGCCAATCTATACACATTGGAAACTATCTTTTCAAGATATCTACTAATCATATAAATCTTTGTCTAAGCTTTATACTTGACATGAAATTAATAATATTATCCTTAGAAGGATAATTATGAGGAAAGTCTTGTCCTCATTCTCTAAATTTAAGTCAGATTGACATACATTGCTTAAGACTTTCGTCACTTCTAGACTTCCTTCTCTTTGGTTCGAATCTGACGAAAGAATTTATCTATCACTTCACCGAGTGAATCTAGTTCTAGATTTTTCCTTTCACCTACCTCATCATATTAAAGCGGTTATCTATACTTCTTTCTATACAAGGCCTTGTAAGGCGCAATACTTATCGTTGTTTGATAACTATTGTTGTAAGCAATTCGATTAACAGCAAAATATTCTCTCAGCTTGCACTTCGGTTTAATACTATCGTTCCCAACGTATCTATGAGTATTTGAATCGTTCTCTCGGATTGTCCATCCGTTTGGGGGTGATAAAATGGTACTAAACTAAGTCTTGGTACCTAACTCCCTCTGCCTAGTGATCCAAAACCTTGAAGTGAATTTGGCATCTCTATCAGACGTTATTGACTTTGGTATTCCGTGCAGACGTACAATCTCACGGATATTCAACTGTGCCAATTTCTCTGATCCATAGGTAATTGGGATTGGTAAAAAGTGAGCTGAATTTGTGGGCCTATCAATAACTAACCAGATGGCAGTATTTCCTTTCTTAGTCTTGGGCAAACCTGTCACAAAAATCCATAGCTATATCTTCCCATTTCCATGTTGGAACACTTAATGGCAAACCTGTCACAAAAACCCGTATGGTCGTCGATGTAAAGCTTTCACTTGTTGACAAGCCAAACATCTTTCTACAAACAAGGCAACATCTCGTTTCAATCCGTTCCACCAAAAAAAAATTCCTTCTTAAATCTTGATACATCTTCGTACTCCCTGGGTGTGCTGTATATGGCGTATCGTGAGCCTCACTCATGATATCGTTCTTCAATTCGTCGTCATCAGGGATACAAAGTCTACCTTCAAATAAAATCGCATTATCTGGTGCTTCGGAAGAACCGTCTGGTTTATCTGTTCTTATCCTTAGTCGAAGCTTCTCGATCGACTCATCCTTTCTCCTGGCACTTATGACTCTCTTTCGTAAGTCCGGTGTAGCTACTAGTGCTGCTATTTGGGTCGTTATCGTTTCAGGTGTATCAAGCACTTCTAAATCCATTTTCTCAAATTCTTGCACAAGTGTTTCTTCTTCGATAAAGAGACACCCTAACTTGGTTGGAGTCTTGCGACTCAGCGCATCAGCTACAACGTTTGCTTTTCCTGGATGATAATTGATACCACAATCATAGTCCTTGACTAATTCGAGCCATCTTCTTTGTGACATATTCAATTCCTTTTGCTCGAAAAAGTACTTGTGATCTGTAAAAATCTCAACCCTTACCCCATAGAGATGATGTCTCCAAATTTTCAACGCATGCACAATGGCTGCTAGTTCTAAATCTTGGGTTGGATGATCGACTTAATGGGGTCTAAATTGTCGTGAAGCATAAGCTATCACCTTTCTTTCTTGCATTAATACGCACCATAATCCGTTCTTTGAAGCATCTGTATAGACCACGTATTCTTTATTTGCTTCTGGGAGACCTAACGCTGGTGCGGTGATCAACTTTTCCTTGAGCATCTGAAAACTTGTCTCGAACTTGTCAGTCCATTTGTACTTGTTTTCCTTCTGAAGTAGTTACGTCATAGGTCTAGCAATTAAAGAAATTCTCTCGATGAATCTTCTATAATATCCGGCTAAACCTAAGAAACTCCTAATTTCGTTAGGACTTGTGGGTGATTTCCAATTGCGTACTGCCTCTACCTTGGCAGGATCTACCTTGATAATTTCTGCTGATACTATATGTCCAAGAAACATTACTTCCTTTAGCCAAAACTCGCACTTACAGAAATTAGCATAGAGTTTCTCAGCTCTAAGCGTTTCTAACACTATCCTTAGGTGTTCTTCGTGCTCCTTCTTATTCTTGGAGTAAATGAGAATGTCGTCGATGAATACTAAGACGAATTTGTCTAAGTACGGGTGAAAGACTCTATTCATGAGATCCATGAATACTGCGGGGGCGTTAGTCAAACCAAATGGCATAACTAAGAATTCGTAATGGCCATATCTGGTTCGAAATGCAGTCTTAGGTATATCTTCGGGTTTGATTTTCAGTTGATGATACCCGGATCTTATGTCTATCTTTGAAAAGACACCTGCACCTTTAAGCTGATCAAAGAGGTCTTCTATCCTTGGCAAAAGATATTTATTCTTATGGGTGATCTTATTTAGCTCTCGATAGTCTATGCACATCCTAATAGAACCATCCTTCTTTCTGACAACAAAATAAGTGCTCCCCAAGGTGAACGCTTGGTCTGATGAAACCGAGATCTAACAACTCTTGCAGTTGGATCTTAAGTTCTTCGAACTCCTTTGGCGTATGCTCCATACAGAATGGCACAATTAATAGATAATCGATCCATCCCATGGATTATATCTACGTCGAACATTTTTTGTTACGTTCAGATCGTTTGCTATGATCTTTAAAAGATCCTAAGTCCAATTCTATGTTCGAGCAAAACTTAAGGGAGTAATGATAATTTCTCCTAAGGGCATGGCTATTCTCATTTCATGATTAGCGCGCTCTGGTTTTACTTCTATAGTGTCAATAGGTGACGAGCCCAAATTTTGTGCTCTTGTCGTGTGTGTTTTAGGTCTAGATCGAGTCTGTTTTAGTGTCTTTTGTGTCTATTTTGTGTCTGGGAGGACACTTGAGTTGGCAGGGCAAGGAAAGGCAGGTATTGGGCAAGACTGGAGTTAAAATATGCAAAAAAAGAAGGAACTGACGATACGAGGCAATGACCATAGTAGCCGTGCTCGTGGCTCAAGCTACCAAGGGCATAAGTCCAAATCAAGATGAAGAGCTGCTCCACTTTCAGTGGTATGGTCAATCTAGACGTTTGCGTGTTTCACTCTAGAAGGTAAGGTGCAGACTACTGTGGGCAAGAGATGGCAGAGAGACTGAGGAAGGCAGAGTGCAGAGCTTGGACAACGACGCTGGTGCGTGAAGATGCAGCTGTTAGAGTCCTATAAGGAAACAAATTCCTTGCGGTACAAGATTGCGATCAAAGTTTCCTACTACAGCAGCAACACTATTTTGGCGATAAGGAAGGATATCTTTCCAACCTTATCCATCGAGCTTTACATGGAAGCAGCCGGCCCGTTCTCTAGAAGGCCCGTTTGTAGGTTTGCCCTAGTTTTTGTACTTTATAAATACATGCATGCATGCAAGGCGCAGGAGACACTTTTTCAGCTTTTATCTCTTTAGTATTCCGCAACAAACAATTTATGCTTTTGTTCTTAGATATAGTTTACGTTTAATGTTAAGTCCCAATAGGGCGAACTTCTTTTGCTTATCGTTATTAATTCAAGTATGTTTTTCTATATCTCTTTTGATTTCGTTATTTACTTTATGTCTAGCTAAGCCTTTAAATCCAGGTTTAGGATAGATGATATGATGTATAACTTGTAAATCTCGTGAGGTCTAAGTGTTCTTGATAGTTGCATAAGTGTGTTCCCGACGCATTGAGAAACGATTCCAAAGAAGTTCGGTGGTCACAGGTAACTCGGAAGGCCAACGAGCCCTGGGCACATACGGATTCCTACATCGCAGGAGGGTTATCAAGTGCTGGTCGCAATTGCCTTACGTTCCTCGAGAGCGGCAAGAGCGGGTTGTAGTCTTGGCCTAGACCTGCAAAGATGTGTCAATGCTGGAGAAAGCCGGAAGAGAGGTCCTCGTATCTCACCCGTTGCCGGAGTGGGCCCATCTAGAACCAAATGCTGCTTGACCAACATGCGCCTTATAAAGGTGGAATGCCTGGGGACTTTTGGACAAGCAAGAGGATTGGCTAGGGTATGCCTGTCAAGACCTAAACGTAAGGATGGAGCTGGGCGGACTATGTAGCGTACGTGGCGACGTGACAGTAGGGCCCTGCATAGTTTTAGCCTATAACCACTGACATACATGTGCAACAAATATCTTTGAACCGATGATCGAGAAAAAGTTATACTCATTGATTCGAAACCTAAATCTGGATTGTTTTTATTACTGATCTTTTTGCTTGTAAAGTTACAGTTATTTACTTTCAGCAGTTTGCCAAAGGTGATAGTGACAGTTACCCAATGCCATAGTAGATAGATACTTAACACAACCTTTTTGTGACCCAACCAGAGATTATCGCGAGCAACTCCCTGTGGGATCGACCTTGTACTTGCCAACTAGCTGTTCCTAGGGGTAGGCATAGGAGTGAAATACAAATAGTATTTTGTCGCAGCTTAAACGACGGCTACGTCAAAATTGGCGCCGTTGTCGGGGAGTTGATTACAGTGGTAATTTATGTTTTGCTATTTTCTTTAATCTGATTTTATGCAAGAAACTAACCTCACAGGAAAGGGAGGAGAAACGTGGTACGATGATAACATCAACCTGACCTTGAGGAGGATTCGAGCAGAGAAGAGGAGGACGGAAGAGACATTGGAAGAAATTCTAGAGGAATTCTTTGACGAGGAAGAACTGTCCTTGTCAAGCAAAGCAGAAGAAGAAGAAGAAGAAGAAGAAGAAGAAGAAGAAGAAGAAGAAGAAGAAGAAGAAGATAATCGAAGCGAAGTGTCAATGCAGAACCCAGTGGAGGAGGAGAAAACCTTAAGGGAGATGGTGTTCCCTAACACCATGAACCTGAGGCCTTCAGGCATAACTTTGCCTACACCCACGCGTGCATGGGAGCTGAAGTCCCATTTTATACAGATCCTGCCCATGTTCAGCAATCACCCAGGCGAAGATCCACAAAGACACTTGCAAGATTTCGAGATGGCCTGTGGAACCATCCATACTGTTGGAAATCTGAGCGAATATGTAAGGCTCATTGCCTTCCCATTCTCTTTGCAAGACAACGCAAGGGAGTGGCTTTATTCATTGCCCATAGGATGTGTTACCACTTAGTAAGAGCTGCAACAGAAATTCTTGGAGAAATACTTTGCAGCCACCCGAATTCAGAAGATGAGGAAGATGATTACAAGCATTAAGATGGGCATTGGAGAGGATTTTTACTCGTACTTCCACAGATTCAAGCAGATACTAGCAAAGTGCCCACACTATCAAATTGTTGATCATGACTTGATCCAATGTTTTGTGGATGGACTGAGAACGAGTGAAAGGGCATTGGTCAACGCAGCTTGTGGAGGGTCAGTTATGAGAAAACAACCAAGTGTCGTGTTCAAGATGATTGCTGAGATGGCAGAGGAGCTGAGGGAAGACGGGGAGAATTGCCCAAGCTATCAACAACTGCAGCCAAAGCACCACCGACTTCAACTGGAATGAAGGATAAGCTTGACCAGATGTTTAACAAGATGGATGCCCTGGTAACCGTTTTATCAGGCAACAATAAGAAGGCGGTGAAAGCTTGTGGAATTTGTATGGCAATCTCGCATGCAACGGATCAATGCCTAAGCTTGGAGGAAGAGGTCAATGCAATTGGATACAATAATAATAACCAAGGGAGGGCATATGATCCGAAGTCGCAATTCTACAACCCAGGATGGAGGAATCATGAAAATCTAAGGTATGGAAACAACAACTACCAAGGGTTTGGGCAACAGCAACAGGCACAACCACAACAACAACAGCAGTATCCTCCTAGAGATCAGAATAAGCCAAGCCTAACGGATCAAGTGACTTCCTTGGCCAAGGATAATATCAGAATGCAGCAGGAGCTTGAGAAGTTTAGGATGGGGACAAGGGGAGCCATTCAAAGCATAACCAACCAACTGACTAACTTGGTCAATGCTATGACCAGATTCGAGAAGAGACAAGGAGAGCTACCTGCCCAACCTGAAATGCCTCCTCAGGCCCAAGTCAATGCAGTCACGCTAAGAGGAGGAAAAACATTGCCCGATAGAGATCAGATGCCTGGTGCCGATACTGTGCTGCCCAAGGAATAAGAAAGAGAAGTAAAGGGCAAAGATATGGAAGTAGATGAGGAGAAAGAAGAGGAAGTAGAAGTTCCAAAATCTGTTTATGTCAAGCCTAACCCTGTTGTTCGTGCTCCTTTTCCTACCAGGTTGAGAAGAAACAAGAAGGATGAAGAGTTGTCCGAGATGTTCAAGATTTTCCAAAATGTGGAGATCAACCTGCCCCTCCTCGTAGCACTTCGCAACATGCCCAAGTGTGCCAGATTTCTGAAGGAGCTTTGCTCAAAGAAGGTCAAAAGTGCGGACGAAGCTAAAGTTCTCTTGGGAGAAAGTGTTTCAGCAGTTCTAAAGTGAGACTTGCCCAAGAAGTGCGGAGATCCAGGGATGTTTGCCATTCCCTGCGTAATAGGAGATATGAAGATTGAGCGTGCCATGCTTGACCTGGGGGCGTCAATCAATGTGATGCCATTGGCCATGTACGATGAAGATGTGATGGGACCACTCAAGTCTACTAGAGTGGTTATTCAATTGGCGGATAGATCTAATGTGTACCCTGAGGGCATACTTGAAGATGTGCTTGTCAAGGTGCAGGACTTAATTTTCCCAGCAGATTTCTATGTCCTCGACATGGGCAAGACAGGAGCTAAAGCACCAATTATGCTGTTGGGGAGGCCATTCATGAAGACTGCCAAGACTAGAATTGATTGCAACTCAGGGCAGCTAACATATGAATTTGATGGGGAGTCAGTTACTTTCAATCTATATAAGGCAATGGAACACCCCCAAGACACGGAGATGGTCGAGTATATTGACCATGTTGATCAAGCTGTAGAAGAGGCAGTCCCTCTTCTTGGAAGTCAAGATCCCTTGAACACGGTCATCCAAGGAGGAGTTGAAGAAAGTCTGGATAATTCTTACCAGGTTAGTCGAGCTTTAGAGTACTTTGAAGCAGAAGGAGTAGATGGACCCCGACCGTCACCATATGCCTTGCCCAAGGTCAGAGATGAAGACAGATTGGTGCCTTCACTTGTTCGAGCACCTAAGTTGGAACTCAAATCTCTCCCTGCTCATTTAAAGTACATTTTTTTAGTAGAGAATGATACACTGCCAGTGTTATAAGTTCAGATTTGAACAAGAAAGAAGAAGATGGAGTTCGAGATGTCCTTATGCGCTACAAAGATGCAATTGGTTGGACCCTTGCCGACATCAAAGGCATTAGTCCATCTCTTTGCACTCACCATATCTTGATGGAAGATGATGGTAAACCAACTAGAGATCCACAACGGAAGTTAAACCCAGCCATGAAGGAAGTGGTTATGAAGGAGTTACTCAAGCTGCTAGACTTGGGCATTATCTACTCAGTTCCAGATAGCAAATGGGCAAGTCCGGTACACATGGTGCCCAAAAAGTCAGGAATACAAGTGATCAAGAACGAGAAGAATGAGCTTGTGCCTTTAAGGCTCCAAACTGGTTGGCGGATGTGTATTGACTACAGGAAGCTTAACAAGGCAACGAGGAAGGATCACTTTCCTTTACCGTTCATTGACGAGATGCTGGAAAGGTTGGCAGGGAACAAGTACTTTTGCTTCTTGGATGGATACTCTGGATATATGCAGATATGGGCCAAGAGGACCAAGACAAGACAACTTTTACTTGCCCATTCGGGACGTTTACGTATTGCCGCATGCCATTTGGTTTATGCAACGCCCCGGGCACGTTCCAAAGGTGCATGATAAGTATATTTTCAGACTTATTGGAAAATTGCATCGAGGTTTTCATGGATGATTTCACTGTCTATGGGAAGTCATTTGAGGCTTGTCTTGGGCATTTAGAGTTGGTTTTGAGTAGATGCGTGGAAAAGAGCTTGGTGTTGAACTATGAAAAGTGTCACTTTATGGTACGAGAAGGCATCGTGCTTGGGCACGTGATTTCAGAAAGAGGGATACAGGTTGACAAGGCGAAGATTGATGTCATCTCCAAGCTGCCTTATCCAACCAACGTCAAGCAATTGAGAGGATTTTTGGGACATGCCGGATTCTATAGAAGATTCGTGAAGGATTTTGCTAAGATTGCCCAACCAATGACGAGATTGCTCCAGAATGAAGTAGAGTGGGATTTCAATGCAGATTGTCAAAGGGCGTTTGACGTGTTGAAGGAATACTTGGTCACGGCACCTGTGATACAGCCCCCCTGATTGGGGTATGCCATTCGAGTTGATGTGCGATGCAAGTGGGTATGTCGTGGGAGCAGTGTTTGGTCAAAAGAGAGGTAAAGAAAGCCATGTTATTTATTATGCCTCTAAAACTCTTAATGCAGCTCAAATCAATTATACCACCACGGAGAAAGAGCTTTTGGCAGTTGTGTTTGCCATTGAAAAATTCAGGTCTTATCTACTCGGAGGCAAGACAATTGTTTACACTGACCATACAGTGCTGAGATACCTTATGAATAAGAAGGAGTCGAAGCCAAGGCTTATACGTTGGATTTTTCTCTTGCAAGAGTTCGATGTGGAGATCAAAGATAAAAGTGGAGCTCAGAATTTGGTGGTGGATCACTTGAGTAGGATAGTCAGAGAAGAAGATTCCGTGCCCATTACGGAAACTTTCCCTGATGAGCATCTATACATAACGGAAGCTCAATTTCATGGAGAACCTTGGTACGCCGATATTGCCAACTTCAAAAGTACGGGAGAAGTTCCAAATGATCTTTCATACTATCAAAGGCAGAAAATTCTCAAGGAGAGTCAACACTACGTTTGGGATGATCCTTACTTATGGAAGAAGTGTGCTGACCAAGGATTAAGGAGGTGCGTGCCCGATTGGGAAACCAAGAGTATCTTGAAGCATTTCCACAACAGGGAGTGTAGAGGTCACTTTGGGCACCGAAGAACAACAAGGAAGATTTTTTATTGTGGATTCTTTTGGCCCACGATTCTAAGAGATGCTTACGAATGGTGCAAGAATTGTTTCAAGTGTCAACAGGAAGGGAATGCAACTAGGAGGGATGAGATGCCCATGACTCCAATCATGCCCGTGGAGATCTTTGATATGTGGGGGATGGACTTTATGGGACCTTTGCCTAACTTAAGCGGGAATCAGTATATCATCTTGGCAGTTGATTACGTGTCAAAGTGGGTAGAGGCGAAGGCTACACCAATGAATGATGCCCGAGTGGTTGCTACTTTTCTTAAGGGGAATATTTTCAATCGATTTGGGGTTCCAAGGGCGATTATAAGTGATCAAGGGATGCATTTTTGCAATGCCACCATTGACAACTTGTTCAAAAAGTATGGAGTCCATCATCGAGTTACCACTGCCTACCATCTGCAAGCCAATGGGCAAGCAGAGCTGACAAATAGGATCATCAAGACCATATTGAGAAAGGCAATTGGGAAAAATGGAAAGGTTTGGAGTTTGCACTTGGACGATGCACTTTGGGCGTACCGTATAGCTTTCAAGACACCATTGGGCATATCACCATACCGGTTGGTGTTTGGGAAACCATGTTACTTGCATGTGGAGTTAGAGCATAAATCATATTGGGCAGTGAGAAAGTTCAATTACGATTGGAATTATATTGCTAAGGAAAGGAAGTTGCAGTTGCAAGAGTTAGAGGATATTCGAATTGAGGCTTATGATAATGCCACTTTGTACAAGACAAGGCTGAAGAAGGCTCATGACCAGTTGATCAAGGCAAAGAAGTTTGAGTCTGGGCAAGCAGTTTTGCTGTATCAATCAAGGTTCAAGTTTATGAAGGGCAAACTGAAAATGAAATGGACTGGACCATATGAAGTGGTGACCCAGTTTCCTAATGGGTCTGTGGAGATTTATTGCCCAAAGAGCTCTAAATATTTTAGGGTCAATGGTCAGAGGTTGAAGCTTTTCTATGGAAACAAAAAGGATAAAAGAGGTGGACAAGGAGGAAGTCCATGTGATGATGCCTGTCTAGGGGCAAGCAAAACTACGTCGTGCCCACGACGTAAACTAAGGCGCTGGCTAGGAGGCAACTTAGTGAGTTTTTATTTTCAGTTTTTCTCTTTACGTATTTTCTTTTCAGTAATTTATTTTAATTTTTATTTTCTAATCATAGGATAGGAGTTTTTGTTTTGGAAGTGCATTTTGTGTCTATGTGTGTAGGGCAGGTATGCAGAGAAGTTAGGCAAGCGAAGAGTTCGTGTTGGTCGAGGAGAGTCTGAGCCCAGTGAATGCAAGGCAAGCAAAACAGGAGAATATGGCTGACGTCAGCACGTCCCATCCGTTGGCAGTTGCTGCAACTGCCAACTCACACGCCTATACCCTATTTTCTAGCCTATTACTATATCTCTCTCTCACAATTTTCATTCATCTTCTAAATTCAAATTGGAACTCTTCGATTCCCTCTCCCTCTCTACTTTTGCAGAAACAAAACCCTCACCACTCTCACAATGAAGAACACCTGCAGCAGCAAGGCTTTAAAATCGGCCAAAAACCCCAAGTCACCCAAAGCTACTTCAAACACTACCACTCCCATCAAAGCTTCTTGAAAACCTCCAACCAAGCTATCACCGATGTCTGGATCGTCGCACATGGAGGAAGAAGATGATGTCGCACGGATGCTCACAGAAATGCCTGCTCCGTCGCTCAACGAAGAAGAAACTGCCGCGTCTGAGGTGGACGCATCGTTTGGCAAGGCGCTGGAGCAGGAAGAGATTGTGCTCGCCGGAGACAGCGAAGAGGATGCGGCTATAGAAGAATAGCATGATTCAGAGGCTACGGAGGAGGAACATCAAGTGAAAGAGGAGTCGGAGGAGCCCCCAACCAAGAAGGCTAAGGGGGTAGGATCTGTTGCCTAGGGAAAAGAGGTGGCAATTGCGCCACCCAAGCAGCACATCTCAGTGCCGGGCAGAGCCTCGAACCGCGGAGTAGGGAAGATGCTGAAGAGGGGAATCATTGTCCCCAAGTTGGTAGATCGAAGCGCATTGGAGGAGTTGAGGGTTTGGGAAGAAGTACTGGGGTATTTCACGGTGATTGGATGAGAGAAGTTCTTAGAGTGGCAAGAGAGAGTGTACTCGGAGTTGGTTTATGAGTTTTACCAGTGTTTGCTGGTGAAGAGTCCTACGGTGGGAGGTCACAACACGAAGTGCATGCAATTTAGATTCATGGGGCAAAGCTAGGAGTTGTCCGTGAATGATTTGAACCAGGCCTTGGGCATGGAGGATTTTCACTCGATCAGGAGTGAGGAGTACAAGGGAGCATTGAGGTACATTCCTCAATTTGACGCTGATGAGTGGGCAAGGAAATGGGCGGAGTTCAGTGATGACCCCTTCTTCAAGGCTGGCACGGCAAAGGGGCATATGATGAAGGATGATGCTTTGAGGGTGTGTCACCGAATCCTGGCCTACAACTTCTTCGGGAAGAAGGATAGCAGCAACTCAGTCATGCGGCAGGAGATTTTCATACTGTCAAGCATGGTGCACAAGCAGAGGCTCAACTTTGGGGCTTTTGCTATGCACCATCTCAAGGATATCATGAACTCCCCGCAATCAGAGGTTCTCACTTGCCCACCTAGTGACTCGCTATGCCAAGGAGATGCACGGATTTGAGGAAGCCAATACGCAGCTACAGCCAATGCAAGAGGAGCGCCTGGACCTCGCTTGCTTGACTGCCATGGGCGTATGTGGAAGAGATGATGAAGGAATGCTGGTATTTGTGATTCCACCCAACGAGTCTGCCCAAGTTGCTGATACTACACCTCAGGCAGTTGGAGGTGGTGTGCCCAGTACCTCGGCGATGCCTGCCCAAGATGCAGCAGCGGTGATGGAGCGCTTAACCAAGCTGGAGGAGAGCAATGCCAGACTGGAGCAACTTGGATTGGAGAACAAGCAAGCCCTTGCTGATATCATGAGTGCCTTGAAGAATGACCCAACCAGGTCAGGTCCTATCCCTGCCCAATGATTTTGTCCTCCCAGTTTTAGTAGTTTAGGTTTTCTTTATTTTCGTGTTTTATTTTGTATTTTTCGTATTTTGTTTTGAGTCTAAATGTTTTTAAAAGTTTTGTTTAGAGTCTGAGTTTTTGTGATCTACCTTGATTTTCACTCGCTTTGCCATAGGCAAAGTGTGTGGGTAAGAGGGGTAGAGCGTCTGTTTTTTGTGAGTTTTTGTTTAGAGTCAGTGTGTGCCTTTCACCCACTTTGCCCAAGCAAAGTGTGTGGGTGGAAGGAGCATCTTTTGTGTGCGTTTTAGAGGTCAAGCATGTTCAGGATGATTGGATAGCGTTTGAGCATGATTTGATTCTGAGTTATATGTGGAGAGCATATGTATATTCTATGTCCAAGCATGATCGTATGTAGATAGGGATGACGAACGAACTTGTGAGCATGTCGTTGTGAGGATTTGAGCTTTACACTGCATGATTATGACCAAGCAGTTTCTTTCTTGTGTGATTTATGATGTGCTTATTTGAATGCTACCTAGAACTTGCATGTCTACTCCTCGAGACCTCATTGACTTAGGCTAGAAGAACTTAGATGAATTAGGCATGTTCTTTCTTTTTATGAGCCCAACGAAGCCAAAAAGCGTGCCCAACTGAATTTCCCTTGTTAAACCCCTTTGAGCTTTTATAATTTCTTTGATCAGATATATGCAGCCTATACACTATATCCTACCCGATCAATAAGGACTTTGGTGCATAAGATGAAGGGAGGAAAAAAAATCAGTTGAGCCTTTGAGAAAAATGTAAGGGCTAGTGAATAAAGGACTTAGAAAAAGAAAATAAAAAAAAAAGAGAAAGAAAAAGAAAAAAAAAAGAAGTCCTAAATAAGTTGTGCTAAGGCCCGCAAGAAGAAAAGACGAATGAAAAGAAGCTAAGGTTGGCCGCTACGCTTGGCCAACCTAAGTCCGAATGACTTAAGCCTAGTTCCAAATACTTCCTACCCTTGCCAAAGCCAAGTTACAACCAAATAAAAGACCTAATGATAAGTGCTTCGAACCTAGTCTAAGAGGTGGAGAGAGTAGCAGGCAGGCAAGCCTATGGTGTGGTTAAGAATGGCATATCTTGAGCGTAAACACTACCCCATACACAAGAGTGAGAGTGTTGGTGAGGAACATCCTTGAAACTGCTCGCTTGTTCATTTTTGACCTATTTGATGATTTGCTTGGATTGGATTATTTGCTTGAGTCGTATGTGAACTGGATTATGCTCTATCTTATCTCTTTATTCTTTGATGTGCTAACCTCTATTTGTGTTTTGAGTTTAGTTTGTGAGTCTTTTCTGTTTTTCTTTTGTTTGGGCAAGCCATACACCATGCCTGAGGACAGGCATGACTTTAAGTGTATGGGTATGACGAGCCCATAGTTTGTGCTCTTGCCGTGTGTGTTTTAGGTCTAGATTAAGTCTGTTTTAGTGTCTTTTGTGTCTGTTTTGTGTCTGGG
This sequence comes from Schizonepeta tenuifolia, assembly GCA_029490685.1. NCBI lineage: Eukaryota > Viridiplantae > Streptophyta > Magnoliopsida > Lamiales > Lamiaceae > Schizonepeta > Schizonepeta tenuifolia. The sequence continues at coordinate 39,443,681 of CM055958.1, read as the reverse complement.
AGGACACTTGAGTTGGCAGGGCAAGGAAAGACAGGTATTGGGCAAGACTGGAGTTAAAATATGCAACAAGAGAATGAACTGGTGATACGAGGCAATGACCATAGTAGCCGTGCTCGTGGCTCCAACTACCGAGGGCATAAGTCCAAATCAAGATGAAGAGCTGCTCCACTTTCAGTGGTATGGTCAATATAGACGTTTGCGTGTTTCACTCTAGAAGGCAAGGTGCAGACTACCGTTGGCAAGAGATGGCAGAGAGACTGAGGAAGGCAGAGTGCAGAGCTTGGGCAACGGCGCTGGCGCGTGAAGATGTAGCTGTTAGAGTCCTATAAGGAAACAAATTCCTTACGGTACAAGATTGCGATCAAAGTTTCCTACTACAGCAGCAACACTATTTTGGTGATAAGGAAGGAGATCTTTCCAACCTTATCCATCGAGCTTTACATGGAAGCAGCTGTCCCGTTCTCTAGAAGGCCCGTTTGGGGTTTGCCCTAGTTTTTGTACTCTATAAATACATGCATGCATGCGAGGCACAGGAGACACTTTTTCAGCTTTTATCTCTTTAGTATTCCCCAGCAAACAATTTATGCTTTTCTTAGATACAATTTACGTTTATTGTTAAGTCCCAATAGGGCGAACTTCTTTTGCTTATCGTTATTAATTCAAGTATGTTTTTCTATATCTCTTTTGCTTTCATTATTTACTTTATATCTAGTTAAGCCTTTAAATCCAGGATTAGGATAGATGATATGATGTATAACTTGTAAATCTCGTGAGGTCTAAGTGTTCTTGATAGTTGCATAAGTGTGTTCCCGACGCATTGGGCAACGATTCCAAAGAAGTTCGGTGGTCACAGGTAACTCGGAAGGCCAACGAGCCCTGGGCACATTCTGATTCCTACATCGCATGAGGGTTATCAAGTGCTGGTCGCAATTGCCTTACGTTCCTCGAGAGTGGCAAGAGTGGGTTGTAGTCTTGGCCTAGACTTGCAAAGATGTGTCAATGCTGGAGAAAGCCGGAAGAGAGGTCCTCGTATCTCACCCGTTGCCGGAGTGGGCCCATCTAGAACCAAATGCTGCTTGACCAACATACGCCTTATAAAGGTGGAATGCCTGGGGACTTTTGGGCAAGCAAGAGGATTGGCTAGGGTATGCCTGTCAAGACCTAAACGTAAGGATGGAGCTAGGCGGACTATGTAGCGTACGTGGCGACGTGATAGTGGGGATCCTGCATAGTTTTAGCCTATAACCACTGATATACATGTGCAACAAATATCTTTGAACCGATGATCGAGAAAAAGTTATACTCATTGATTCGAAACCTAAATCTGGATTGTTTTTATTACTGATCTTTTTGCTTGTCAAGTTACAGTTATTTACTTTCAGCAGTTTGCCAAAGGTGATAGTGACAGTTACCCAAGGCCATAGTAGATAGATACTCAACACAACCTTTTTGTGATCCAACCAGAGATTATCGCGAGCAACTCCCTGTGGGATCGACCCTGTACTTGCCAACTAGTTGTTCCTAGGGGTAGGCATAGGAGTGAAATACAAATTGTATTTTGTCGCAGCTTAAACGACGGCTGCGTCAACATGCACTAAAAAAAATAAACAAATATAAAGCTCTGGTATGAAGCAAAATTATGACAGGGTAATTAGGAAGTTCGTCCAATACCTGCCAAATTTCCCTTGCCCCTATTGCGCGCCTCTTGCCTAATCATGAATGCCCTTGCACTCTGCTGCTGTTGATACTGCTACTGCGTCTGAGCCTGAATTGCCCTTAAAGGTTGGGGCTGACCATACTAGTTTGGTTCCACCATTTGAGACGGCTTTGGGCAATACCTCTTTATGTGCCCCATCTGCTCGCATTTTAAAACAACTACCCGTGCCTACTTGACAAGCACCGGGATGCATCTTGTTACACTTAGGACAGGTAGGAAGAATGATTTTTCCTTGGTTGTTTCCTCCTTGATTATTGTTCCTTTGCTGCCCTTGCAACTGTCCTTGTGGATTATTTCCCTTCCACTGTCCTGATTGTTTATTTCTTTGTGGTTTATTCCCTTGCCACGGCTTTTTACCGTAGCTGTAATTCTGGTTAGGCTGCTGAAAGCCTCGCTAATTTCCTCTCTGGTTCCCCTGATCGTTGTAGTGCTGATAGTAGCCACTGTTATTTCCTCATTCCCATTTCATTTTTCCTTTATAGTTGTTATTGTTGTTGGAAAGGTTTTGAATTGGAGCCTGGGTTGGTGTTGGTATGGACGCTACACTCTTTCTTTCATCCGGCACAACTGCCTCTATTTCTAGGACTCGTCCTAGTATTTCCGTACAGCTCAGTCCCTCGTGATTGGCTAATGCTACTCCTAATTTATGTTTAAGTTCTCCACGAAACTTCTTTGCTATTTCCTCTTCGGTATCCACTTGATCGGATGCATATTTATAATAAAATGCCTCCTTAAATTCTTCCCAAGTAATTTGAGCCATTTACTCTGCCAGCATAACTTTCTGCCTAGCCTTCCACCAGTAATCAGCTAGTCCGGCTAGTTAAAACGCAACACATGAAAGGCGCTCCTTATCAGTATATCTAAGAAGCTTAAAGATTCTTTCTATAGATCGTACCCAAAGCTCAGCATCGCTTGGGTTACTGGATCCATTAAAAACAGGTGGATTTCTTTTGAAGAATAAATCCTCAATGTTACGATGTTGTGGGGGTAGCGGGAGTGAAGGGGTTGCTTGATGTTTTTGCTCTTCTTTGCTTCCACATTGTCCTTGACCTCTACCAGGTCCTCTAGGACTTCCAGGTCTTCTTCTGTTGTTAACTACTCTCGGCGGCCTTTTGAAACTATAGGAAACAAGAATTCTCATTAGCACTTTTGCTTTTAAGCATTCCCTTATTTACTAAACCCTTTTTCCAACTTAAACAAGTTCACGGAAAAGAAACAGATAATAACTCTGATACTAGCTCTATAAACTTTTTAACTTTCCAAGTTAAACAAGAATATTTAACTAAACTTCTCTTCTAATTGCGTTTAGAAGAAACTTTCAAAAGTTCAAAGCCCTCTCACGGGGTCACACACACACACACACACACACACACACACACACACATATATATATATATACGTCAAAAAGAATACACACACACACACACACACATATATATATATATATACGTCAAAAAGAATACTGATTTTGCCTCCAACGAGGATTTATACAAAACCAGACTACGACTAGTCTGAACTAGGCTAACTGCCTATCTATTGCATAGGATGCACTAACAAATTGCATTTCTGTACCTACTGGAAGTACTAGAACGGAAACGATCCATAAAACTCCGTATCCGTATAGAGTACTACAAAAAGAAGTCTACTGATCCGACTATGTACAAGACAAGGAAAACTACTACTACTACTACGCGACTAATACTCTCTGCTCAACAAGCTGCAGTCAAGTCAGTGCTGCCCTCTACGGCCTGAAACTCCTCGGGGTCCTCCTCCGGATCCTTCTCCATCGGATCCTCCTCCAGATCTGAACTAAAAACGAGCTGAAGTGCCTCGTCAACTCTAATTGTGGAGTCGTCCCAAAGTACTAGAGGTGGTGGTGAAGGCATGTCCAAAACAATCCTCTCTGAGTCTGAAACCAAGTAATCCAAACTGGTCATTACTGTCCGCTTCTTCGGAGGAAGCAGGTGCTCGGGAGGTGAATTAGACATGTATTTCTCTATAGAACGGACCCTGGATGGTCCTGCCTCAAACTGTCCTCTGACCCTCGTCCACTCTGTACAAATCTCCTCGAGTGGTGTAAGTGGAGATGGTAACTTTAGCATAGCAGCAAGCTCTGCGTCTAACTCTAGGTATCCTGCTCCGGAATCTAAATCCTCACTGGGTGCAAGTACTGGTGGTATCTCCAACAACGCTGCCATCTCTGGATCCATGTCCAAAGGCTCTGGTTCGGGAGCTGTTGGAATATGGAGGTAAGGAAGGTGCTCCTGAATGGGAACTGACACTATGTATCTGTTCTGAAAGAAATGCTCGTGTACGGCGAGAGCGAATCCTGAAAAATCACCTATCGGCTCCGTGTCGTCGCCGAACAGTGCAAGGAAGTACCAAGCCATATCATGTGCCCATCCACGCCACTCATCTAGTAGTCGTACAATCAAATCTTCTATAGCCTGATGCTCCAAAATAAAATGCCGGGCTGCATGGTAGACTGCTGCAAAGTTACTGACTATCTGTCCTATGTCGTCACTCGGGTCTTCCTCGTAGTCATGATACTCATCCAATATCTCATCTGCCCAAGTACGTTGTGGTAGGGGTTGGCTCTCCTGAGCTGTGACACGTCTAGCAGCCATCCTACAGGGTTTTAAGAGAACACGGATCAGTGACTGGTAGGTTAATAACTTACCTTAAGGAATTCTTAAATTACAATTAGAATATTCCTTTATTCAATTGTAATATCACCAACACTTAATCAACAACTTATCTTAATCATCTAGCAATTTTAAGAAATTGCACTCAAACAACATAAGAATTTTCGAGATTTTTTCATTCTTTAACTTATTATTCTTTTACTTTCTTGGAGAAAACTCTTAACAGCTTTTGCTTATTAAAAAAAAGTAGAGTCGACTTTGTTCATGTCACTTATACGAAAGTAACATTCATCTCTTATTTTCTTTGATTCCCTTTATTCTGTCCTTCTCGTTCCGATCATCTCTTGAATATTTCGAAACCAACGTTTCTTAAACGTCTATGTTCTTGGCACAAATAATTTCACACACTTTCACAAAGTATAGTACTCATACTTTCACATTTTTCACATAATATCACAAAGTATAACTCTTATACTTTAATCAAATTCATTCTTGGCACTTTTTATTCTCAACTTGATTGCTCATTTATTCAAAAATTCTTCTTTAAAGAAACAACACTTTTTTAAGCTCAACGTAGCGGGAGGTTGAGTTGTTGTCTACACTCCTAAACTTAGTGTTACGACCTAACTTTACTTGAAAGAAGACTTGGGTGTAGAGCATGCACAAATGCTCTATCTTACTACTTGAAAGAAATTCGTATGCACAGCAGAAATGATTGCTCTAATACCACGCTGTCACAGCCCCAAATCCCGAGGGATGGCAAAGCCGGGGTGCGACTAGGGATTGGATTAAAGAAGCGGGGAAGAAGGGGGAATAAAATAAATAAACACAATAACTAAACAACAATTGATATTTATGAACGGACTTTATTAAAAAGAAAGAGAGTCGACCTCGAAGGATCGCTCGACAGAGTTGTTCTCAAAAGAAACTAAGTTTAAAGTACGGGACTTAGACCAAAAGATATACATTAAAAGAAAATAGTTTGGCAGCGGAAAACGTAAACTAGAACACTGCTGTTCTTCTCTAATTACAACCTTTACTCAACCTCCGCCGCTCCCGTCACTCAACCTGCACATTTAGAAAACATATGCAGGGCTTAGTATAAACATACTTAGTGGGCACATTGCCGAAAACATAATATAAGAGTATTGATTTATCAGGCATCTCAATAAGTAGCGCATCGGGGTTTTTCATCAAATGCCCGTGCCTACAAAACATTTTCTTTCTTTTTCACAATATAGCTTGCGCAAGCCTTTACAGATGTTACGTTCAACTTGCCCAACTTCTGTTTCAACTCCGGGGAAGAGTTAACATCTTCCGCGTACGTTCTATTCACTGCGGCTGGCTACCCCTCAATAGAGTACCACACACCGGCTACCGTGTACACTAATTCTGGATAACGCTCTGTGGGTTAACTTAGAATCCAATCGATTAGTTAGCCCCCTTTGGCTAACTCAGAAAGGCACAAAAGAACTCACATAAAACAAAGTATTTTAGGCCATGATAATAACTTTTAAACACAGTTATCAAAGCACACCGGCTACCGTGTACACTAATTCTGGATAACGCTCTGTGGGTTAACTTAGAATCCAATCGATTAGTTAGCCCCCTTTGGCTAACTCAGAAAGGCACAAAAGAACTCACATAAAACAAAGTATTTTAGGCCATGATAATAACTTTTAAACACAGTTATCAAAGCAATAAGTAAACATTTTCGAGCATCATTCATTTGATTTGATATATAGAAAAGCCCACCTTAGGCGATTTACAGAACAACTAAAGCTTCCGTCTTCTGTCTTCCATCCTGTCTTCTAAACTCGACTTCCTCCTTTGAACGTAAATAATCAAACTTTAATAAACGGTCGAGACGATAAAAGAAAAGGAAATCGAATTCGGTTAAGCCTTTTAGGCATTTGCACTTTAACTTAATCTCTTTTGATTAAAAGAAATAAGACTTGAACACTTCTCGTTTAGAACCAACTCAATTCCTTACTCGACACTTAGATCAGTTAATAACGGAAGTCGATAACTTATAACGACTTAAAAGTTCTAAAGAAATTGAGTCGAAAAGAATTCAACTTAAGAAAATGAGTTTTAGAAAATTCCTGAACAAGTCAGTAAGTCTGGAGCTTGAACAGAATAAAGTACTTCGAAACAGGGGATGTGCCTTATGTCAAAATAAAGCTACGGATGTCTAGTTTACTGTCCAATTTACGGATCTAAATTTCGTTAAGCGAGCTAAGATTTATGACAGCTTCAGTAAAGGGTCGCAGTACAGTCCGTGGTAACCCTAAATGCTCGTTAAACTCGACGCACAATTCCCTAAGTTCGACCAATACTATACAACCTTTATGTGTATGAAATTACTATCAAATTACAGTCATGACACACATTCCTTTATCGTGAATACCTTCACGTCTCTTGATTAACAAAACGACGAGCACCTCCTCGTCTTTTTCAATTATCCGATTACTAAACCAAATTCCATTTTAAATTCGATTCAATTCTTTAACTTCTATATTCATACTTATATGAAATCATCACCAACTACAATCTTGTTTATTTATCAACATTAAACACTAATATCAAATTAATTTCCTCATTCGACTTTCCTATCGACAATAAAGCTCGTCTCTTCGTCTCTTACTAAAAATTCAACTTTCTTAGAATTCGTTCAAACTTTCCAATTACGTTTATTAACTACTAAGATTAGCAAATACTCAAACCATAAACCTATATCATTATCCATAGTAAACTTATTGACGATTCTTCGTCTCTTATGATTTTCATTTTATTTTTAGAAAATTATAATTAAATTATATGTTCATCTACAAGCTTACTACTTATCAATTATATCAATACATTATCTAAATCATTACAATTTCTCATCCAACTACTCACTTCTTTCTCTCTTACAACTTGGTTTCTATTTTTAGAAAATTTCCTATAAATTCATCCAATCATCTATTAATCCATAGAGTACTTAAACCACAAATCAATCATCCAAAATCAAGCTTAAACTTCAAATCATATAACTCCTATAATTTTCGGTCCTCATTCAATAATTTCAATCATGATTCCACTTGATTTCTATCCATGTAAACTTAATCATAAGCATAGAATAACCATGAAAATAAACTTAGACATCAATCCTGCAACTCCTAAACTTTCGGTCCTTACAACAATTAAAGGAATTGAAATTTTAATTGGATAGAAAGGAAGCTATGATCATTACCTTGATAGATATGGACTTAGAATTAAGATTGAATGGAAGATGAACAAGTATGATGATGAATCCTTGATGAACTTTGAAGAGCTTCTATGGAGAAAATGAAGAACAAGAGAGATAGGAGAGAGAGAGGGAGAGTGGCGGCATAGAGGGAGAAGGAAGAGAGAATATGATGTGGTGTCCAAATGATATTTTAGATGATAAAGTAGAAGAAGAAACTAAGAAGATGACTAAGGGGGGTGTAGGTGGCATATGGCGTTTTTGGAGTAGGATTTTTAATCCAAAATATCTCGTTTACGGATCTAACACTGCGTATTAAATTCGAGAAATTAATTTCCTAGACGGATACTATTGGGAAATTTATTAGTATGAGTTTTGATGAATTCCAAAACCAACTGACCCCAACCGAGTAGATGTTGTCAGCTCTTAATATTAGCAGTCAGGCTCGCTGTTTGAGCAATGTTAAGATTTTATCTTTACAGGTCTCTAGCTGAAGAAGGCAACATAGCAACACTCGGATACAACCCAGGATGGAAGATCGGATGAGGAACATTAGTTGAAACTGAGAGTTCAAGTCAAACCGATCAGATGGAACATCAGTTACAAGACTCTGTCTGATGATAGAGTTATGCCAAAAAGGGGAAGACTTTTTGACAACTGAGAGTTCAAGCCAACTGTTCAGTTGGAGCAACAGTTACAGAATGCCATCCGATAAAGAGAATGTTTCAAAAAGGACCATCTTACAAAGAAGTCTCAACATAAAGTTCAAAGTCAGATAGAACATCAGCTGAAGACCACTCAGATGAAGATCAAGATTTTCAACCGACTAACCAAGGTTGACTGTCAGAAAGGTTTGAATTTGAAATTCAAAAAGGAAATCACGTGAGGGTTTGACCGTTCAGTCATTACCCCATTTGGCCCAACACAAGGTAGTCTCAGATGGAAAGCAGAAGAGCACAGATGCCATATCGGGAAAGTCTACAGAGATGAGAGACAAGCCATCGCTATCAAAGAACAGAGATCAACGGCTCCTCCAACGGCTAGTTGATTCTCTCCGCCTATAAATAGAGGCATTCATTCATTCGACAGAAAATAAGATAGAGAAAAATTTGAAGTGCACCCACGAGAGAAACAAGAGCAAAGAAAATCTGCAAAATCACATTCTAATCTGTCTTAGATCTTAGTTTGAGTGTTCATTCGTTCAAGCCATAGATCCAGCTCACATTCGTGTTCGAGCTGTAGTTGGAAAACCCACCCACATACACACCCTAAAAAGTGTTTGTTAGGATCCTACTCTTCCTGTAACTGAGTAGATAGGTTGCTGAGTACCCGTAAACTTAGCATAGATTGTCAAGTACCCGCAAACTTGACATAGGTTGTTAAGTACTCGTAAACTTAACTGTAAAGGTTGATAAGTACCCGTAAACTTATTGCAACGGTTGCACAGCCCGCGTAAGCTGTGTGGAATTGTCCAGAAGAACTTGGACTGAGGTGTGTGGACTCACATCTCCTCGTGGACGTAGGAGTTCTCTCCGAACCACGTAAATCTTGTGTGCTTGTGTTTATTTCTGTTCAGTTACTTTTTGCATATTCAATTGACCAAGCTAACCGGCATACAAACTGTATTTTTATAGGATAATAATCGCCATCAAAACAGGGGGAAAGCCTCTCCTCCGAAAGCTCAGAATGGGAGAAATCCAACTCCATCCAAGAAACAGAACATCACTATTAACAATAAGCCTAAGGATAACCGAGGTGTTGTTATAGTTGATGAAAATGGGCAGATCATTTGGAATGACAAGGCTATTCGAGTCTACAGGGAAAAGCGACCCACAGTTCCAGGGGGAACTGGTTCTAACCCTCCAGGACCGAACTGAAATTGGGGACCTAAGCGTGTTTCTCCGTGCAGGTACAGGAAGAACAGCTGAGGAAGAATAAAGCATCACAGACAAAGTGGGTGATGGACAGTGGATGCTCGAAACACATGACAAATCTGAAGGATTTGCTTGGAAGTTTCGTCGAGCTGAACGGTCTGTTACTTTTGGTGACAACTCAAAAGGTTACACCAAAGGCTACGGTACCCTTGAAACCGATCACGTGTCAATTTCTAATGTTTCATATGTTGATGGATTGAAGCATAACCTGCTCTCCATCAGCCAATTCTGTGATAATGGTTTTTCTGTCAAGTTTGATGCTCAGGGTTGCAGGGTTAAAGACGTTCAAACAAAGCAGATCATATTGTTGGGAAATAGATCTCCAACTGGGAATGTCTACTATGCTGACTGGAAAAGCAGCCCACCTGAAACCTGTCTGTCATCAAAGAGCAGTTCAGATGTGAGCTGGTTGTGGCACAAAAGGCTTAACCTTCTGAATTTCAAGACAATGAACCGACTTGCCAGACAGGAACTCGCAAAGGGCATTCCTAACCGTGTGTTTTCAACAACACATATCTGCAGTGCGTGTCAGCTGGGAAAGCTCGCCAGATCCTCGTTCCGGTTGAAATCCACACCCTCAACCGACCGAGTATTGCAGCTGATCCATATGGATCTCTTCGGACCAGTTACACTAAAGAGCATAAATGGCAACGAGTATACACTGGTTGTAACTGATGATTACTCGAGGTACACGTGGACCATTTTCATGCGTCACAAGAGTAAAACCCGAGATGAGCTACCCAAGCTGATGGATCGGATATCGAACCAACAAGAGATGAAAATCATTTCTATCCGATCAGACCATGGAACCGAGTTCCTCAATGAAACCATCATTGAGTACTGCGAGAAGCACGGAATCACTCATCAAACCTCAGCTGCGCGAACTCCCTAGCAGAATGGAGTAGCTGAGAGAAGGAACCGAACGGTGAAAGATGCAGCCACATCCATGTTGACAAGCTCAGCTCTGCCAAAGAGATTTTGGGCTGAGGTAATCAACACAGCATGCTATACTCAGAACCGTTCTCTTCTGACCAAGCAATTGGGAAAGACACCATATGAGCTATGGAGACGCAGGAAGCATGATATTTCATATTTTCGCGTTTTTGGCTCTAAGTGTTATATTCACAACAATGGGAAGCCTCAGTTGAAAACTTTTGATGCCAAAGCTTCGGAAGGCATATTCCTCGGATATGCTGCTCGGATCAAAGCATATAGAATTTTCAACAACAGCTCTCGTGTTGTGGAGATAACACCTCATGTTAGTTTTGATGAATCTACCTTTGAGTGCAGGGAACATGCTAAAGGACAACAAGTAGATCCAGCTGTTTCACCAGTTCTCACTAGATCGCAGGTTCAAAGGCAGAAGAATTTGGCCGAACCGTTGGTATGGGCAACCGAGGATGATGATCTGTGTTCCTCAGAAGATGAATGTGAAGATCATCAAGCGGTAGCTGAGGACCCCAGCTCAAATCAAGGGGGAACTCCAGCTGATGTCACTCCAACTGCATCAGCAACCGAAGCCCAACCGAGCCCGGTTCGAAATATTGTCAACATTGAGGACCCAGACTCAACAGCTGACAAATCCCCAGTTATGAAGACTCCAACAGTTCAGGATTCTCCTTCAGTTGAAATCCCCGAACCAACTCAGTTGGAAGAAGAAGGAAGACGCAACCGAAGATGGTATGAAGTTCATTCCACTGACGACATCATCGGAGATCCAACCGAAGGTGTGCGTACAAGAAGCAGAGTTGCGACTCAGGACTCAACTGAGGAAGAGACCAACACTTATGCCCAATATGCTGAGGAGTTGGCAGTTCTAGAAGAGTTCGAACAAGCTGGAGATGTTGCCATGATTTCTTGCTTTGTAGCTGATGTGCCAGAACCAAAGAACGTTGTGGAAGCTCTCAATTGTGTTCACTGGACAACAGCTATGCAAGAGGAGCTGAATGAATTTCTACGCAACTGTGTTTGGGAGTTAGTAGAAAGACCAACTGGTGTCAAGGTTATTGGACTTAAATGGATTTTCAAGAACAAGAGAGACGTCATTGGTTACATCGTGAGAAATAAGGCAAGGTTGGTAGCTCAGGGATACTGCCAACAAGAAGGAATTGACTTTGAAGATTCCTCCGCACCAGTTGCAAGGCTGGAAGCCATCCAAATATTTCTAGCCTATGCCGCACATCACAAGTTCAAGGTTTATCAGATGGACGTGAAGTGTGCCTTCCTCAACGGTGATATCAAGGAAGATGTTTATGTTGAACAGCCACCCGGTTTCGAAATGGAGATGGAAGAGTGTACAAGTTGAAGAAAGCCATCTAAGGCTTGAAGCAAGCACTTAGAGCTTGGTATGACACTCTTTGTGGATTTCTACTGGACTCGGGGTTCAAACGAGGCTCAGTTGATAAAATACTATTCACCATCAAAGTTGGAGAAGATATACTTGTTGTGCAAATCTACGTTGATGACATCATCTTCGGTTCCAAGTCGGAGGAACTGTGCAAAAAGTTCTCAGATCAAATGAAGGAGAAATTCGAGATGTCAATGATGGGCGAGATGAATTACTTTCTTGGACTCCAAGTGAAGTAGTCAGAGAAAGGAATTTTTATTAATCAGTCAAAATATACAAAGGAGTTCATCACAAAGTTCGGATTGCAGACAAGTAAAATCACAAGGATCCCGATGAATACTAACTGGAAGATCGAACCCGGAGCTGAGGGAAAGCTAGTGGATGCCAGCAAGTATAGAGGGATCATCGGTTCGCTGCTCTATCTAACCGCCAGTCGGCCAGACATATCCTACGCGGTTGGAGTGTGTCTCGGTTCCAAGTTCAACCAAGAGAAGCTCACATGATGGCAGCAAAGAACATCATCAAGTATCTGAAGGGTACTGTCAATGTTAGGTTGTGGTATCCAACTGACGATAATATACAGCTGACCGGATACTCAGATGCGGATCTAGCCGGAGATCGGCTGGACAGGAAGTCCACATCTGGACACTGTCAGGTCATAGGAAGCAAGCTAGTTTCATGGTTCTCCAAGAAACAAGCATGTGTTGCTACTTCTACAACCGAGTCAGAGTATATGGCCGCCGGAAGTTGTTGCATGCAAGTATTGTGGCTGAAGCAACAGCTGAGAGATTGTGAAGTCTCAACTGGACAGGTTCTCATTCATTGTGATAGCTTGAGTGCTATAGCTATCTCTTTGAATCCTGTTCACCACTCTCGGACAAAGCATATCGACATCCGTCATTATTTCATCCGAGATCATATTGAGAAGAAGGATGTGTCCATGGAGAAGATTCCAACTGAGATTCAGAGAGCCGATATCTTCACCAAACCTCTACCTAAAGCCCGGTTCAAGATGCTATGTGATCTTATTGGACTGTTGGATCCATCAGATGAGGAGTCAGCCGAGCTGAAGAGTCAGATATCCATCTGAGTGGGAAGCTCAGATGAAGGAGGAATCTCAGATGCAGAGCACCAACTGAAGACATCAGACATCAGCTGAACAGACAAACTCGAGTCAGCTGATGGTATGCTGCAAAATTGGATCAGACGTCAGCTGAACAGACGAACTCGAGTCAGCTGATGGTATGCAGCAACTGAGGAATACAACTGAGGTATACAGCTGATTTCGACATCAGCTGAGAGGTAACATTTATGACTGAAGGTGTTATGTTCTTAAATGAGAATGTTTGAAATAAATTCAAACATTCCTGAGCTAGTCAGTTACATTAAAAATAGCCATCATGTCGCATTTAATGTAAAGTACGGCTGAACATCCATAGCCTACTTTATAGTGCGACTGGGCTGACATGAAACTGTACACCTTCTCACGCGCTGGTTGGAACTCGGATCAAAACATTGAGTCAAAGCTAGTCAACAGTCGCGCAATCTCAGCCGTTGATGGATTCGCGCCATTTAACCCCAGCCGTCGATTTCAACCGAGTCAAAAACCTATTTAAGGCAAAAAATCAGGATGTGATTCTTACCTTCCCTATTCGTGCATATCAATATTAACTGTTCATCATCCCCTCCGAAATTGTCTCACCATTTTCAGTAACATCTTTCATTCTTCTTTGCATATATATATTCCACTGAAATGGCACCTAAATCAAAAGCATCAAAGAAGATGGTCTCTGCTGATCCAGGCACGTTCCAGGAATCCTTCGACTTGATGCATTCGAAGATCCACTTCGAACAGATTCTCTCAAGGGAAGCACTGACCACGCCGGAAATCGCACCCGTCGCCTAACTTCTTTCCGACCACGGTCTGCTCAACTGGGCAACTCTCTCTCCATCTAAGCTGCTCAGAAAGCAAGTAGCCCATTTCTACCGGAATCTGCAACGCGATGCTGAACTCGGGCTTGTCACGACCATTCCGTGTAAGCTACGAATCAGCACTTCCCGATCGATTGAAGAAACAGCTGTCGAGATCGAAGTGTCTAAAGAACTGGGAAAGATCATCCCCAGAAATCGGGAGGCTGTAAACATGATGGGCAACTTCACCGACAGGGAAGCAGATGCTTTTATGCAAACTATCCTCAGAGGACCAAACTGAAGCCGGAGCGCCGACTTTTGTTTGATGTAATATCAAAGTGTGCCTTCGCATATGGAGGAGCCTTCGGAGATATCAGCAGACCAAAGCTCAAGCAGCAGAAGGCCTTGGAAGAAAAGCACAAGATAGACTGGCTGAGCTATTTTGAAAGCCAGCTGTGGGCAGAGAAGCTGAAGATCTCCGAGACACTAGCTGAGTCTGGAGAGAAATTGTTGAGTGTCAAGGGAACACTCAACTTCGGCACCAAGATATCATCCCTGATCCTCCGAGCAACCAAGGGTCAGAAGCTAACTTGGGAAGACAGTGAGGACCCTTCTTTCAACAAGCTGATGTTGTTCCCAACAGCCAAGAAGGCTAGGGATGTTTTGGAAGCTGTGTACACTCCCAAGGGAGCCACAAAGCCAGCTGTGGAGACGGCCCCAGCAGTCCGCCGCTCATCAAAGTCCAAAACTGCTAAACGCCAGCTGGAGGAAGTAGCTGAAGAAGAGGATGAAGAAGAAGAAGAAGAGGTGGAACCCCTCAAGAAAAAGCCCAGGTTCAAAATCATCCAGCCAGCAGCTCAACCGGCTGCGACGGACCCAGTGGTGGTGATACCAGCTGAGAAAACAGCTGAGGAGAAGGAATCAACCGAATCCAGCCAGTCGGTTGATCCAGCTGGGTTTGTTCTTCAACCCCGTCAACAGGAAGAAATGGTTGAAGGAAAGGAGACCGACGTTGAGGAGTCCAGCTCGTCCTCAGATGACTCTTCTTCATCTGAGGAGTCCCACGACAGTCCACCCTCTCCACCAACTGGAGCTGATGCCAGCCAGGTAATCCCACCTGTGTCTGAGGAAACTAATGAGCCCGCCCAGTCTCCCCTCAAAGAGGATTCAGTTCTCTCAACTGATCCTCAGTTAGAAATTCCGAGCCTCACGCTCGATGCCAACGTTGAGACCGTTCCTTTGGCCAACGTTGATAACACCATTGAACCCTTCTCCTTTGATATTGATCCCCCCCAAACTGATGGAGAAGCCAACCGCCAGGCAATTTTGGCTGAATATGAAGGCAGGTTGGACTACTGCTTTCAGAAACTGATAGGAATGTTCCCAGAGGCACGCACGATGCCCATCTTTGCCATGTTTGGGACTGAACTGTTCTATCAGTTCAGCGTTATCTTTAGCTACTGGTACGTCAAGGAAGAAACCCTGAGGATCCACGGCTAGGACAGGTTGAAAATTGATGAATCCAACCTGAGGGTATACTTCGACTACCAGAACCTCGAGGTTGCCTACAACCAGAAGGTTGCCCTGCTACGTCACCGCCTGGACTTGAGCATGAAAGAATGAACCGACTCCAGAGAGTTGTGCAACAATCCTGGAGCTGTACAATTCCTCGATAATATGTTGGCCAAGAATGTCGATCATATGGAGGATGTGGACGCAGCTGAAGAGGCAGCTAAAGCAGAAGGAGAGATGCTCAAACAATACCTAGCAAATCAAACAGCCATGGTCATTGTGGACCCACCAGCCACAGTTCAACAGCACGCACAGTCTGGACCCTCTGATCAGCCACCACACTCCACGGATGATATTTGTGAGCTGATCACAGAGAGGGTTACACAGGTGCAAACGGAACTGCTTGCCATCTTCCAGGCCAACCAAGCAGAGCAGCAGCAACTGCTCCAGAATGAGACTGAGAAGCTCCAGTAGCTGATGGAGGAGAATGCATCTTTGAAGAATCAGCTGGAACAACTCTCCACCTCCCTACAGCAAAAGCTGGAAGACGTCTCCACTTCTACTAGTTCGGATGTCAAAGAACTGAAGAAAGCGGTACAGGGACTCAGCTCGGACTTAACGTCTACAAGCCTATTGCTGAATCCAATCTTGCAAAGTCCCAGCAGACATAAGACCATGAGTGGATGTCTCAGTTCGAAATTTATAGAGCTGAGTTCGTCACCCTTCACAAGGATGTCTCTGCAACTCTTGCCGCCATAAAGAAAGCCGAGCAAGAACGTCAAGACCTGGAGCTCGCAAAGAAGGTTGAAGAAAAAGATGCCGTGGAAGAACTCTTCTCTCGAGTTCAACAAGCAGAAGCCAAGCTGACCTCCTTGGACTGCTCAGTTGCCACCCTTTTGGATGATGCCAAAAAGGGGGAAGGAAAGAAGCCAGCAGCTGTTGCTGGACAGGGGAAAGGTGTTCACCTAAAGCAGGGGGAAGGAAGTGGACTAAGGGAAGGAATGCCAGCTGGAACTCAGGGGGAAGGAGCTGAAGGACACAGCTGCACAAGAAAAAGAGCAGGAACTCGAAGTCTCCCAAGACCTCGTAGTTGAGCTTACAGCCGAGCTGGATTCTGATCTCGATGGAATCTCAGTCGAGGATTGCATTGAAGCTGCGAAGGCTATGGGAGTGTCCAAGAAACATTATCTGGATCCTAACTGGCTCAAGAAGTTCGATGCAGATCAAGCCAAGAAAGTGGCCAAGTTCGAAAAAGAACTGGCTAAAATTGAAAAGAGTGTGGATAGGAACAAAGCCAGCCGGAGCGTCAGAAGAATCAACAAACACCAGATGAAGGCTGAGGCTAGGAAGAAGACTCAACAGCTCCAAAGAAATGCCCCGCTCCAGTTACGGTTCCCACATATTGACAAGTGGATGAACATTGAGTGGAACGACGACTGGGAGCAGTTCAAGCATGAGTTCATCAACGACTTCTACTACAGGAAGGTCTACTCAACTGAAGACCAAGGGCAAGCCTTCAAGGAAGCCTTGTGGGAGCTCAGATCTGGGGATCCAGGGATGTACAGGCAATTCCAAAGAGCCATGGTGAAAGCTCAGCTCGATCCCAACACTGTTTCGGTTCCGCAGAAGGTCAGATATCGCCCTCAGATGATCAAAGGCACAAGTACTCCTAACAGAAATTTAATCATGGCTGAGGCGAGACAAGTGTGCAAGGAATATGGAGTTAATACCGGGATCGAGTCAGCGGCGAAGAAAGAGATCTTTGACCGTATCTTCAGCAAGTACGACCAAGAGTATTTTTGAGCTGATTTAGTTTTTGAGCAACTGTTGTATTTTAATGTTTTGTGCTTATCTCTGTAAACACAACAGTTGTAATGAAAACTTCAAGTATATATTCGATTCATCTTGACGTACAATATCTCATTGTCCAAGCCCTGAATCGCAGTCTTTTAAATACCATGTCATAACTGTGCTAACCCTTTGATGTTTTATCTTATAGACTGTCTAGAATTTCAGCTGAGATTTTAATTCAGCTAGTAAGATTTAGATCAGTAGTGGTTTCGAGTTGTAAATGGTTTTGGCATCATCAAAAAGGGGGAAATTGTTAGGAAATTTATTAGTATGAGTTTTGATGAATTCCAAAACCAACTGACCCCAACCGAGTAGATGTTGTCAGCTCTTAATATTAGCAGTTAGGCTCGCTGTTTGAGCAATGTTAAGATTTTATCTTTACAGGTCTCCAGCTGAAGAAGGCAACATAGCAACACTCGGATACAACCTAGGATGAAAGATCGGATGAGGAACATCAGTTGAAACCGTGAGTTCAAGTCAAACCGATCAGATGGAACATTAGTTACAAGACTCTGTCTGATGATAGAGTTATGCCAAAAAGGGGAAGACTTTTTGACAACTGAGAGTTCAAGCCAACTGTTCAGTTGGAGAAACAGTTACAGAATGCTATCCGATAAAGAGAATGTTTCAAAAAGGACCATCTTACAAAGAAGTCTCAACATAAAGTTCAAAGTCAGCTGAGAGTTCAATAGTTCACTCAGATAGAACATCAGCTGAAGACCACTCAGATGAAGATCAAGATTTTCAACCGACTAACCAAGGTTGACTGTCAGAAAGGTTTGAATTTGAAATTCAAAAAGGAAATCACGTGAGGGTTTGACCGTTCAGTCATTACCCCATTTGGCCCAACACAAGGTAGTCTCAGATGGAAAGCAGAAGAGCACAGATGCCATATCGGGAAAATCTGCAGAGATGAGAGACAAGCCATCGCTTTCAAAGAACAGAGATCAACGGCTCCTCCAACGGCTAGTTGATTCTCTCCGCCTATAAATAGAGGCATTCATTCATTCGACAGAAAATAAGATAGAGAAAAATTTGAAGTGCACCCACGAGAGAAACAAGAGCAAAGAAAATCTGCAAAATCACATTCTAAGAGCATCAGCAACTAAGAGTTCCGAGTGGTAGAACATTAGTAGCTGAGGGTTCATAGAATTATAATCTGTCTTAGATCTTAGTTTGAGTGTTCATTCGTTCAAGCCATAGATCCAGCTCACATTCGTGTTCGAGCTGTAGTTGAAAAACCCACCCACATACACACCCTAAAAAGTGTTTGTTAGGATCCTACTCTTCCTGTAACTGAGTAGATAGGTTGCTGAGTACTCATAAACTTAGCATAGGTTGTCAAGTACCCGCAAACTTGACATAGGTTGTTAAGTACCCGTAAACTTAACTGTAAAGGTTGATAAGTACCCATAAACTTATTGCAACGGTTGCACAGCCCGCGTAAGCTGAGTGGAATTGTCCAGAAGAACTTGGACTGAGGTGTGTGGACTCACATCTCCCCGTGGACGTAGGAGTTCTCTCCGAACCACGTAAATC
Organism: Schizonepeta tenuifolia; assembly: GCA_029490685.1. NCBI lineage: Eukaryota > Viridiplantae > Streptophyta > Magnoliopsida > Lamiales > Lamiaceae > Schizonepeta > Schizonepeta tenuifolia. The sequence goes on along the minus strand of CM055958.1, from coordinate 39,424,996 downwards.
CTGTGTGTCTATGTTTATTTCTGTTCAATTACTTTTTGCATATTCAATTGACCAAACTAACCGGCATACAAACTGCATCTTTACATATCAACTGTCTTGGTTATTGACCAACCTTGCACAAAAGCGTGAGTTATTTTACGAGTATAATTTCCACCACATTCCGCACGGCACCACTCTCACAGCTGAGTTCTCTTACTCAGTTGTGAATCCAGCTGAGACCTTCTTTACTCAGTTGAAGTTTTTCGGGGGTTAAGCTTTCAAAGTTCAAAAATCTTAACTGGTGTATTCCCCCCCATACACCAGTATCTCGTATCGGGACCATCAGTTACGTTTTTTACGAAATCTAATTCGACCATTAGATTAAAAATAATTTACTTAGTCGGAAAGCATAATTTGATTTCCGAAATTCGAAGAAAAGTCGGGACATGACAGTCCTAATTTCGCCCGGAAAAATAATAAAAACCGACTTTCTCCAGTAGGCTCTTATTGCAGAAAAAGTGAATGTAAAGTCAGACCATTTTTCGATCTGAGTTTTCGAACGAAAATTCTATCGGACGCGAAAACTCTAATACAGAAGTCGTTCAACCGACTTCTGAAATTTATTTTCAAAAACGGATTCATCGTTAGTCTTAGAATTGAAAACCCTTAACTTAGGCGTGCAAAGCCTTAATAAATTAATTACTTTTTATTTTAGTGACGGAAGAAATATCTGGGATATTACAGGTATTTAGGGTCACTTTCATCTTATAGACAATCTTAACATCTATAGCATTATTCGCTATCTATATATCTCTTCTCTCTCTCATTACCCACTCCTTCTCTTGCCTCTTTTTCTTAATAAAAAGCTAAAAAATTTAGCTTAAGAGTCGCTTTCCTTTGAGAGAGAAATATATTTTTGCCCACATCAGTTTTGTAGAAGAATAGAGCTTTAACAATTATCGAAAGTAATGAGAATATATTAGTTATAATTTTTAACAAACATAACTATATGAGTTTGAGACGAACATGTGGTAAAATTACTTTTTAATTGAATTTGAGATGTGTTCAAGGGATATAAATTATAAGCGAGTTTAGTAGATTACATAATCGAATTATTTAACGCTAAAATAATTAACAAATAATATTTATTTTAATCTATCACATATTAGTACTATTTAATAATTTTTATAATTTCCCGTCGATTTTCGACAAGATATACGCTAGTTATTATATAAATGAAAATGACTCTACATAAAAAAAAATCCTATGTGGCACCCCTCATATTCCTCCATTCCTATTTATCTAAATTCTCGAATTTTCTGAATATAAAATTAATATTATCATATTTATATTCTATATTATATATGACATGGAAACAATATCTTAACAAAATCAAACCTTCAAACTCAGTATCTCATATTTTCATATTTTATATATATATATATATATATATATATATATATATATATATATATATATATATATAAAATACTAATTGATATCAAATTCTATTCCTATACAAATCATGTCCTTTAAATTCTCTACTTTTAAGATGAGATAAGCTTTGAAGCTTTTTAGTTTTGCGTATGCATTAGATTTTTTGTTAAATCATAATAGTTTAACAAATATTTTTATCTTATTAGACTTAATTACAAAGATTAATTAAACAAAACATATATATATATATATATATATTAATATAATACTAATTAATATCAAATTCCATTCCTATACAAATCACATCCTTTAAATTCTCTACTTTAAAGATGACATAAGCTTTGAGTCTTTTTATTTTTCGTATGCATTAAACTTTTTATTAAATCATAATAGTTTATCAAATATTTTTATCATATCACACTTAATTACAAAGATTAATTGAGCAAAATGATATCTTTTCTTTAGTTTCTTTATCTTATACATTCTTTTTCGAAGTCATATGTCATGCCCTTCATTCTCTATTCCCATCGGATTTTAAGAGTTTTTAATCTCATATAGTGCAATCAATTTAATCTATATAAATTCTAGACAAGTTTTATAATCCTACAATTTTAAACTTATACTTCATTTTTTTTCCCTTATCTTTTACTATTTATACTGGAGTTGCCCATAAAAATGATAGACAAACTGGATCGACCCGAAAACCTTGGGGGTCGATGAGTCAATTCCGACCAGAAATTTTGAGAATAGACGAGCCGATTCTAAATCGGCGATTCAACTTTTTGTTTAGATTTTATACATTTTTTTTCAAAGTCTTATGTTAGGTAGACGAACTGGATCTGACTTGAAACCTTGGAGGTAGACGGGCCGATTCCGACAATGTGGGACACAAGATTTTAGTAGATATATAAAATTTATTATTTTATGTTTGAACATTTAGATAAATAAGAATGGAGGTAGATGGGTCGTGTCACAGCCTCAAATCCCGAGGGACGGCCAAGCTGGGGTGCGACTAGGGATTGGATTAAAGAGGCAGGGAAGAAAAGGGAATTTACTGAATAAATGAATAAACTGACATTAATAAACAAGATAATAACTAAGAACTACTTCCATTAAACAAAAGAGAGTCAATCTTGAAGGATCGCTCGACAAAGTTGTATTCAGAGTTGACTAGGTTTCAAGTATGAAAACTTAAACCGAAAAGATTATACATCAAAAAGAAGTATTTTGCAGCGGAATAAAACGTAGAGTGATAACACATTTTTAGATGTGAAATCGAGGCTCAACTAAACTTCTTTCTTAAGTACGACCTCTACTCAACTTCCGCCGTCTCCGTCACTCAACCTGCACATTTATAAATACATACAGGGCTAAGTACAAAAAGCACTTTGTCACAGCCCCAAATTCCGAAGGACGGCAGAAGCCGGGGTGCGACTGGGGTTGGATTAAAGAAGCGGGAAAGAAAGAATAAACATACATACATCACAACTTATCTTCTATGAACAAGACTTTATTGACGAAAGAAAGAGTTGATCTTGAAAGATCACTCGACAAAGTACTTCAAAAGCTTCTAAGTTATATTACAGAACTTAAACTACAGTGATTATTATACATAACATCAAAATGAGTTTAGAGTCTGGCAGCGGATTTGTGAACTATAAACAAAAGTCTTCCTTAACTCTATTCACTCTAACTCAATCGTCGCCGCTTTCGTCGCTTTAACCTGCACATTTAGAAAACATATGCAGGGCTAAGTACAAAAGTACTTAGTGGACACGTTGCCGAAAACATAATCATAAGTATAGATAATCAGGCATTTCATTTTTGTAGCACATCGGGATTTTTCAACAAATTCCCGTGTCTACTAAACATTTTCTTTCTCATTTTCATAAATTAGCTTGCAAGCATTTTTCATAGATGTTACGTTCAATCTTGACCAGTCATAATTCACCGTGGCTGGCTACCCCTCAACAGGATACCACATACACCACATGTTACAGTGTACACAAAACTTTGGAAAGCATAATAGCTAACTCAAAGTCGATCGTTAGTTAACCCCTTTTGATTAACTCATAAGGTACAAGAGAACTCACATAAAACACAAAACAGTTCATGCCATAATTATCACTTTAAAAACACGATTATCAAAGCGATAAAGAAAAGGTTTTCGAGCATCGCTCGTTTTGTTTCATATATAAAAGCCCACCTTGATTAAATACAGAAATTAAGACACGTGCTTCCGTCTTCTGGTCTGCGTCCTATCCTTGGTGTCGACTTCCTCCTTCATTGTAAAAATCATACTTTAAAGTTCGATCGCAAACGATAAACGAATACGAAAAGTCGAGTTAAGTTTTTGTTTTTTTAGACGTTTTAGGCATTTGCACGCTAGACTAAACTCTTATAGTTAAAAAGAAACGAGATACGAACGCATCTTGTTTGACACTCACTCGGTTCTGTACTCGACACTTGGGTCGGTAGAAAGAAGGTAGTCGATAACTTGAAACGACTAAAAAGATCGAAAGAGTTCAAGTTGAGAAGAATTCAACTTAAAAATCTAGCTTTGAACATTCTCTGCACGAGGTCAGTAAGTCCACCCAGAACAGGGCATTTCGAAACAGGGGACTAGTCTTATACCATAATAAAGGTACGTGTGTCTAGTTTACTCTCCAATTTGCAGATCTCGATTCCGATAAACGAGCTAGGTGATATTGCAGTTTCCGTGGAAGGTCGCAAAACTGCCGAGTGAAACCCTAATGCTCGATAAAATCGACGCACGGTTTTCTAGGTTCGTTCTTTGTTATCGAACCTAAATTCTCACGAATTTACTGACTTAATACAGTCTACTCGTATCATTATACGTGATAGACCCCTTTTCATTTCTCGTTTATAAACACGACGTTTAAAACATCGTCATTTCCGACTAAGCAATTACTATACCAAATCAAGTTCAACTTCTTGGTTATAACTACAACTCATCTTTTCAATACTCGGACGAACATGTCGTCAACTACAAACTCGTTCATTAATCATTAATAATCATCAATATCCAATTAGAATCCTTAATCGTCTTTTCTATCAATACTTATTCTCATTTGTTCGTCTCTTAAGAGAAATCCAACATCATTAGAATTCAATCAAATTTTACAATCTTATTCATCATCTATCAAGAATCATAATTACATAAATTATAACCTCAAACTATTATCTAATCTCGACTTATTGTCCGTCGTTCGTCTCTTACAATAAATTTTACGTTCTCCATTTTCGTTCAAATTTTACGACAACAATTATCATCAAACGAGCATTACTAACTTGCAAATCATATTATCAAAATGTTAACGAGCTCTAGCTTATCGACACATCCTCGTCTCTTACATTTTTCGTTTTATTTTTAGAAAAATCTCAATTAAATATATAATCATCATCATGCATCGTATATCTCATTTCCATTAAACAATCGAGCATATCAAAACATTTACTATCCTAAATCGACCCTTCTTCGTCTCTTAGGTTTCACATTTTATTTTTTAGAAAAAACTAAAACAATTCATAGAGTCAATTAACATCATGAGGAACATTAATCTATCATTCAATCGACAAAGAAATCGAGCTACGATCAAAGCCCCAATTTCTAGAAAATTTTCGGTAATAACCCTAGACAAAGAGGTGTGATTTTTTTCATGATTTGATCTGTAGAACTCGATTCTAAACATCCTAGAACATGATTCGATTACAAGACAACATGCTATTTTCCCTTAATTTTCGAAAAAAAAAAGAAAATGGTGGAACAAGGATTTATTCGGTTCATATTAGAGACGAAGCTCTTACCTTTCGTAATATGAACTCGGATATGGATTTGATCGGTAGATGCAAGACTTAAGTTCTTGAGGAAAGCTTGGAGTGGTGCTTCAATGGAGGAAGAATGAAGAAAAAATGAGAGAGAGAGAGAGATGAAGGGTGGCGTTATAAGGGGGATGAAGGAGAAGGGTGATGACTCACTATAGTGAGTCATAAAGCAAAAAAAATATCCAACTAAAGCATAGTGACTCGTTAAGGGTTGTTTGGCGTGGAATTATTTGACGATAAAATCTCGTTTCCGGCTCTTAAACGTCGATTTAAAAGTCGAGAAATACTTTCCTAGATAGTTACGGAATTGACGAAATCTAATTCGTCCGTTAGATTGGAAATCATTTACGTACTCGGAAAACCTAATTCATTTTTCTAAATCCGAGAAAAAGTCGGGACTTCACAGTCCAAAATTTGTCCGGAAAATCAAAAAAACTAACTTTCTCTGGTGAACTCGTCTCGAAAAAAAAGTGAATGTAAATTCTGACGGAATTTGATTCTGAGTTTTCGGACGAAAAACTTACCGGACGCGAAAACCCTAATACAGTAGTCGTTCGTCCGATTTCCGGAAATTATTTTCGGAAATGGATTTCACCGTAAATCTTAGAATTTAATTTCATGATCTTAGGCGTGCAAAGCCATAATTATTATTAACTTTCATTTTTAAAGACTGTAGAAAAAGTCTGGGTATTACACACTTAGTGGGCACTTTGCCGAAATCATAACGTAGATTTTATATAGATTCATCAGGCATCTAAACAGTAACACAATGGGGGTTTCCCTTTTCAAACATTCCCGTGCTTACTAAACATTTTTCTCTTTTCATAAATCACTTGCGCTAGTATTTTTACTGTTGTTACGTTCATATTGCCCAACTTCTGTTTCAACGCCGGGGAAGAAGCCTTTTCTTCTTCCAAGAATGCTCCTCACCGAGGTTGGCTCGTCCCCTCAACAGGGATTCCACACCCATCGGCTATCGTGTACACTAACTCTGGAAAGCACCCTTTTGGCTAACTCAGAGTCCGATCGATTAGTCAGCATCCTTTTGGCTAACTCAGAATGGCACAAGAGAACTCACAAAAATAAATTCTTTTATGCACTGATAATCACTTTAAAACATTCATATAAAGTGGTAAGTAAACTTGAGTAACGCTCACTTTATTTTATATATAAGAAAAGCCCATATTATTTTAATATATAGAAAGCCCACCTTATACGAATTACAGAACTACTTTAACCTTCTGTCGTCCGTTCTTTCTTCTAGTCGCGACTTCCTCCTTTTATCGCAAACAATCAAACTTTAGTAAATCGGTCGAGGCGGTTTAAGAGAAACAGACTCGATAACGATTAAACAAGTTTTAGGCCTTTGCACTTTAACTAGTCTTTTACTAAACGAAACGAGACTCGAACACATCTCGCTAAAAACTAACTTGGATCTTTACTCGAAAATTAGAACATCATAACGGAAGTCAATAACTCTAAATGACTTAGGTGTTCCAAAGAATTCAAGTTAAGAAAAGATTTCACTTAAGAAATAGAGCTGCAGAAGAATCTGCACAACTGTTGAAGATTCAAAAGCTCACGTAGAACAGACTGCTGAGAAACAAGGTAAGTTCTTGGTACCAAAAGAAAGATACGGAAGTCTACTTTACTGTCCAATTTACGGATCTCAATTTCGTTAAACGAGCAGAGAGTTATGGTCATTTTTGTGAAGGGTGGCAAAACTGGCCGATAAACCCTAGACGTTTTAAAAACTCGACGCACACTTCCCTAGGTTCGATCAATCCTATACAGCCTTTATGCACGAAATTTCAACCAATCTTTAAACAATCAAACCACACAATCATCAACATGAAAATCCTTAGGTTTCTTGATCAATACACGATGAGCAATCTCGTCTTTTCAACTAACATTCCTACTTAGCAATTCCTTTTCAATTTCAAATCACAAACAACTTCTTAACTTTTATTTCAATCATCTCATGCTATGATCATCAACTAAACAAATGCTCCTTAACTAACATCATACTCCAATCAATCAATACTCATTCATATTTAACATATACTTCATTTTTATCGAGCAACGAACATCGTTGTCGATTTTTCCAAACATTTTTATAAAATCTAAGAAAATCACATTAAGTACATATAATCATGTTTATCATCAATACATCAACCATATCATCAATATACAAACCCTCATTTTCTCGCTTCTTTATTTCTACACTTACTTACTTTCTTTAATTTTTGCCAATTCATACCAAATTAGTTTCTATCATCTTATGTAATACCCCAGATATTTTCTTCCGACGAGAAATAAAAATTTTCTAATTAATTAAAGCTTTGCACGCCTAAGTTAAGGATTTTCAATTCTAAGACTAACGGTGAAATCCGTTTCTGAAAATAAATTCCAGAAGTCGGTTGAACGACTACTGTATTAGGGTTTTCGCATCCGATAAAATTTTTGCCCGAAAACTCAAATCGAGAAACCATCTGATTTTACATTCACTCTTTTTGCGAGACGAGTAAGTTAGTAAAAATCCGTTTTTATTATTTTTTCCCGACAAAATTTGGATTGTGATGTCCCAACTTTTTATCGGATTTTGAAAAACGAATTATGCTTTCCGAGTAAGAGATTTATTTCTAATCTAATGGTCGAATTAGATTTCGTCAAAAACGTAACCATCTAAGAATTTATTTCTCGATTTTTAATACGTCGTATTAGACCCGAAAATGAGATATTTGGGCTTTAAAAATGCCACCTAAACCGCCACCTTACCCCCCATGACTCATCACTTTGTTAGTCATCCTACTTTAAGAGATATTATCTAAACACTTAGTCATCATCTCTCTCTCCCAAACCTCCCCAAAACCGCCACCCTCCCATCTCATTTCTCTCTCTCTTGTTCTTCATTTCTTCCATTGAAGCTTCAAGGTTTTGCTAGGATTCAAGTTCATAGAGCATCCATCATCCATTCAATCCTAATTCCAATCACATATTTACTAAGGTAATCATCTAAGCTTCCTATCTATCCGATCAAAATTTCATTTCTTTAATTATTGTTTGGACCGAAAAATTATAGGAAGTAGTAGGATGATGTTTTATGTTTAATACATGTTACAGTATGCTTAGGAATGGATTTCATGGATTGAAATCATGAAGAAATCATCCTCCTAACTAAATGGATAATACCGAAATTTTTAATGGATTTAGGGGTTTGATGTAGTTCGATTTTCTTGATGTTTAATTGATGGATTAGTGTTCTATATGATGTTAGATGATTACATGAATTAATTTAGAATTTTCTAAAAATAAAAATAAAAGTGTAAGAGAGAAAGAAGTAATGATTTGATGTAGTAAATGTTATGTTTTGCATGAAATGATAATAGAAATGGTATGTAGTATGTTTGAGGATGATTATATAATTTATTGGAATTTTTCTAAAAATAAAATAGAAATCGTAAGAGACGAAAACTCGTCGATAAGTTGAGGCTCGTTAATAATTTGAGTATGTGATTTACGTATTAGTGAATCTTGATAGATGATGAACGATATTGCAAAGTTTGAGCAAAATCGGAGAACGTTGAAATTTTGTTAAGAGACGAGGAATCGTCAATAAGTCGAGATTGAATAATGATTTAGGTTTATGATTTGAATATACGATGATCTTGCTAGTTGAGGATCGTAACCGGAAAATTTGAACGAATTCTAAGAAGATTGGAATTTTGATAAGAGACGAAGAAACGAGTCTAAACGTCGATAGAAAAGTCGAATAAGGAAATTAATCGGTTATCAATGATTGTTATTAATAAATGAACGATATTGTAATACCTCGATATTTTCTTCTGTCGTTAAAAATGAAAGTTAATAATAATTATGGCTTTGCATGCCTAAGATCATGAAATTAAATTCTAAGATTTACGGTGAAATCCGTTTTAGAAAATAATTTCCAGAAGTCGGACGAACGACTACTGTATTAGGGTTTTCGCGTCCGGTAAAATTTTCGTCCGAAAACTCAAAATTAAAATCCGTCAGAATTTACATTCACTTTTTCTTCGATACGAGTTCACTGGAAAACGTTAGTTTTTATGATTTTCCGGGAGAAATTTAGACTGTCTAATCCCGACTTTTTCTCGGATTTTGAAAAACGAATTAGGTTTTCCGAGTACGTAAATTATTTCCAATCTAACGGACGAATTAGATTTCGTCGAATTTGTAACCAACTAGGAAAATGTATTTCTCGACTTTTTAATCGTCGTTTAAGAGCCAAACGAGATATTATCGTCTAACAAATCCACGCCAAACACTCCCTAACGACTCACCACATACTTTGTTAGATTTTTCTTATCTTTATGTATCTAATAACATGACTCATCATCTCTCTCATTCATCCCTCAAAACCGCCACACACACACTCCTCTCTCTCTCTCATTTTCTTCATTCTACTCCATTAAAACTCCAACCTTCAAGCTTTCTCAAGAACACAAGATCTTCATCTACCGATCAAGTCCATTTCCGAGTCCACATTACGCAAGGTGAGAACTTCGTCTCCAATATGAACCGAACACAAACCCTTTTCCATCTTTTTCATTTTTTCGAAAACTAGGAGATTAAGAAGCATGTTGTTTCTTATTCGATACATGTTCTAGGATGTTTAGAATCGAGTTCTACGGATCGAATCATGAAGAAAATCACCTCCCTTTTTCTTTAGGTTATTACCGAATTTTTAAGGAATTTTAGGGGTTTTTCGTAGCTCGATTTCTTTGATGTTTGATCGATAGATTAGTGTTCTACATGTTGCTAATTGACTCTATGAATTAATTTAGATTTTTCTAAAAATAAAATTCGAAAACTAAGAGATGAAGAATGCATGCTTTAGTATAGTAAATGTTATGATATGCTCGATTGATTAATAGAAATGAGATATACGATGTATGAGGATGATTATATATTTAATTGGAATTTTTCTAAAAATAAATTGAAAAATTTAAGAGACGAAAACGTGTCAATAAGTTCTCGTTAATGTTTTAATAATATGATTTGCGTATTAGTAATGCTCGTTAGATGATAATCATTGTTGTAAAATTTGAACGAAAACGGAGAACGTAAGATTTTCGTTAAGAGACGAACGATCGACGATAAGTCGAGAGTAGATAATGATTAGGGTTTGTGATTCGAACCTTTGTTAATCATGATAGTTAATGATCGTAACCGTAAAGTTTCAACGAATTCTAAGAAGTTTCAATTTTAAATAAGAGACGAAGAATCGAGTTTAAAAGCCGGTAGAAAAGTCGAATAAGAAAATCCCTTTTAATAATAATGATTGTTATTGATTGACAAACAATATTGTAGTTAACGACTTTTCCATCCGAGAAACGAGACGTAATGAGAGTTAGTTAAGAATCGAGAAGTGAATGAATGAATCTAAGTATCGTTAGAAAAGACGAATAAGGAAAGTAATTGGATATTAATGATCATTATTATTAAATGAACGAGTTTGTAGTTGACGACATGTTCATCCGAGTTATGAAATGATAAGTTATAGTTGTGAACGAGAAGTAGAAACGAGAAGTTAGAAATTGTTTTGGTATAGTACTTGTTTAGTTTGAAAAGACGAGGTTTTAAACGCCGTGCTTATGATCGAGAAATAAAAAGGAGTTTATCACGTACGAAGATACGTGTTGACTTCCTTGAGGTGTATGTTTCGTGAGAATTTAGGTAAGATAACATAAAACGAACCTAGAAAACCGTGCGTCGATTTTATCGAGCTTTAGGGTTTCACTCGGCAGTTTTGCGACCTTCCACGGAAACTGCCATATCTCCTAGCTCGTTTATCGGAATTGAGATCCGCGAATTGGAGAGTAAACTAGACATCCGAGGCTTTCTTTTGGTACAGGGCAAGTCCCCTGTTTCGAAATCCCCTGTTCTATACAGACTTACTGATCTGTGCAGTAATGTCAAGAACTTAGATTCTTAAGTTGAATTCTTCTCAACTTGAACTCTTTCGATCTTTTAAGTCGTTTCAAGTTATCGACTACCTTCTTACTACTGACCTAAGTGTCAAGTACAGAACCGAATGAGTGTCAAACGAGTTGTGTTCGTATCTCGTTTCTTTTTAACTAAAAGAGTTTAGTTTAGCGTGCAAAGGCCTTAAAAGCGTGAATTATGAATGGTCAAGATTGAACGTAACATCTATGAAAAATGCTTGTACAAGCTAAGTTATGAAAATGAGAAAGAAAATGTTTAGTAGACACGGGAATTTGTTGAAAAACCCCGATGTGCTACAAAAATGAAATGCCTGATTATCTATACTTATGATTATGTTTTCAGCAACGTGCCCACTAAGTGCTTTTGTACTTAGCCCTGCATATGTTTTCTAAATGTGCAGGTTGAGAGACGGAGCGGCGACGGTTGAGTAAATGTTGTCAATAGGGAAGACTTAGTATGTAGTTTACAATTCCGCTGCCAAACTCTAGACTCACTTATGTAAATATGAATATCACTTTTGGTTTAAGTTCCGTACTTATAACTTAGAATCTTTTGAGATCTTGTTCGAGTGATCCTTCGAGATCAACTCTTTATTTTGTTAATGAAGTCTTGTTCATAGAAATCTTTCTGTCTTTGATGTTATGTTTATTCATTCATCCCCTTTCTTCCCCGCTTCTTTAATCCAATCCCAGTCGCACCCCGGCTTCTGCCGTCCCTCGGGATTTGGGGCTGTGACAGATATTTTCATCCGAGATACGAGATGATATGAGTTATAGTTTATAAGTTAGAAGTTGAAAGAATGAAAGTGAAATTGAATTGAATTTGGTTTAGTAATTGGTAGTTGAAAAGACGAGGAAATGTACGTCGAGTTTTTAATCAAGAAATATGAAGGAGTTCATGATGAATGATTGTTCGTATTTACTGCATTGAAACAGAAATTTCGTGAGTATATAAGTGGTTTAACATAAATCGAACCTAGAAAGTTGTGCGTCGAGTTAACGAGCACTAGGGTTCCACGCGGACTGTTTTGCGATGCGTTACGGAAATTGTCATAACTTTTAGCTCGCTTAACGAAATCAAGATCCGTAAATTGGAGAGTAAACTAAACATCCGTAGCATTCTTTTGGTATAGAGTACATCCCCTGTTTTTCAGGAACCTGTTCTGTATGAACTCCAGAACTTCTGCTTTGTGCAGAAACTTTCTTAAAGTCTAAATTCTAAAGTTGAATCCTTTTTAACTTCGTTCCTTGTGAACTTCTAAGTCGTTATAAGTTATCGACTTCCATTTATCTACTGACCTAAGTATCGAGTAAGGAACCGAGTTAGTTTCTAAACGAGAATTGGTTGAATCTCGTTTATTCGTTAAACAAAAGAATATAGTTAAAGTGCAAAGGTCTAAAAGACTTAACCGATTCTGAATTTCTGTATTCTTTTAACGTCTCGACCAAATACTAAAGTGTAATTATTTGCGTTCAAAGAAGGAGGACGTCGAGATTAGAAGACAGGACGGAAGACAGAAGGTTAAAGTTTGTTCTGTAAATGATTGAGGTGGGCTTTTCTATCAAAATAAAATGAGCGTTGCTCGAAAGGGTTTACGTACTGCTTCAATAAGTGTGTATTAAAGTAACTGTCAGTGCATGATGAATTGTTTTATGTTAATTCTATTGTGCCTCTCTGAGTTAGCCCACAGAGTGTTATCCAGAGTATTGGATTCTGAGTTAGCCCACATAGTGCTATCTAGAGATTCCAACTAAACGATCAGATTCTGAGATAGCCCACAGAGTGCTATCCAGAGGGACAGATTCTGAGTTAGCCTACAGAGTGCTATCCAGACGATCGGATTCTGACTTAACCTACAGTGTGTTATCCAGAATTAAGTGTACAACAGTATAAGTCTTACGAGTGTTTATCAAAAGATACCTGAATAATCTATACTAAGTATGATATGTTTTCGGCAATGTGCGCACTAAGTGCTTTATGTACTTAGCCCTTGTAATACCCGGCGTTTCTTTTCCTTCGAAAAAATAAAAATCTTCTATGAAATTAAGGCTTTGCATGCTTAAGTTAAGAATTTTCAATTCTAAGACTAACGGTGAAATTCGTTTTTGAAAATAAATTCCAGAAGTCAGTTGAATGACTACTGTATTAGGGTTTTCGCGTACGAAAACTTTTTAGTTCGAGAACTCGGATTGAGAAACCGTCTGACTTTACATTCACTTACATTCACTTATTTGGACTACGATGTCCCGAGTTTTTATCGGTTTTTGAAAAACGAACCGTCCTTTTCAACTAAGTAAAATATTCCGAAACTAATGGTAGTATCCATTTTTGTCAATAATATGTCTGTTGGGAAATTTATTAAAGTTTTGATTGATTCCAAAACTAACTGACCCCAACCGAGTAGATGTTGCCAGTTCCTAATGTTAGTAGTTAGGCTCGCTGTTTGAGCAATGTTAAGATTTTATCTTTACAGGTCTCCAGCTGAAGAAGGCAACAAGGCTTCACTCGGATAGAACATCAGGTGTAAGAAAAACACCTGAGCGTTCAAGATTCAAAATCAACTAAGTATTCAAAGGGAGAAGTTGCAAGAGAACATCAGTTGTAAGGAAGACAACTGAGCGTTCGAAGCCAACTGATCAGAGTCAGATACAAGAAAGACAACTGAGCATTCAAGATGGAACATCAGTTGTAGGAATCAATCAGTTAGATCAACAGCATGAAGTTCAAAGTCAGCTGAGAGTTCAACTGTTCCTACTTAGACAGAAGCATTCAGATAGAACATCAGCTGAAGACCAATCAGATGAAGATCGAACGACTCAACCGACTATCATATGATGGAGGTCAAAGGTTATGATTTGAATTTCAAATAAGGAAGTCACGTGAAGGTTTGACTCTCTGTCATTACCTCATTTGGCCCAACACAAGGCTGTCTCAGATGGAAAGCAGAAGCACTCAGTTGCCAAATCCGGAAAGTCTGCAGAGATGAGAGACAAGCCATCGCTTTCAAAGAACAAAGATCAACAGCTCCTCCAACGGCTAGTTGATTCTCTCCGCCTATAAATAGAGGCCCTCATTCATTCACCAAGACCACGGGTGAGAACGAGACAGACAAGAGCAAAGAGATAGACGAGCGAACATCACCAGCTGAGAGTTCATATCGCATAAGAGCTAAACTGCATTCAAACTCTAAGAACATCATTAGTTGAGAGTTCTAGAGTATTAGATTCTGTCTTTGTTTGTTTTCGATCCAACCTTGAGAACATCACTAGTTGAGAGTTCGTAGAGTGTCAGATCATAGCTCACTTCTTGTTCTAGCTATTAGTTGGAACTCCACCCTTTTCACATATCCTCTCAAAAGGATTGTTAGGACCCTACTCTTCCCGAAATTGAGTAGATAGGTTGATTAGTACCCGTAAACTAATCTGTAAGGTTGATAAGTACCCGTAAACTTATTTCAACGGTTGCAAAGCCCACGTAAGCTTTGTGGTTTATCCAGAAGAACTGGGACTGAGTTGTGTGAACTCACAACTCCCCGTGGACGTAGGAGTTATCTCCGAACCACGTAAATCCTTGTGTGTTTGTGTTCATTATTCAGTTATTTATTGCATATTCAACTGACCATCTAACCAACATACAAACCTGCATCTTTGCATATCAACTGACTTGGTTATTGACCAACCTTGCATAAAAGCGTGAGTTATATTTTTACGAGTTGTTATTTTCCACCACATTCCGCACAGCACCACTCTTCCAACTGAGTACTTTTACTCAGTTGTGAATCCAACTGAGTTCTTGTTTACTCTGTTGTGATTGTTTTTCAAGAGTTATTTTTAAAAGTTTTATCCGGTGTATTCCACCCCCATACACCAGAACTCGTATCGGGACCATCAAGTGGTATCAGAGCAGTGGTTCAAAAGACTGCTGACTCTGTTTCACGAGGTGTGAATTCGAGGTGTTTTCTTCAGTGGTCAACTGAACAGATCTCTTTATCACGCTAGTGCATATCTGCTTGCATTTTTTCTTCTGTTGATTGTGTGCAGATGGATGTTAAAGACAAGATCGTGGTCATGTTCTCGGTTGTGAACTATACATCCTGGAGAACTCAGATGAAGGAGATCCTTCTATCAAAGCATCATCGAATGCAACAAGTACTCACATCCGGACCGATCATCATCAGAGAGAGAGTCACTCGCACTCCTACAAATCCCAATGATGGGGATTCAACTGTGGAGTTAGTTGAGAAGAAGCCAGAAGACTTCACTACAGGGGAAGCTAAAGTGAGCCAACTGGACATCTGGGCTCAGAGCACAATCATGTCCACAGTTGGACAAGACTATCTTCCTTGGATAAAAGAGTGCGAAACCGCTAAAGAGATGTGGGATATCTTGGCATCTCTGAGTGAAGGAAGCGACGAAACAAAGGAGAACAAGTTCTCACATGCCTGTCAAGACTTTGACAACTTCTGTCTGAGAACTGATGAAACCATTGATCAGTTAGAGCTCCGGTTCATGGACATCATCAGAAGGATCCAGTCCATCCGAAGAGGAAAATATACTTTGAGAGAAATCAACCTCAAAGTATTACAAGCTCTACCAGCTGAGTGGGATACCTTCACCAATATCCATGAGAGCCGAGCTGACCTTGGTGAGATGGGAACTGAAAGATTGTTCTCAATTCTGAAGGAAAATAAGTACAAGGTGAACCGACGAAGGTCAACTCAGTCCTCGGTTCAGACGAGTCGACATGAGGATGTTGGTTCAGCCACAAAGTCAGTAGCACTCCGAACTGACTATTCAAAGCCGCGAACATCAAGGCCAACAAGATCTGCGGACACAGCTATGAAGGAGCCAAGCAGAGAAGAGCTGCAACAGAATATAGCCGCCCTGTCAAAGAAGCTAGCTGACATGGATACTCGATTCAGAAAATACAAGAGATTCTACAAATCCAACCGAACTCGAGATAACTCAAAGCATGTGAACAACGGTTGCTTTGAATGCGGCAAAGAGGGACATTTTAAAGCAGATTGTCCAGACCTCTCGAAGAAAGAGAGAGAAGCGTTGAGGGCCAAGCAAACTGGAAAGAACAAGGCCATGGTTGCAGAAGAAGCAGCTGACGACATGGATATATTCACCGACACTGAAGATGAGGATGAGCTGACTTCCACCAACAACGCTATTGGTCATGATCAATGCCTCATGGCACTTGGAACCGACCAGGATGATACTGAGGTACACTCTAGTCCTGCTAATTTAAATTCTTCCAATATTTCTAACATGTAGGAAACAGTAGAGGAAGAGTTGGAACCCTCCTGGAGTGACTTTCAAGAACTCAGTGAGGAACTGCATCAGCAATCGGTTGAGTTTAAGAGTCTTCAAGAACAGTTCGCCAAACTTGAAGAATCCTTAACCGAAAAGGACGATCTGATTAAGAGTCAAACTGAAGAGATAGATAATCTCAAAAGTCAACTAAATGCGGTCAACCGAACTAATGCTCCAATCGACGAGGAGTTGACGAAGTAAATCCAGGAGCAACATGATCAGTTGAAAAAGCAAGAGGCTCAGATCGACCAGCTGATAAAGAAGTCAGAAAGACAGACCGAGCATATAGCTGTTCTCCTCAAAGAGTTGCAAACTGAGAAGGACAACTTGATAAAGCTATATCAGTCATCCAAGATCATCGAGAATCTCATCAGTTACAGCCGACAGATGGATGACGTGTCAGAACTCGGTTATGATGTGATCAATGATACTGGAATTCCTCCAGCAACCTTCATCAAAGTTGTGGAGGTCAAGGTTGTCAAACCTAACACGGTTGAGTCTGAATCTCCCCAAATTAATCCAACCTCCACCTCTTAGAAAGCTCAACCGACCAAGGGAACCACAACTGAGAAAGGAAAAGGAGCAGTGGATGGAGGACAGAACATTCCATCGGTTGGGACATCAACCGAGGGGGAATGTTCCAAGTCTCAGAAGAGAAATCAGAGGCGTCGGAGATACAATCGAAACCGAACTCAGAACCAACCTCTGAATCAACCTCAGAAAGAATGGAACCGACCGCAGAACCGACAAGGATTCAACCACATGAATCAACATCGGTTCCATCATCAGTTCAACCAGAGGTTTCAACCAAGTCAACCGATGAGGAACAGTTCGAACAGCTGGAGATATTCATGCCACAACATGAACCAACAACAGAGCATGAACAGCTATCGACAACAGTCGGGAAGATGGAATCAGAATCAGCCACAAAGATTCCAACATGGCGTCCGACCTCATCGACAAATCCAACAGGATAAGAATCGCCATCAAAACAGGGGGAAAGCCTCTCCTCCTAAAGCTCACAATGGGAGAAATCCATCTCCTCCCAAGAAACAGAACATCACTACTGACAACAAGCCTAAGGATAACCGAGGTGTTGTTATAGTTGATGATAAAGGAAAAGTGATCTGGAATGATAAATCCATTCAAGTATACAGGGAAAAACGACCCACAGTTCAAGGGGGAACTGGTACTAACCCTCCAGGATCCAACTAAAATTGGGGACCTAAGCGAGTTTCTCTTTGCAGGTACAGGAGAAACAGCTGAGGAAGAATAAGGCATCACACACCATGTGGGTGATGGATAGTGGATGCTCGAAACACATCACAAATCTGAAGGATTTGCTTAGGAGTTTCGTGGAGAAGGAAGGACCATCAGTTACCTTTGGTGACAACTCAAAAGGTCACACCGGAGGCTACGGTACCCTTGAAACCAATCACGTGTCGATTTCTAATGTTTCATATGTTGATGGATTGAAGCATAACTTGCTCTCCATCAGCCAATTCTGTGATAATGGTTTCTCTGTCAAGTTTGATGCACAGGGTTGCAGGGTTAAAAATGTCGGATCAAAGCAGGTCATATTGTTGGGAAATCGATCCCCATCCAGGAATGTCTACTATGCTGACTGGAATAGTAGTCCTCCTGACACCTGCCTCTTATCAAAGAGCAGTTCAGATGTGAGCTGGCTATGGCACAAAAGGCTCAACCATCTGAATTTCAAGACAATGAACCGACTCGCAAGACAGAAACATGCAAAAGGCATACCAAACCGAGTGTTTTTAACAACACATATCTGCAGTGCATGTCAGTTGGGAAAGCTCGCTAGATCCTCCTTCCGGTTGAA
Organism: Schizonepeta tenuifolia; assembly: GCA_029490685.1. Taxonomy (NCBI): domain Eukaryota; kingdom Viridiplantae; phylum Streptophyta; class Magnoliopsida; order Lamiales; family Lamiaceae; genus Schizonepeta; species Schizonepeta tenuifolia. The sequence goes on along the minus strand of CM055958.1, from coordinate 39,406,585 downwards.
ATCAACTCCCTCAACCGACCGAGTATTGCAGCTGATCCATATGGATCTCTTCGGGCCAGTTACACCAAAAAGCATGAATGGTAACGAGTATACCCTTGTTGTTACTAATGATTATTCTAGGTACACGTGGACCATTTTCATGCGCCACAAGAGTGAAACCCGAGATGAGCTACTCAAGCTGATGGATCGGATATCGAACCAACAAGAGATGAAAATTATTTCCATCCGATCAGATCGTGGAACCGAGTTCCTAAATAAAACCATCATCGAGTACTGCGAGAAGCATGGAATTACTCATCAAACATCACCTGCGTGTACTCCGCAACAGAATGGAGTAGCTGAGCGAAGGAACCGAACGCTGAAGGATACTGCTACATCCATGTTGACAAGCTCAGCTCTGCCAAAGAGATTTTGGGCTGAGGCCATCAACACAGCCTGCTACACCCAGAACCGGTCTCTTCTGACCAAGCGGTTGGGAAAGACACCATATGAGCTATGGAGACGCAGGAAGCCTGATATTTCTTATTTTCGCGTTTTTGGTTCTAAGTGTTATATTCATTACAATGAGAAGACTCAGTTGAAAACTTTTGATGCTAAGGCTTCGAAGGGCATATTTTTTGGATATGCCGCTCGGATCAAGGCTTATAGAGTTTTCAACAACAGCTCTCGTGTTGTGGAGATAACACCTCATGTTAGTTTTGATGAATCTACTTTTGAGTGCAGGGAACAGGCTAAAGGACAACAGGCTGATCCACAAGTTCCACTTGTTCTCACCAGATCGCAGGCTCTAAGGGAAAAGAATCTAGCTGAACCATTGGTATGGGCAACTGAGGATGACGATCCATACTCCTCTGAAGATGAATGCGAAAACCCCATCTCATCCCAAGGGGGAACTTCAGCTGATGCCACTCCAACTGCATCAACATCTAAAGTCCAACCGAGCCCGGTTCAAAATATTGTCAATGTTGAGGATCCAAACTCAACAGCTGATCAATCACCAGTTCTGAAGATTCCAGCATCTCCCACAACTCAGGATTCACCATCAGTTGAAATCCTGGAACAACCACGGTTGGAAGAAGAAGGAAGACGCAACAAGAGATGGTATGAAGATCATTCCTCTGACAACATCATCGGAGATCTAACCGAAGGTGTGCGAACAAGGAGCAGAGTTGCAAATCCGGATTCAACCGAGGAAGATTCTAACACTTACGCTCAATATGCTGAGGAGTTGGTAGTTCTTGAGGAGTTCGAGCAAGCAGGAGATGTTGCCATGATTTCTTTTTTTGTAGCTGATGTGCCAGAACAGAAGAATGTTGTGGAAGCTCTCAACTGTGTTCACTGGACAATAGCCATGCAAGAAGAGCTGAATGAGTTTCTACGTAATTGCGTATGGGAGTTGGTAGAAAGACCAAATGGTGTCAAAGTCATTGGATTAAAATGGATTTTCAAGAACAAGAGAGACGCCATTGGATTCATCGTGAGGAATAAGGCAAGGTTGGTAGCTCAGGATTATTGCCAACAAGAAGGAATCGATTTTGAGGACTCCTTCGCGCCAGTTGCAAGGCTAGAAGCCATCCGAATATTTCTAGCCTATGCTGCATTTCACAAGTTCAAGGTCTATCGGATGGATATGAAGTGTGCCTTCCTCAACGGTGATATTAAGGAAGATGTATATGTTGAACAGCCTCCCGGTTTTGAGACTGGAGATGGAAGAGTGTACAGGTTGAAGAAAGCAATCTATGGATTGAAGCAAGCACCCAAGGCTTGGTATGACACTCTTTGTGGTTTTCTTCTGAACTCGGGGTTCAAACGAGGGTCAGTTGACAAAACACTATTCACCATCAAAGTTGGAGAAGATATACTTGTTGTGCAAATCTACGTCGACGACATCATATTCGGTTCCAAGTCGGAGGAGCTGTGTGAGAAATTCTCAACTCTCATGAAGGAGAAGTTCGAGATGTCGATGACGGGCGAGATGAATTATTTTCTTGGACTACAGGTGAAGCAGTCACCAAAAGGAATTTTTATCAATCAGTCCAAATATACAAAAGAGCTCATCACCAAGTTCGGATTGCAGACAAGTAAGACCACAAGGATCCCGATGAATACTAACTGGAAGATTGAACCTCGAACTGAGGGAAAACTCGTGGATGCCAGTAAGTATAGAGGGATCATCGGTTCTTTGCTATATCTAACCGCCAGTCGGCCAGACATATCTTACGCGGTTGGAGTGTGTGCTCGGTTTCAAGTTCAACCGAAGGAAGCACATATGTTGGCAGCAAAGAACATCATAAAGTATCTGAAGGGCACAGTTAATGTTGGGTTGTGGTATCCAACCGACGACAATATCCAATTGACCGGATACTCAGATGCAGATCTAGTTGGAGATCGGTTGGACAGGAAGTCCACATCTGGACACTGTCAGTTCATGGGAAGCAAGCTAGTTTCATGGTTCTCCAAGAAACAAGCATGTGTTGCCACTTCTACAACTGAGTCAGAGTACATGGCTGCCGGTAGCTGTTGCATGCAAGTGTTGTGGCTCAAGCAACAGCTGAGAGACTATGAAGTTGCAACTGGACAGGTTCTCATTCATTGTGATAGCTCAAGTGCCATTGCTATCTCTTTGAATCCTGTTCACCACTCTCGGACGAAGCACATCGACATCCGACATCATTTTATCCGAGATCATATTGAGAAGAAGGACGTATCCATGGAGAAAATTCCAACTGAGATTCAGAGAGCTGATATCTTCACCAAACCTCTAGCCGAAGCGCAGTTCAAAATGCTATGTGATCTACTTGGATTGTTGGATCCATCAAATGAGGAACCAGCTGAGGTGAAGAGATAGATATCCATCTGAGGGGGAAGCTCAGATGAAGGGTGAATCTTAGATGCGGATTGCCAACCGACGACATCAGACGTCAGCTGAACAGACGAACTCGAGTCAGCTGATGGTATGCCGCAACATTGGATCAGACGTCAGCTGAACAGACGAACTCGAGTCAGTTGATGGTATGCCGCAACATTGGAACACAGCTGATTCCAACATCAGCTGGCAGGTGAACACAGCCGATTCCGACATCAGCTGGCAGGTATCATTTATGGCTGAAGGTGTTATGATCTTAAATGAGAATGTTTGAAATAAATTCAAACATTCCTGAGCATGTCAGTTACATTAAAATAGCCATCATACCGCATTTAATGTAAAGTACGGCTGAACATCAATAGCCTACTTTATAGTGCGACCGGGCTGACATGAAAAATAGTTCACCTTCTCACGCGCTGGTTGGAACTCAGTTCGTGACGTCAAGTCAAAGCTAGTCAATAGTCACATGATCTCAGCCGTTGATGGATTCGCGCCATTCAACCCTAGCCGTCAATTTCAACCGAGCCTAAAACCTATAAATGGCGGAAAATCAGGAAGTGATCTTACCTTCCTCATTCGTGTTTATCTGCAGTAACTATTCATCATCTTCTCAGATTCTGTCTAACCATTTACTGCAAGTTTTTTCTTTCCTTCTTATATATATCTTCTCAGACGTATTAAATGGCACCCAAAGAAAAGAAAATGGCTTCCTACGGACCCTCTCTAGTCCCCACAACTTATGAAGAATCGTTCGACTTGCTGATTTCGAAGATACACTTTGAGCAGATCCTTTCAGAGGATGAATTGGAGTCGCCAGTGCTGTCTCCCCTTGCCGATATTCTCAGGGAGAACGGCCTACTGGAATGGGCGAATCTCTTCCCCTCCCACCTGCTCAGGCGCTAGGTCGGAGAGTTCTACGTCAATCTGCAATCGCCCATCGACAGCAGAGATGGCGTCGTTACAGAGGTTTCGTGTCGTCAACGTGACGTTCCGGCCACGACGATTTGCCGTGTCTCCGTCCCCATTGCAGTTTCTGATTTTCTTCGCCAAGTCATTCCGCCGAATCATTCCGTCGTAGACACCATCGACAACATAACCGACACGGAAGCGGATGAGTATCTGGAGAGTGCTCTCATCACTCCGGAAAAGTTGAAGAGTAATATGTAGAGGACGAAGTTGAAGCCGGAGCATCGACTTTTGTTCGATGTTATCTCCAAGGTCGTGTTCGGTTACAGTGGTGCCTTCGAAGATATCAGCCGACCGAAGCTTAAGCAATTGATTGCTTTGGAGCACAAACACAAACACAACGTCGACTGGTTCAAGTATTTTGAACACTAGCTGACTGTGGAGAGGCAGAAGATTTCTGAGACCACAACCGAATCCGGGGAGAAGTTGTTGAGTGTCAAGGGAACTCTCAACTTCGGTTGCAAAATCTTCGCTCTGATCCTGCTCGTAACCAAGGGTCAGAACATGGTCTGGGAAGACTGCGAGGAGACCCCTGTGAAGAAGTTGATGCTGTTCCCAACAGTAAAGAAAGCTCAAGAGGTGATTAGGAGTGTTTATACTCCTAAGGAGAAAAAGGATACTGGGAAGACAGCTGAGGTAAAGGATACAGCTGAAGAGGTACCAGCTGTCAGCCGCCCCTCAAAATCGAAAGCTGCTCGCCGACGCAGAGCTGAGTCGGAGAAAGAGAAGGAGGAGGAGCCTGCCAAGAAAAAGCTAAGAGTTCGCTTCAAAAAGACGGTTGCAGTACCTGAGGAGGAGGTTCCAGCTGAGGTGCCAGCTGAGGAGCCAGCTGAGAAGCCAGCTGAGGATGTGCCAGCTGAGGGTACGCCAGCTGAGGAGGAGGTACCAACTGTGGAGGCATCAGCTGAGATGGCACTAGCTGAGGAGCCATCCGAGTCGAGCCACTCAGTCGAGGCAGCTGCTTTCGAGCTCATTGCTCGATGCCAACATTGAGACCATTTCTTCGGCCAATGTTGAGGAACTGATTGATACCCCCCTCCCCACAGAATCTGAAATTCCGAGCTCCCAGCTCGATGCCAATGTTGAGACCGCCTCTTTGGCCAACATTGATGAAACTTTTGAACCGATCGTCAGGCCGTCGCGATGGAGCATGAAGGCAAGGTGGCCTATTGCTTCCAAAAGCTGATCGGGATATTCCCTGAAGCACGCGACATGCCGATTTTTGCTATGCTTTGGACCGAGCTGCTGTACCAGTTCAACCTAATCTTCAGTCACTGGTATGTGAAGGAAGATACTGTATGGGTACACAGCTGGAACCAGCTGAAGGCAGACGAGTCACGCATCCGAGATTATTTCAACTACATAAATCTAGAGGTCGCCTACAACAACAAAGTGGCGCTGCTGACGCGCCGTCTGGACCTCAGCAAGGTGGAAGGCACAGATACCCGGGAGACAGCTGAACAAGACTGTACTGACTTCCTCGACAACATGCTAATCAAGTCAGCTGAGTTCCTTAATGATCTGGACACAGCCGCCGCCGCAACGAAGGAAGAAGAAGAGGAGCTTCAACTGTACCTGGCCAACCGTCAAGCCATGGTTACAGTTGAGCAGCCAGCTCTGATTGAACACCAAGCTCCAGCTGATCAACAAGCACCCTCAACTGAAGAAATTTGTGAGCTGATAGCTGAGAGGGTGAACCAGCTGAGGACGGAGATGCTTGCCAACTTCCAGCAAAACAAAGAAGATCAGCTGAGGATGTTTGAAGCACAGGAGGAGAAGAACAAGTAGCTGCTGGAGGAGAATGTTTCACTGAAGATAAAGCTGGACGGACTCTCCTCCTCCATCAGCCAAGACATTTTTGACGTGAAATCAACTGTTCTGGGGATTAAGTCTGAGCTGAATGTTTACAAATCTATCTTTGATTCCAACCTCGCCAAATCCCAATAGACTCAAGACCAAGAATGGGAGTCTCGGTTCGAGTCAAGATGGGCTGAGTTCGTTGCTTTCCAGACTGAGGTAAATGAAACATTCGTTGGATTGAGGAAAACCGAACAAGAGCGCCATGACTCTGAACTGGCGAAGGAGGTCAGAGTAGAATGCGCGGTCGATGAACTCTTCAACCGCATCCAACAAGCCGAACAACAACTCACCTCTCTAGATGGATCAGTAGCAAGCCTTGTTGCTGATGCCAAAAAAGGGGAAGATAAAAAGGGGGAAGAGGAGTTGCAGGGGGATGTTGAGATGCAGGGGGAAGATGAGACCTAGGCTGAAGCTGCTGCAAAATCTCAGTCGAGGAGGAAGACAGCACAAAAGAAGAAGTCCGCTCCCAAGCCAACCGATGTAGGTGGAGCCGAAATGGCAAAAGACTTGGAGCAGATCGAGCAGTTTGGAGTTTCTTACAACTTTATAGCCGAGATCGCAGCAGAGCTTGATTCAGAACTCGACGGTATCACAACCGAAGAGTGTATTGCTGATGCCAAGGCTATGGATGTTGCAGAGAAGGATTACATTAATCCCGACTGGATCAAGAAGTTCGCAGCTAGCCAAGCTAAGCGAGTCAACCAGTTCGAGGATGAGCTGGACAAAGTGACTAAGAACTTGGATCGGAACATTGCCTCTCGCAGCCGTCGCCGAATAAACAAACATCATGTTAAGGCTGAAGCTCGGCTGAAGCAACAGAGGCTGCCAGGGAAGGTTAAGGTCCAAAGTCAGTTCAGGCATGTAGATAAGTGGATGCCAGCCGAGTGGAACGAGGACTGGGAGTCGTTCAAACAGGAGTTTGTGAATGACTTCTATTATAGGAAGGTATTCACAACTGATGATCCGAGGAGAGCTTTCAAGGAAACGCTGACCGAGCTGCACAATGGGGACCCGGGCATGTTCAGCCAGTTCAGGCGTGCAATGATAGAAGCAAAACTGGACCTGAACACAGTTCCGGTCCCTCAGAAGGTTACATATCGGCCTCCTTTCCTCCCAGACTCTTGAAACCCCAACTGACAGAAAATAGCAGCTGAGGCAAGACAAGTTTGCCGAGAGCACGGGGTTGACATATCGAAGAAGTCATAAGCTAAGCGAGAAATGTTTGTTAGAATTTTTAGCAAGTATGGGATTAAGTTTTAGCTCAGTTAGTTTTTGAGCAACTGATGTAACTTTTGTTTTTGTGCTTATCTTGTAACCATCAGTTGTAATAAAAACTATTCAGTTATACGATTCAACTTGACGTACAATCTCTCATTGTCCAAGCTCTGAATCGCAAAGTTATTTCAATATCATGTTATAATTGTGCTAACCCTTTGATGTTTTAATCTTATAGACTGTCTAGAATTTCAGCTGAGATTTTAGATAGGTCAGTAGGATTTAAATCAGTATGATCTGTAAAGGTTTTTATAAGGGTTTTGGCATCATCAAAAAAGGGGAAATTGTTGGTAAATTTATTAAAGTTTTGATTGCTTCCAAAACCAACTGACCCCAACCGAGTAGATGTTGCCAGTTCCTAATGTTAGTAGTTATGCTCGCTGTTTGAGCAATGTTAAGATTTTATCTTTATAGGTCTCCAGCTGAAGAAGGCAACAAGGCTTCACTCGGATAGAACATCAGGTGTAAGAAAAACACCTGAGCGTTCAAGATTCAAAATCAACTAAGTATTCAAAGGGAGAAGTTGCAAGAGAACATCAGTTGTAAGGAAGACAACTGAGCGTTCGAAGCCAACTGATCAGAGTCAGATACAAGAAAGACAACTCAGCATTCAAGATGGAACATCAGTTGTAGGACTCAATCAGTTAGATCAACAACATGAAGTCCAAAGTCAGCTGTGAGTTACACTGTTCCTACTCAGACAGAAGCATTCAGATAGAACATCAGCTGAAGACCAATCAGATGAAGATCGAACAACTCAACCGACTATCATATGATGGAGGTCAAAGGTTATGATTTGAATTTCAAATAAGGAAGTCACGTGAAGGTTTGACTCTCTGTCATTACCTCATTTGGCCCAACACAAGGCTGTCTCAGATGGAAAGCAGAAGCACTCAGTTGCCAAATCCGGAAAGTCTGCAGAGATGAGAGACAAGCCATCGCTTTCAAAGAACAGAAATCAACAGCTCCTCCAACGGCTAGTTGATTCTCTCTGCCTATAAATAGAGGCCTTCATTCATTCACCAGCTGAGAGTTCATATCGCATAAGAGCTAAACTGCATTCACACTTTAAGAACATCATTAGTTGAGAGTTCTAGAGTATTAGATTCTATCTTTCTTTGTTTTCGATCCAACCTTGAGAACATCACTAGTTGAGAGTTCGTAGAGTGTTAGATCATAGCTCACTTCTTGTTCGAGCTATTAGTTGGAACTCCACCCCTTTCACATATCCTCTCAAAAGGATTGTTAGGACCCTACTCTTCCCGGAATTGAGTAGATAGGTTGATTAGTACCCGTAAACTAATCTATAAGGTTGATAAGTACCCGTAAACTTATTTCAACGGTTGCAAAGCCCGCGTAAGCTTTGTGGTTTATCCAGAAGAACTTGGACTGAGTTGTGTGAACTCACAACTCCCCGTGGACGTAGGAGTTATCTCCGAACCATGTAAATCTTTGTGTGTTTGTGTTTATTATTCAGTTATTTATTGCATATTCAACTGACCATCTAACCAACATACAAACTTGCATCTTTGCATATCAACTGACTTGGTTATTGACCAACCTTGCATAAAAGCGTGAGTTATATTTTTACGAGTTGTTATTTTCCACCACATTCCGCACAGCACCACTCTTCCAACTGAGTACTTTTACTCAGTTGTGAATCCAGCTGAGTTCCTGTTTACTCGGTTGTGATTGTTTTTCAAGAGTTGTTTTTAAAAGTTTTATCTGGTGTATTCCCCCCCCCCCTCCATACACCAGAACTCATATCGGGACCATCAATATCCGTCTAATAAAATAATTGTTCGTTTTAGTTTACAGTGTTAGATCCGGAAAGAAATTAGATTTATAATTAATATCTAGATATTTACCAACTTAAACCTCCTTACTATTCTATAAATAGCAAGTCGTCTTCCATTTTTTCTTCCCTTTTCTCCCCAAAACGTCATTTCCTCTCTCTCTCTCTCTCATCATTGAAGAGTTCTTCAAGTTCTTCAAGCTTTCAAGCTTCATATCTTGTTCGTTTACCGATCAATTTCAATTCCGATTGCATATTTATTAAGGTAAGAGCTTCCTCTTCATTTCTATCCGAACAAAAATTCATTCCTTTAATTCTTGCAAATTTCGAATTTCATAAAAGGCATAGGAATGATGTTCTAAGTTTTATTTCATATTATTTTGATGTTAGAAGTAAGAATCCATGGTGGAAATCGAGTTAGAATCGTGATAAGTATTTATTTAGAATTTTCGAAGATTATGAGGAACATTTCGAAATTTGCTGCACTCTTGAAGAGTTTTGGATGTTATTTTGATGTATTTGAGATGTAGAGAGTATGTAGTTGATCATATGTTTATGATAGATTTTGAGTATAAGATGATTAAGTGAAGAAAATGAGGTTTTAATGTGAAAATCGATGGAAATGAGCTCATAAAGGTTTAGTGTGTGTTCTAGGTGTTCTTGGTGTTCTTGGCCAAGAACATGAAGATTTGAATATGAATAAAATTATTTATAAAATAAATTAATTAATTATTAAATTAATTAATTATTAATTTTTGAAAATAATAAAATAATAAAAAAAATAATATTAATAAAATAAAATAAAAAGAAAATTTATAATTTATTCATGGAGATATAGAATTAAATTTAATAAGTTAAGATGTTCTTTATTAAGTAAGAAGAGGATAGAAATTAATTTGGTTTGAATCGGTTTAGTAGAAATTCAAGAATCGAAGAAAGTAAGTAAGTATGTAAAAGAATAAACGAGAAAACGAGGGCTTACAGGTTCTCGATTGATTGAGTATAGTTGATGATGATTTCATACAAGATATGAATTAGAAGTGGAGAAATGAAAATGAATTGAATTTGAAATGGAAATTGGTTTAGTAAATGGTTAGTGGAAAAAGGACGAGGTTATGCTCGTCGTTTGTTTAATCAAAAGACGTGAATGTGAACCCGATTAAGGGATACTGCATGTAGACTGTATTGAGATGGAAATTTCGTGAAAATAAAAGTGGAATAGTATTGATCGAACCTAGGGAATTGTGCGTCGAGATTTGTCGAGCATTAGGGTTTCGCGCGACTGTTTTGCGACGTTTCACGGAAACTGTTATAACTTTTAGCTCGCTTAACAAAATCGAGATCCGTAAATTGGAGAGTAAACTAGACACCCGTGGCTTTCTTTTGGTACAGAGCACATCCCATATTTCGAAGTATCCTGTTCTGTATGAACTTACTGACCTGTGCAGAAATTTCCAAAACTTGATTTCTTAAGTTAAATCCTTTTAACTTCGTTCCTTGTGAACTTCTAAGTCGTTATAAGTTATCGACTTCCATTTATCTACTGACCTAAGTGTCGAGTAATGAGCCAAGTCAGTTTATAAACGAGAATTGCTCGAGTCTCGTTTATTAGTTAATCAAAAGAAAGTAGTAAAGTGCAAAAGCCTAAAGGCCTAAAAGACTTAACCGACTCTGAATTTCTGTTTTCTTTTTAATGTCTCAACCAAATACTAAAAGTGTGATTATTTGCGTTCAAAGAAGGAGGACGTCGAGATTAGAAGACAGGATGGAAGACAGAAGGTTAAAGTTTGTTCTGTAAACGATTGAGGTGGGCTTTCTAAAATCAAAAACTCCGATGAATGCCATTACTTATGAAGTAATATTATGTGAGCGTTGCTCGAAAGTGTTTACGTATTGTTGATTAGTGTGTTTTAAAGTATCTACCAGAGCATAAATGAATTGTTTATGTGAATTTTCTTATGCTTCTCTGAGTTAGCCCTCAGAGTGCTAACCAGAGTATTGGATTCTGAGTTAGCCCTCAGAGTGCTAACCAGATATTCCAACCAAACGATCAGATTCTGAGATAGCCCACAGAGTGCTATCCAGAGGGACAGATTCTGAGTTAGCCAACAGAGTGCTTTCCAGACGATCAGATGTGAGTTAAAACTCACAGTGTGTTATCCAGAATTAAATGAAAAGCAGTATAAGTTATACAAGTGTTTATGAAAAGATGCATGATTAAATCTATACTCTTGTGAGTTGTTTTCGGCAATGTGCCCACTAAGTGCTTTATGTACTTAGCCCTGCATGTTTGTTTTTTTTAAATGTGCAGGTTGAGTGACGAAGGCAGAGCAGTTTGAGTAAAGGTCGTTATAAGAAAGAAGAATCGTGTTATCATTTGAACCTCGATTTCACATTTGATATGTGATATCATTCTACGTCTTTCCGCTACAAACTAATACACTTTTTGTTGTGTAATCTTTTCGGTTTAAGTTTTTCATACTTTAAACCTAGTCTTCTCTAAACAAATATGTCGAGTGATCCTTGGAGATTGACTCCCTTTGTCACAGCCCCAAATCCTGAGAGACGGCAAAGCCGGGGTGCGACTAGGGGTTGGATTAAAGAAGCGGTAAAGAAGGGGGATATGAATGAATAGACAGACAAATATAACTGAAATTACTATGAACAAGACTTTATTAAATAAAAGGAGTCAATCTTGAAAGATCGCTCGACAAAGTTGTTCTTAAAGGAGTCTAAGTTCAAAGAAAGAAACTTAGATCTAAAGTTATACAATAACTGAAACTAGGTTGCAGAATTAGCAGCAGAAAAAAACGTAGAAAAGATAACATATATCGAATGTGAAATCGAGGCTCTATTAACTTTACTTCTTTAAAGATGACCTTTACTCAACCTCCTCCACCTTCGCCACTCAACCTGCATATTCAAAAACAAACATGCAGGGCTAAGTACAAAAGTACTTAGTGGGCACATTGCCGAAAACAACTCACAAGAGTATTGACTTAATTATGCATCATTTCATAAAACACTTATATAAAACTTTTACTGATATATATACATCCGATCGTCTGGAAAGCACCTGAGGGCTAACTCAGAAATTGTCCCTCTGGATAGCACCTGTGGGCTATCTCAGAATCTGATCATTTAGTTGGAATTATCTGGATAACAGCTTGAGGGCTATCTCAGAATCCAATACTCTGGTTAGCACCTGAGGGCTAACGCAGAGAGACATAATAGAATTCACATAAACAATTCATTAAAGCACTGATAGAACTTTAATACTCACTTATTACAACAATACGTAATCACTTTCGAGCAACGCTCGCATATAAATACTTTAATACTCATTTATTAAAGTAAAACGTAAACACCTTCGAGCAACGCTCGCATATAAATAAGGCAGTAATTGATACACTTTCGAAAAGCCCACCTCGTTCGTTTACAGAACTATAACACGCGCTTCCGTCTCTGATCTTCCGTCCTGTCTTCTAGCCTCGACGTCCTCCTTCTTTGAATGTAAATAATAAAACTTAGATAAGTTGTTGAGTTGATAGAAGAAAAATGGGATTCGAAACTGAAATCGAATTAATCTTTTAAGTTCTTAAGCTTTAGGCATTTGCACGCTTAACTAGTTTCTTTTAGTTAAATGGGAACGAGACTCGAACACATCTCGTTTAGAACTCGCTTGGTTTCTTACTCGACACTGAGGTCGGTGAAAAAAAAAGGGTCGATAACTCATAACGACTTAAAAGGTCTTAAGGAGTTCAGTTGAAAAGAATTCAACTTATGAAAATGAGTTTTGAAAATTCACTGTACAGGTCAATAACCATCACGCAGAACAGGGGATTTCGAAACAGGGGACATGCCCTATACCAAAAGAAAGCCACGGATGTCTAGTTTACTCTCCAATTTACGGATCTTGATTTTGTTAAGCAAGTTAGGAGATATGACAGTTTCCGTGAAACGTCGCAAAATAGTCCGAGTGTAACCCTAAGGCTCGTTAACTCGGTGCACGGCTTCCTAGGTTCGATTTATACTAATTTTTCACTCGAAATTATTGACTCAAGGCAGTCAACACGTAACCTCACACGCGATGAACTCCTTCTCATTTCCCAATTACTAATACGACGATTAAAACCTCGATATATCACATTAAGCAATTACTATACCAAAACAAGTTCCTAAATCAAATTCCAACTTCTCGATTTCAATTAAAACCTATCATTCCAATACTCGAATTAACACGACACCAACTACAAATTCATTCTCCTAATGATAGGATTCATTAATACGTATATCATACCCTCAATTCATTACTTAATCTCGACTTATTTCCAATTCTTCGTCTCTTAAAATTTTCCTTATATTTTTAGAAAATTCCAATTAAATTATACAATCACTCTCAAGTATACTACATCTCATTAATATCATCATCTCCAACAAATCACATCAATTACTACACTAATTCCTCATTGATTTCAATTACTACTTACTACATTTTCCCAATTCACACATACTTAATCTATTTCTCCAATTATCGATTTCAACCCTCATAATCGATCACCAATTTCATCAATTACTAGATTATAACATCATCTAATACCTCCAACATCATAAATTGAAATCCAAACTCAAACCCTAACCTAAATTTTCGGTCATCATCAATTGTTAAGGAATTTCATTTCTTCTTTGCACTAATCATCAATTAAACTAATCATAAGCTTGATTATCCAATTAATTAAGCTCGAATCATCAACCCTCTAAGACCCCTAAAAAAAATCGGTCCTCATTAGAAAATTAGGGCTTTTGGTTTCTCTTCATTCTAACCATAGGAATTCAATTCTATGCATTAATTAACCAAGAAATAAACTTAAAACAATATTCTTACTATTCTTACAATTTTCGAAAATTATAAGAAATGGAAGAATTTAATTTTACTTTGATGGAAATGATGAGGAAGTTCATACCTTCACGATTATGAACTTGAAATTAAAATCGAATGGAAGATGAACTAGTTGTGATGATGAATCCTTGAAGAACTTGGATGAATTTCAATGGAGAAATAAAGAACAAAGAGAGAGTTGGGAGAGAGGGGAGTGCTGGCGGCATTAAGGAGAAAATGAGAGAAAAAAAAATGTGAGGTGGTGTTGGTATTTATACTACAAGTAAGTAGGAGGTGTATGCATGAGGTGTCCATTATAAAATTATTAGAACATAAAGGATGGTGAGTCATAAAGTTTATACTACTAAAGAAATGAAATATCTATGTTTTTGTGTATATATATGTCGGCTAGGACATAAAAATTAGGGGAAAAATATGCGTTTTTCCGGCGCGATGCGACGTTGTAAAAATCGAGTAAATATAAACGTATTCGGCACGTTTTCGGCAAATTCCGATTCAACCAATAAATCCGGAATATTTTTCTTACTCGGAAAATAATATTTAGAACCTAAATTCTGACAAAACCTCGGGACGTCACAGTCCGAGTTTCGTCCGGAAAAATCATAAAAACGAACTTTCTTGGGCGAACTCGTATCGCAATTTCGTGAATGTAAAAACCAGACGGTTTCCCGATCTGGGTTCTAGATTTAAATTTTATCGTCCGCGAAAACCCTAATACAGTAGTCGTTCCTCCGACTTCTGTAATTTATTTTCTGAAACGGATTTCACCGTTGGTCTTAGAATTGAAAATCGGGATCTAAGGCGTGCAAAGTCATAATTAATATTAACTTTAAATTTTTAACGCAGAAGAAATTTTCCGGGGTATTACACCCTTTTTATTCAATGAAGTCAAGTTCATAGTAGTTTCTGTTATAATTATGTCTATTTTTTCAGTTATTCCCCCTTTTTCCCCGCCTCTTTAGTCCAACCCCTAGTCGCACCCTGGCTTGATCGTCCCTCGGGATTTGGGGCTGTGACAGCCCTGCATGTTTGTTTTTAAATGTGCAGGTTGAGTGACGAAGGCGGAGGGGGTTGAGTAAAGGTCGTACTTAAGGAAGTAAAGTCTAGTTGAGCATCGATTTCACATTTTATATGTGATATCATTCTACGTTTTTCCGCTGCAAACTAATACACTTTTTATTGTGTAACCTATCGCTCTAAGTTTTCATACTTTGAACCGAGCTTACTCTGAAACAAATATGTCGAGTGATCCTTCGAGATTGACTCCTTTTTTTCAATAAAGTCAAGTTCGTAGAAGTTTCTGTTATAATTTATTCATTTATTCAGTAATTCCTTTCCTCCCCGCCTCTTTAATCCAACCCCTAATCACACCCCGGCTTGCCCGTCCCTCGAGATTTGGGGCTGTGACATCTTAACACTTAAAAATGATCATCTTAACATACTATCATCATCAAACACTTACTTAATCAATCATTGACATGTTCGACGAGTTATAAACTTACTTTTTCAAGGTTGTTAGTTAATTCTCAATAAATTCATCAACAAACCTAACACGTGCACAATCACTAATATTCGATTAGTTTTCTTGTTCTATTTTTCTATCGACAATTATGTTCAATTCTTCGTCTCTTACAAAATTTTTGAATTCTTAGAATTCTTTTAAACTTTCAAATCATCATCCTTAAGTACTTAGATTAACTAATATGCAAACCATAAGTTCATATCAACATCTATACTTAACTTTTCGTCGATTCTTCGCCTCCGACGATTTTTATTTTATTTTTAGAAAAATCTAACTTAATTATATGATCAACTACATACTCCCTACATCTCATATATCACAACACATCATCAAAATCATATCATTTGATCATCCAAATTCAAGTTTATAAATTTCATACCAACTTGTTTTTATTTTTAGAAAATTCCCAAACAATTCACATGATCATCATTCATTGTATGCTAACATATTCCACAAACAATACATCTAATTTCAAGCTCAATTTTCAACACATGAATCATCAAATTTTTTAAAAAATGCATGCATATTTTTCGAAAATTACACATTAAATTCTAACATGTTTCAAACATGCATTAATCCTAGAACATCATTCTTATATATCTAAAATCATGAATTAGAACATGAAACATTAAATCCTAACACCTCTAAATTTTCGAAATTTACTAGAAACTAAAGAGATGAATTTTTGTTTGGTTAGGAATGAATAGGAAGCTCTTACCTTATCAAATATGCAATCGGAATTGACTTTAATCGAGAATCGAACAAGTTATGGAACTTAGAAGCTTGAAGAACTTGAAGAAAAACTTGAAGATATGAAGAACACTTGAAGAACAAGAGAGAGAAGAGAGAAAAGGGAGGGTGGGGGTTTGGGAGTGAGAGGGAGAGAGATATTATGGTGATATTTATATAGAAGATGAGAAAATCAAATTGTACACCTTTTTCTCTACAAAAAATCTAATTTTCAAGATCTAGTACTGTAAACTAGAAATGAACAATTACTTTATTAGACGGACACATTTTTGATAAAAATGGATACGACCATTAGTTCCGGAATATTTTACTTAGTCGGAAAGGACGACTCATTTCCCGAAAAACTTTAAAAAGTCGAGACGTGACAGTACAATATTTTCTCCCGGAAAATAAATATTACTGATTTTTAGAAAAAGACTCGTATCGTAAAATAAGTGAATGTAAAAGCAGACGCCATATTGATCTAAGGTCTCTAACAAAAATTTTATCGGGCGCTGAAACCCTAATACAGTAGTCGGTTGAACGACTTTTGCAACTTATTTTCAGAAACGGACTTCGCCGTTATTCTTATAACTGAATTTCATTAATTTAGAAGTGCAAAGCCTTAATTTCTTAGAAAATTTTTATTTCTCGTCGGAAAAGAAAAGCCGGGTATTACATTCTACCCCTCTAACAAAAAATTTCGTCCCGAAATTTGCTTATCTCCTTCGAAAAAATTCAGGGTATTTCTCCATCATCTTTTCTTCGAGTTCTCACGTAGCTTCTTCCTACTCGTGGTGACTCCATAACACTTTACTAATCGTATTGACTTGCTTCTTAACTCTCGCACTTTTCGATACAAGATCGATTGCGGTCTTTCTTCATAACTTATATCATAAATCGGAATCAAGAACTACGTCTTGCTGATGAATCACGTGTGTAGGATTGAACATGTACTTTCTCAAATGAGATACACAAACATAATAAACATTCCATAGACTTGGTGACACGGCCAATCTATACACATTAAAACTATCTTTTTCAAAATATCTACTAATCATATAAATCTTTGTCTAAGCTTATACTTGACACGAAAATAATTACCATATCCTTAGAAGGAAAAACATGAGGAAAACTTGTCCCCCTTTTCTAATTTTAAGTCAGATCAGCATAAATACATAAGACTTTCGTCACCTCTAGACTTCTTTCATTCTGACTCGAATTTATCGAAAGAATATATCTATCATTTCACTGAGTGAATCTAGTTTTAGATTCTTCTTTCATCTACTTCATTATGATACAACGGTTATTTAAACTTCCTTCCATACAAGGCCTCATAAGGCACAATACTTATCGTAGCCTGATAACTATTATTATAAGTAAATTTGATCAACGGCAAATATTCTCCCCGTTGTCACTTTGATCTAACACTATCGTTTTTAACATATCTTCTAGTACTTGAATCGTTCCCTCGGATTCACTTAAAATTCTCTCCCGTAAGTTTGGTGTTGCTACTAGTGCTGCTATTCGGTTAGTTATTGTCACAGATGTATCGATCACCTCTAAATCTATCATCTCAAATTCTCGTACGATTTATACGTCTCATATGGTCCCTTCATTTCCAATTCTCCATTCAGGCTTGTAGTGCAGATATTATAGATATCCGTTCACCCATCGATATTCCATGAAAATCTGTAGGTTTCTCCCTGGCTGATCGAAAGAAATCTTTCTCTCGTAGCAGAGAATCGTTGCGTATTTAATCGTATATCCAATCCATCCCAAGGATTATGTCCATGTCGAACATTTTCATCATATTCAGATTGTTCGCTACAACCTTAGAAGATCCTAAGTTTAATTCTAGATTTGAGCAAACAAAAGAAGTGGTAGTGATATCTCATGACGACGTAGTTACTCTCTTTTCATGATTAGCGTACTCTGGTTTTTATTTCTATAGTGTCAATACAGGCTCTAATAATAAAAGAATGTGAAGCCCTGGTATCAACTAATTTATGACAGGGTGATGGAGAAGTTTACCCATACCTGCCAAGTGACCCTTACCCTTATCCTGTGCTTCTGGCCCAATCATAAATGCCCATGCATTCTGCTCTCGTTGCTGTTGTGACTGTTGCTGGTACTGTGGCTGCGACTGTTGCTGTAACGGCTGCGCTTGAATAGCTCTCATAGGTTGGGGCTGACCATACTGGTTAGTTCCACTTGCTGGCAACAGTTTCGGGCAATCTCTTTTCATGTGTCCCTTCTGCCCGCAGTTAAAGCAATTATCAGTGTTGGCTTGACAAACACTGAAATGCATCTTGCCACACTTAGGGCAAGTAGGATTAGTGATCCTTCTTGGGGTATTGTTTGTCTGTTGCCCCTACCACTGTCCTTGTTGGTTATTTCTTTGCCACTGTCCTAATTAGTTTTTCTGGTTCGGCTGTTGAAAGCCACGCTGATTTACACTTTGGTTTCCTTGATTGTTATTATATTGATAGTAGCCACTGTTATTTCCTCCTTCCCATTTCCTTTTTCCTCTATAGTTGTTATTGTTGTTGGAATGGTCTTGAGTTGAAGCCTGGGTTGGTGCTGGTACGGGCACTACAATCTTTCGTTCATCCGGCACAACCGTCTCTATGTCTAGGGCTCGTCCTAGTATGTCTGTTTAGCTCAGTCCTCCGCGACTAGCTAGTGCCACTCCTAGTTCGTGTCTAAGTCCTCCACGGAACTTCTTTGCTATCTTCTCGTCGGTATCTACCTGCTCGGGTGCATACCTTGACAATTCACAAAAGGTTGCATCTTATTCAGTCACTGTCATCTTCCCTTGCTTTAGATTGTAGAACTCTGCTTCCTTCTTTGCTCGGTAGGTTTTAGAGACGAACTTATCATAAAATGCTTCCTTAAATTCATCCCAAGTAAATTGAGCCATATACGCCGCTGGAATAATTTTACTCCTAGCCTCCCACCAGTAATCAGCTGGTCCTGTGAGTTGAAACGCAACACACGAAAGGCACTCCTCATCAGTACATCTGAGAAGTTTAAAGATCCTTTCAATGGCTCTTACCCAGAGCTCAGCATCACTCGGGTTTCCAGATCCATTAAAGATGGGTGGATTTCTTTTGAGGAACAGATCCTCAATATCACGACGTTGTGGTGGTGGTGGTGGTGGTGTAGGTGAAGGGGTTTCTTGACGTTGCTCTTCTTCCCTCTCATGTTGTCTATGACCTCTTCCAGGTCCTCTAGGCCTACCAGGTCCTCTTCTTCTATTATTCGTTACTCTTGGCGGCATTTTGAAACTAAGGAAATCAAGAATTTTTCATTAACACTTTGCTTTAGACCACTCACATACTTATTAATTTTTTTCAATCTTAACCTTAAGCATCTAGCAATTTAATACACACATTTTCTTTTTTTTTTTTAAAAAAAAATTCGAAATTTTCCAACTCTTAGCTTAGACTTCTTAGTTTCCTTGAAGAAAAACTCTTAACGGTTCTTGATTTTTCTGAGATTTAAGTTAGAGTTTTTCTTAAACAATTCTTTAATATTAAAACAAGTCTCTTTGAAGTCCTGACGAAGCGAACTCCAAATGAAGGTGACTTCGTTTATGTCACTTATGCGTAAGTGACATTCGTCAATACTTGATTCTGTACTTCTCTTCTTTTGGTCGTGTCTTTCAAAACAATTTGGAACCAACGCTTCTTAAAACGTCTATGTTCTCAAGGAATTGGGAAAATCCTTAGAAAATAACTTAGATTCTCATGCTAACATGTATCTCGATCAACGAAATTATAACTCAAATAATTTCACATAACTGTCACAAGTATAACACTCATACTTCAAGTAATTCATACTTGGCACTATTGTTCATAACATGCTTGCATACTTATTCATAAACTTTCTGTAAAAAGAAACAACACTTCTAAAACTTTTCTTTCTTTTCTTCTTCGGTTGAGTTGACGTAGCGGGAAGTTGAGTGGATAACTACTTCTTAAGTTTAGTGAATCGAACTAAACTTTACTTAAAAGAAAACTCAGGTGCAGAGCATAAACAAATGC
This sequence comes from Schizonepeta tenuifolia, assembly GCA_029490685.1. NCBI lineage: Eukaryota > Viridiplantae > Streptophyta > Magnoliopsida > Lamiales > Lamiaceae > Schizonepeta > Schizonepeta tenuifolia. The sequence goes on along the minus strand of CM055958.1, from coordinate 39,386,623 downwards.
TCTGTCGTACTAACTGAAAGAAATTTGGATACTGAGCAGAAATGAATGCTCTGATACCACTTTGTCACAGCCCCAAATCTCGAGGGACGGCCAAGCCGGGGTGCGACTAGGGATTGGATTAAAGAGGCGGGAAGAAAGGGGAATTTACTGAATAAATGAATAAACTGACATTAATAAACAAGATAATAACTAAGAACTACTTCCATTAAACAAAAGAGAGTCAATCTTGAAGGATCGTTCGACAAAGTTGTATTCAGAGTTGACTAGGTTTCAAGTACGAAAACATAAACCGAAAAGATTATACATCAAAAAGAAGTATTTTGCAGCGGAATAAAACGTAGAGTGATAACACATTTTCAGATGTGAAATCGAGGCTCAACTAAACTTCTTTCCTTAAGTACGACCTCTACTCAACTTCCGCCGTCTCCGTCACTCAACCTGCACATTTATAAATACATACAGGGCTAAGTACAAAAAGCACTTAGGGCACTTTGCCGAAATCATAACGTAGATTTTATATAGATTCATCAGGCATCTAAACAGTAACACAACGGGGGTTTTCCCTTTCAAAACATTTCCGTGCTTACTAAATATTTTTCTCTTTTCATAAATCACTCGTGCGAGTATTTTTACTGTTGTTACGTTCATATTGCCCAACTTCTGTTTCAAAGCCGGGGAAGAAGCCTTTTCTTCTTCCACGAATGCTCCTCACCAAGGTTGGCTCGTCTCCTCAACAGGGATTCCACACCCATCGGCTACCGTGTACACTAACTCTGGAAAGCACCCTTTTGGCTAACACAGTGTCCGATCGATTAGTCAGCATCCTTTTGGCTAACTCAGAATGGCACAAGAGAACTCACAAAAATAAATTCTTTTATGTACTGATAATCACTTTAAAACATTCATATAAAGCGGTAAGTAAACTTGAGCAACGCTCACTTTATTTTATATATAAGAAAAGCCCACATTATTTTAATATATAAAAAGCCCACCTTATACGAATTACAGAACTACTTTAACCTTCTGTCTTCCGTCCTTTCTTCTAGTCGCGACTTCCTCCTTTTATCGCAAACAATCAAACTTTAGTAAATCGGTCGAGGCGGTTTAAGAGAAACAGACTCGATAATGATTAAACAAGTTTTAGGCCTTTGCACTTTAACTAGTCTTTTACTAAACGAAACGAGACTCGAACACATCTCGCTAAAAACTAACTTGGTTCTTTACTCGATACTTAGAACATCATAATGGAAGTCAATAACTCTAAATGACTTAGGTGTTCCAAAGAATTCAAGTTAAGAAAAGATTTCACTTAAGAAATAGAGCTGCAGAAGAATCTGCACAACTGTTGAAGATTCAAAAGCTCACGCAGAAGAGACTGCTGAGAAACAGGAGAGGTGTTTGGTACCAAAAGAAAGATACGAAAGTCTACTTTACTGTCCAATTTACGGATCTTGATTTCGTTAAACTAGCAGAGAGTTATGGTCGTTTCCGTGAAGGGTGGAAAAACTGGCCGAGAAACCCTAGACGTTTTAAAAACTCGACGCACACTTCCCTAGGTTCGATCAATGCTATACAGCCTTTATGCACGAAATTTCAACCATTCTTTAAACAATCAAACCACACAATCATCAACATGAAAACCCTTAGGTTTCTTGATCAATACACGCCGAGAATCTCGTCTTTTCAACTAACATTCCTACTTAGCAATTCCTTTTCAATTTCAAATCACAAACAACTTCTTAACTTTTATTTCAATCATCTCATGCTATGATCATCAACTAAACAAATGCTCCTTAACTAACATCATACTCCAATCAATCAATACTCATTCATATTTAACATATACTTCATTTTTATCGAGCAACGAACATCGTTGTCGATTTTTCCAAACATTTTTATAAAATCTAAGAAAATCACATTAAGTACATATAATCATGTTTATCATCAATACATCAACCATATCATCAATATACAAACCCTCGTTTTCTCGCTTCTTTGTTTCTACACTTACTTACTTTCTTTAATTTTTGGAGTTCTACTAAACCAATTCATACCAAATTAGTTTCTATCATCTTAACACTTAAAAATGATCATCTTAACATACTAACATCAGCAAACCAATACTTAATCAATCATTGACATGTTCAACGATTTATAAACTTACTTTTTCAAGGTTGTTAGTTAATTATCAATAGATTCATCAACAAACCTAACACATGCACAATCACTAATATTCGATTAGTTTTCTCATTCTATTTTTCTATCGACAATTATGTTCGATTCTTCGTCTCTTACAAAATGTTTGACGTTCTTAGAATTCGTTTAAACTTTCAAATCATCATCCTTAAGTACTTAGATTAACTAATATGCAAACCATAAGTTCATATCAACATCTATACTTAACTTTTCGTCGATTCTTCGCCTCCGACAATTTTCATTTTATTTTTAGAAAAATCTAACTTAATTATATGATCAACTACATACTCCCTACTTCTCATATATCACAACACATCATCAAAATCATATCATTTGATCATCCAAATTCAAGTTTATAAATTTCATACCAACTTGTTTTTATTTTTAGAAAATTCCCAAACAATTCACATGATCATCATTCATTGTATGCTAACATATTCCACAAACAATACATCTAATTTCAAGCTCAATTTTCAACACAAGAATCATCAAATTTTTGAAAAAATGCATGCATATTTTTCGAAAATTACACATTAAATTCTAACATGTTTCAAACATGCATTAATCCTAGAACATCATTCTTATATATCTAAAATCATGAATTAGAACTTGAAACATCACCTCTAAATTTTTGAAATTTACTAGAAATTAAAGAGAAGGATTTTTGTTTGGTTAGGAATGAAGAAGAAGATCTTACCTTATGAAATATGCAATCGGAATTGACTTTAATCGAGAATCGAACAAGTTATGGAACTTAGAAGCTTGAAGAACTTGAAGAAAAACTTGAAGATATGAAGAACACTTGAAGAACAAGAGAGAGAAGAGAGAAAAGGGAGGGTGGCGGTTTGGGAGTGAGAGGGAGAGAGATATTATGGTGATATTTATATAGATTAAGAGAAAATCAAATTGTACACCTTTTTCTCTACAAAAAATCTAATTTTCCGGATCTAATACTGTAAACTAGAAACGAACAATTACTTTAGGCAAAATTGCATGTAAATTACTTACTTTATACCGAATTCGCATTTTAAGAATGACTTTTTAAAATTAGTCCTAAATTACTGGACTATTAATTGTATCTCGATTGAGTAACTCCGGCGCATTTCACCCAATTTCATTGCTGACATGTAGCTCGGAATGCTGACATGGCAAGTCGTTCGAGTATATCGAACGACGTCGCTTTGGAGGCGGCAAAACGTCGTCGTTTCATAATTAAAACACTTATATACACAAATGCCCTAAAGATTTCCCCTCTTTTCATCGAATTCCAGAGAATGCAGATTTCCCCTCTTTTCCCTCTCCCTTTTGCCATCATTGCCTCTTCATCCCTCTGTAGATTTCGTGTTTAGGGCTCCAATTAGTTGTTGATGGCTTCTTCCTCTTCGCACACAAGGTCAAGCAATATGTTGAATTCCGAGCATGAGAGGATTTGCAAATGTGGAAACCGTGCAATAATGAGGCCTTCGAATTCAGTGGAAAACCCGGAGAGGCGATATTTTGTTTGTCGAAGCAGAGGACGGGTGAGTACAATATTACTGCAAATGTTTGATTTTGAATAAATTTAGGATTCATTTTGATTTTGAATAAATTATGGATTTCATGTCTTGAAACCATTTTGATTAAATTCAGTGTTCATGTAGTGGGGGGGTTGTACGTACTGGGATTGGCTTGACCCGGAGCTAACTCCATACTACAAACAATGTTTCCAAAAGATTAAGCTGGAGAGGGATCTTGCTCTAGAGAAACTGATGGAAGGAGCAGTTAAAGAGAAGAGAAATGAGCACATTTCTGGCGAAGAATTGAATGCAGAACGTGAAGCTGGTGTAGATGTTCAAGAGTTTAAGAAAATGGCCAAGAAGATGAAGAATATGGAACGTATGATGAGATGGTTCTTGGTTGCATTAGCTGTTGTTATTTTGCTCCTTTTTAAGATGTTGTTTTAGGGTGGAAACTGACTTTGGTTGTGGATGTTGTTGTAGTCATTTTGAAGATGTATTTTGGGTGGAAAGTCATGTGTGAATTGATGTTGTAATTTGATGTTGTTTTAGGGTGAAAACTGATGTAGAATTTGATGTTTTTTGAATGATTTGAAGATGTAATTTGTTCGAAATCTAGTGTCTTATTTTGTGCATCTTTTCATTACATTGAAGTGTCTACATCTTATTTCTTTACAACAGTATATCGAATCAAAGTTATGAACAATATGAGCCTTTGCATTGATCAAGTAAATAGGATACTTAATATATTAAGTCAGGAAAAATGAGACCTTGCATTGATCAAGTAAATAGGATACAAAGATAAAACAAGGCTAATTAATGAACAACTGCACAAAATGAGCCTTTGCATTGATCAAGACATCCACAAAATGAGCCTTAAGCATACAATTGATGGTCGCAGCTAGTGTATTTCAAGCAAAATATATTAAGTCACAAAACAAGTGTACTTAATTAACAAAATATACAAGTTCAAGTTGTGCAAAAAAAAAGTTTTTCATGCCTAATGCCAACACCCTATCCTATGCATTCCTTGTTGCTGGAGTTGTGCTCTCTTGTGTTGAAGGGCCAGAGTTGCCTTTTGAAGAAGGGTGTCTGGTAAGTGTAGAAGCTGAGGAGGATGGCTCTTGATTTGCCACTCTTCTTCTCTTTGGCATCTACAACATAAGCAAACTTGCATCAAAATCAGAAACAGGATACAAAGTCAGAAAGTAAATAAAGTTAAGAAAAAATTTAAACGATGAAAGTAAATGCAGGCACCCCTAAACTCTTTCTGTTTTGTGGCCTTGGTGGTTGATCTGGATATTTTCTGGGTCGACCTCTCTTGCCCTGATTCATGAAAGATGCACTAGTTCAGTGATACATCAAAACTTACATCTAACAATTTGAAGAAGAAATAGGTACCTTTGCTGGAGGTGGAACCTTTGCATTTTTGCATGTAGTGGAATTGTGGCCTTGTTGGAAGCAGTTTTGGCATGTAATTCTAAGCCCAAACCTTACTCTTTGAAGCACCACCTTCAACAGTCTGAAGTCTCCCACCCACAAGATCCCTACGTCCAACAACAAGATAAGATAACATGGCCATGACATCTTTATCATCTTTGATTATCCTAAACGATTGAGTCCCAGGGAAACGATACCACAATTTTTCCCAAGTACAATACCCTAGTTTTTCAACTAACTTTACTGCATCAAAATATCCAAAGCAGTCTGCATCAAGATCAAGAAAACCCTCGCTTTCGCCCCCTACATATACATCCACATTGTCTAACGTGACAAATTCACCACCATGATGAACATAAGCAGCAAAATTACTGAAACATAAAAAAAAAAACCCATCAGACCCTACAAAAACTCATGAATAAGCACGAAATTCCAAAATTGCAAATGCAAGCCTTAACTGTAACTTTCAAAATACCGAAATCTATGTAAAAAATTGTGAAATTACATCAATTATTGCATTAATTTGACATAAACAAAAGAGATTGGGGACCTACCTGTCTGCCATTACTCCTGCAACTTTTGGGACCACACCTCTTAAGCCTCGAACAACCTTCTAAACACCCGACGACAAAAATCAAGCATAAACTATTCTAATCAACAGCTTCGAGTGATATTTTTGTGTGCAAATTGCATTTTTGTCAGAATAAGGAAGAGGGGTTAAGGATTCGAAGGGTGTGGGTGTGGGGCTTTTGTGAGAGTGTAGTGGATATTGGCTGCTTTAGATGAATTAGGGCTTTCTAATTCCCAAAGGTAGAACGACGACGTTTTGTTGTGAGCCTTGATACCACGTCGTTTTGGAGGGATGAAGAAACGACGTCGTTTCATCTACTACATATAACGACATCGTTTTACGAGCACATCAGCTTTAATTAATACAGATCAGCAATTAATGCTACATGTCAGCATTCCGAGCTACATGTCAGCAAAGAAATTGGGTGAAACGCGCCGGAGTTACTCAATCGAGATACAATTAATAGTCCAGTAATTTAGGACTAATTTTAAAAAGTCATTCTTAAAATGCGAATTCGGTATAAAGTCAGTAATTTACATGTAATTTTGCCATTACTTTATTAGAAGGACACATTTTTGACAAAAATGGATACGACCATTAGTTCCGGGATATTTTACTTAGTCGGAATGGACGACTCCTTTCCCGAAAAACTTTGAAAAGTCGAGACGTGACAATACAATATTTTTGCCCGGAAAATAAATATTACTGATTTTTAGAAAAAGACTCGTATCGCAAAATAAGTGAATGTAAAACCAGACGCCATATTGATCTGAGGTCTCTAACGAAAAATTTATCGGGCGCCGAAACCCTAATACAGTAGTCGGTTGAACGACTTCTGCAACTTATTTTCAGAAACGGACTTTGTCGTTATTCTTATAACTGAATTTCATTAACTTAGAAGTGCAAAGCCTTAATTTCTTAGAAAATTTTTATTTCTCGTCAGAAAAGAAAAGCCGGGTATTACAGGCCGATTTCGAACTGGTGATTATGACACATGTTGGAGTTTTTCTTGAGACGAATAACTAATTATCATTACATATATTTTGATTATTTAAATAATTATGAATTTAAATGAGTTTTATAAACTATAAAATTTTGAACTTATATTTGAAATTTATTCATAGAAATGGTCGAAGGCAGACCAATTCTGACACGAAACCTTGGGAATGGACAGGTCGATTCTTACGTGAAACCTTGAGAATAGACGGTTCGATTCTAAACTGGCAGTTCAACTAATGTCTCTTTTAATTTTTTGTTAATCTCATGATGTGGGATATTTAGCGTCACATTTATCCTATAAATAGTATTAAAAAAAAGTAAAAAAAAATCTTCTAAATCAATATGGGACGAAGAGATATTTAATGTCAAAAGAAGCTACAACTATTCTCATATGAAATTGTCGTGAGACAATCTCTTTGAGAGTCGAATATGCTTTTGGTCCACATCGATTTTAAGTAGAAATGAGGGTGAATTAAATTTGATTTTTTTAACGAATTCATATGTAAATAATTTTTCTTCAAAAATCTTAAACTAAAAAGAAATAAATAACAAACAATATCTTTTTTATGAGATTTTATATTAAATATCATTCATTTTATCAAATAATTATTTTCCGTCGATTATCGACGGGTTATACACTAGTTACTAATAATAGGAAAATAAGCAGTGCTCCATCCACACTACTCCGTTCTAATTTTTCTTGATTCTAGTAATTTTGGCATTATTAATTCATTTATTCTATTTTTTGTATTAATAATCAATCAATTACATATTTATCATATTTCAACACACGCCTATGAATATCTTATCATGTTAACATATATCTAATTCATATAATATATGTATCAAAATAGATATATATCTATTTCATATAATATATCTATCAAAATAGCCATCGCCTATATATCTAATATAATTCTATATTCTATTTTTGTGTATTAATAATCAATCAATTACATATTTATGATATAAATACACGGCAATTAACATATATCTACTCATATAATATGTGTCCATTGACTTGAAAATGTAAATATATTTTTATCGGTCTTTGGCTAAGATTAGAGATATTAATTTACCATAAACAAACAAGATGACTCAAACTAACGAGACGATTCAAATACATATAAAAAGAACTATTTTTACTAATTTTGGCTGATATTATCTTTGTAGTGTTCAAATTTTTATCGAGTACTCCCCAACAGGTCTACGACGGGTATATACAATAAAGTCATAAATTTAATGGAGATGTAGAAAAATTCTAAAAAAATTTAGATTTGAAAAATAAATAATGGAAATGCAAATATAGTTTTCTGAGACTTTGGCTAAGATTAAAGATATCAATGTACTACAAATCAACGAGACAATTCAAATAGACATAAAAAGAAGATTTTTTGCTAATTTTAGTTAATAATAACTTTGTAGTATTTAGATCTTTATCAAGTATTATTACCCAACAATTATCACAGCCCCAAATCCCGAGGGACGGCAGAAGCCGGAGTGCGACTGAGATTGGATTAAAGAAGCGGGGAAGAAAGGGGATGAATGAATAAACATAACATTAAAGACAGAAATTCTATGAACGAGACTTCATTAACAAAAGACAGAGTTGATCTCGAAGGATCACTCGAACAAGATCTCAAAAGATTCTAAGTTATAAGTACAAAACTTAAACCCAAAAGTGATATTTATAAATACATGAGTGAGTCTAGAGTTTGGCAGCGGAATTGTAATCTACATACTACAGTCTTCCCTAACGACAACATTAACTCCTAACTCAACCGTCACCACTTCCGTCGCTTCAACCTGCACATTTAGAAAACATATGCAGGGCTAAGTACAAAAGTACTTAGTGGGCACGTTGCCGAAAACATAATCATAAGTATAGATAATCAGGCATTTCATTTCTGTAGCGCACTGGGGTTTTTCTTTTTAAGAGCCCGTGCCTACTAAACATTTTCGTTCTCATTTTCATAAAGGTTAGCTCTGTAGAGCATTTTTCATAGATGTTACGTTCAAATCTTGACCAGTCATAATTCACCGTGGCTGGCTACCCCTCAACAGGATACCACATACACCACAGGCTACAAAGTGCACTAACTTTGGAGAGCATAATAGCTAACTCAAAGCGGATCGTTAGTTAACCCCTTTTGATTAACTCATAACGTACAAGAGAACTCACATAAAACACAAAACAGTTCATGCCATAATTATCACTTTGAAAACACGATTATCAAAGCGATAGAGAAAAGGTTTTCGAGCATTGCTCGTTTTGTTTCATATATAAAAGGAAAGCCCACCTTATAAATTACAGAACTATTAAACGTGCTTCCGTTCTTCAATCTTCCGTCCTTTCCTTATGCTGACTTCCTCCTTCATCGTACATAAAATATATATCCTCGATAAGTCGTTGAGACGACAAAAGAAAACGGAAATCGAAATCGAAAACGATTTAGTCTATTAAGCTTTTTAGGCATTTGCACGCTAAAGTAGATTCTTTTAGTTAAACTGGAACGAGACTCGAACACATCTCATTTAGAACTCATCTGGTTCCTTACTCGACACTTATGTCGGTAAAAACTAAAGACGATTGCTTACAACGACTTTAAGAGATCAAAAGGAAACTAAGTTGAAAATAATTCAACTTAAGAAACTAGGTTTCGGAAAAATCTGCATAGATCAGTAAGTTTGTACAGAACAGGGGATTTCGAAACAGGGGACGAATATCAATTCCGATAAACGAGCTAAAAGATATGACAGTTTCCGTGAAACATCGCAAAACAGTCCGAGTTTTAACCCTAAGGCTCGATAACTCGGGGCACGACTTCCTAGGTTCGACTTACGTTATCCCACTTCATTTTCCACGAAATTCCTGACTCAATGCAGTCTACACGTATCCTCATACATGTTGAACTCCTTTTCATTTCTCATTTATAAGCTCGACGTTCAAAAACTCGTCTTTTCAAACTAAACAATTACTATACCAAAACAAATCCTAACTTCTCGTTCACAACTATAATTCGTCATTTCATAACTCAAATGCAAAAGCCGTCAACTACAAACTTGTTCTTTTATTCATAAAAATCACTATTATCTAATTACTTTTCTTACTCGTCTTTTCTATCGTTACTTAGGATCGTTGTTTCGTTTCTTACCAAAATTCCAACGTCATTAGAATTCAATCAAATTCTACAATCTTATTCATCATCTATCAAGAATCATAATTACATAAATCATAACTTCAAACTATTATCTAATCTCGACTTATCGTCCGTCGTTCGTCTCTTAACGAAATTTCTACGTTCTCCGTTTTCGTTCAAATTCTACGACAACGATTATTATCTAACGAGCATTACTAACATGCAAATCATATTATCAAAACATAAACGAGCTCTAACTTATCGTCACGTCTTCGTCTCTTACATTTTTCGTTTTATTTTTAGAAAAAATCTCAATTAAATATATAATCATTCTCATGCATCGTATATCTCATTTCCATTAAACAATCGAGCATATCATAACATTTACTATCCTAAATCGACCCTTCTTCGTCTCTTAGGTTTTGGATTTTATTTTTAGAAAAATCTAAAACAATTCCTAGAGTCAATTAACATCATGAGGAACACTAATCTATCATTCAATCGACAAAGAAATCGAGCTACGATCAAAGCCCCAACTTTTCCCCCAAAATCACCCTAAGACAAGAGGTTCTTGATTTCTTTCTCTAATTCATCCATAGAACTCGATTCTAAACCTCGTGGAACATGATTTGATCAAAGGACAACATGCTACTTCATTCCTCAAATTTTCGAAAAAAATAAATGTTGGGAAATTTATTAGTATAAGTTTTGATGAATTCCAAAACCGGCTGACCCCAACCGAGTAGATGTTGCCAGTACCTAATGTTAGAATTTAGGCTCGCTGTTTGAGCAAAGTTAAGATTTTATCTTTACAGGTCTCCAGCTGAAGATGGCAACAAGGCGTCACTCAGACAGAACATCAGTTGTGAAGAAAGACAACTGAGAGTTCATTTGTTCAGATGTAAACAAGGGGAAGTCTTCAGAACATCAGTTGAAGGAAACCAACTGAGCGTTCATCAGATGAGAAACAGTTGAAAGGAAGAGAACATCAGATGAAAAAGAAATCATCTGAGGGTTCAAACCCAACTGAGTAAAGAAGTGGAAGACAACTGAGGGTTCAGTTTCAGAACCTCAGTTATAGAATCTGAACAAGGAGTTCAACTGTTTTGAAGTTCAAAGTGAGCTGAGAACTCGACAGATAGGAACATCAGCTGAAGATCACTCAGATGAAGGTCAAGACTTTCAACCGACAAACCGAAGTTGACTGTCAAAGATTTGAATTTCAAAAGGAAGTCACATGAGGGTTTGACCGTTCAGTCATTACCCCATCTGGCCCAACACAAGGCTGTCTCAGATGGAAAGCAGAAGAGCACAGATGCCATATCGGAAAAGTCTGCAGAGATGAGAGACAAGCCATCGCTTTCAACCGATCAGAGATCGACTGCTCCTCCAACGGCTAGTTGATTCTCTCCGCCTATAAATAGAGGCATCCTCTCATTCGAGAAGTACAGACATGCAGATAGACACATAGACGACGAAAAATTCAAGAGCTTTCTCGAGAGAAATCAAAGCAAATCTGCAACATCATTATCTAAGAGCATCAGCAGCTGAGAGTTCCAATTTGAGAGAACATTAGTAGCTGGGGGTTCCTAGAATTCGAAACTGTTTTTGATATTAGGTTGAGTGTTTATTCGTTCAAGCCTTAGATCCAGCTCTCATTCTTGATCGAGCTGTAGTTGGAAATCCTACCCTTTCTCACACCCTAAAAAGTGTGCTAGGACATTACTCTTCCTGTAATTGAGTAGTTAGGTCGTCGAGTACCCGCAAACTTGACTTAGGCTGTTTAGTGCCCGCAAACTAAACTGTAACGGTTGCTCAGCCCGCGTAAGTTGGGTGGAACTGTCCAGAAGAACTTGGACTGAGGTGTGTGGACTCACATCTCCCCGTGGACGTAGGAGTTCTCTCCGAACCACGTAAATCTTGTGTGTCGTATTGTTTTGTGTTCAGTCATTATTTTGCATATCTCAACTGACAATCTAACCGCATACAATCTGCATACTTTCACAACAACAGTTTTGGTTTTGACCAACCGTGCATAAAAGCGTGAGTTTGAATTTACGAGTTTATATTCCACCACATTCCGCACAGCACCAATCTTCCAGCTGAGGTTGCTTACTCAGCTGTGAGATCCCAACTGAGTCCTCTCACTCAGTTGAAGTTGATTTCAAGTGTTAAGTTTTTCGAAAGTTGAAAAATCCTAACTGGTGTATTCCCCCCCCCCCCATACACCAGTAACTCGTATCGGGACCATCAATAAAAATGGGGGAAATAAGATTTGTTCGGTTCAAATGATATACGAAGTTCATACCTTTCGTATTATGTATTCGGATATGGATTTGATTGGTAGGTGGAAGAGTTACTAACTTGTGAAAAGCTTGAAGTGGAGCTTCAATGGAGGAGATGAGAGAAAAATGAGAGAGAGAATGGAGGAGATGGTGGCGGTATTGAGTGAGGAATGAGAGAGGGTGATGACTCATTGTAGTTAGTTATAAAGTGGAGAAAAATATCCTACAAAGCATAGTGACTCACTAAGACATGTTTGGCGAGGAATTATTTGACGATAAAATCTCGTTTTCGGCTCTTAAACGTTGATTTAAAAGTCGAGAAATACTTTCCTAGATAGCTACAGATTCGACGAAATCTAATTCGTCCGTTAGATTCAAAATAATTTACGTACTCGGAAAACCTAATTCGTTTTTCAAAATCCAAGAAAAAGTCAGGACTTCACAGTCCAAAAATTTGCCCGGAAAATCATAAAAACTAACTTTCTTCGGTGAAGTCGTCTCGAAGAAAAAGTGAATGTAAATTCTGACGGATTTTCATTCCGAGTTTTCGGGCGAAAAAATTACCGGACTCGAAAACCCTAATACAATAGTTGTTCGTCCGATTTCTGGAAATTATTTTCGGAAACGGATTTCACCGTAAATCTTAGAATTTAATTTCATGATCTTAGGCGTGCAAAGCCATAATTATTTTTAACTTTTATTTTTAAAGACAGTAGAAATTATCGGGGTATTACAACAAGTTTGCGACGACTATATACAATAAAGTCACTATTTTAATCGAGATGTAAAAATAATTCTAAACAAATTTAGATTTGAAAAATACACGATGAATGAGTATCTGGTTTATTGTCATTCATAATTATAAATTTAGATACGTGAAATATAATTAATTTACTAAGTTTGATTTATAATTAACGTAAACAACATAACAACTTTTAAATAAGATATAAAACTATTTTCAAATATAAGTCAATCTTTGGAGAAAAATTCTAGAGATAGTGAGGGGGAAGCGTTGAGAAAGATAACAATTTTTTTTAAAGTTATAATGGTGTGATATGTTGTTTGGTTTTTGTCGTTTACAAGATGTTTGTATTTCTTCCCTTGCTTGGTGAAATAAAATAGTACTCCCTCCGTATCATTTTTTTTTTTGGTAAATAAAATTTATTAACCAAATGAAGAATTTTGACGATTACAAATCTTCAAATCACTAACCACCAACTACCCTCAATCCTATTTCCTACGACTGTAGTAACTCCATTAGCTCTCTCCTTTGCTGACATCTCACAGCAATGACCATTTGACAAGTTTTGATTATGCTGGATTCATGCTGAGATCAACATTGAATCTTCTACTATTTCGTTCCTGCCATACATGGTATATCACCACTGATAGAGCCAATCGATATACTACTTGTTTACCTCTTTTTTCCCCACAATGCTGCTCCATATACTTATGTTCATCTGCCCAGCTCACAGCATTCCTTGCATGCCCGCTCCATGCAGAGACTACTTCACATACCACCTTCGAGTAAGAGCATGCAAAAAAGAGGTGATTTATGGTCTCCATCTCCACCCCACACAAGCTACATGTATGATCAACTTGTATTCCAAATCTGCTCAAATTATCACATATCATCAGTTTTCCAAAAATCACGAGCCACACTATGAAGATGTTCCTAGGAGGTGCCAGATTACTGCATAGCATTCTTTTCCATTTTACCTACTGAATTGGTCCTCTTAGCTCATTGTAAAATTTTTGTATAGAAAATCTGCGAGCTTCCAGTAACTTTCTTCTTCCCACATTTTCTCTGAACCATTTCCTGGCTTCAAATATTTTCCTTACCACCCATGATATCTGGGTAGGTAAATTCATAGTCGTCATGTCTTGCTCCATTATATAAAACCCATGCACCCATTGTGTCCAAATCTTCTCCTTCTTCTTAGATACATTCCAGAACTGCTTGCATATGGCTGCTCTGTTCCATATCGCCATGTCTATGATATCCATCCCCCTGCACTTCTAGGTAAGCACACATTTTCCCATGCCACTAAAGCCTTCTTCGATGTTTCTGCCCTCCCCGTCCACAAGAATATTCTACACGCAGATTGAATGGCTTTGATGACCTTTTAAGGTAGAAGAAAAACTTGACTCCAATAAGTTTGGATGCCAAATAAGACTATTTCACCAGTTGGACCCTACCCACATATGAGAGAAACTTAGTAGCCCAATTTTCTATTCTTGCCATAATCTTCTGAATCAAAGGTTTACATTGTAGCACTGTGAGCTTTTTTTATGATAATGGTACCCCCAAATATCTGAATGGGAGGTCCCCTCTCACTACTCCAAACTCCCTCAGCATTTGCTCTTGTACATGCACCTCAATCCTTCCAAAATAGATGTTACTCTTGGCTTGGTTTGGTTTGAGTCAAGAGGTTTCAGAGAATTTTGAGAAGGACTTCAGCATCTGTCTTACTAAGTTCATGTCTCCTCTTGCAAATAGCAACAAGTCATCTGCAAAACTTATTTCAAGCAGTCCAAATTTTTTGCACCTTGGGTGGTATCTAAACAAACTATCCCTCTCCAATTCTTTCAAAGTTCTGTGAAGATATTACATGCCTAGGACAAAGAGATATGGAGATATGGGATCTCCCAGTCTTAGGCCTCTCTTAGCTTTGAAAGGGGCTGTAATTTCTCCATTCACACGTATAAAGTAAGAAACAGTAGAGATACAAGCCATTATCCATCTAACAAATCTGTATGGAAACCCAATTTCAAGCATAAAATGCTTTCAAAAACAGCCATTCCACAGATTCATAAGCTTTTTGAACATCTATCTTTATCATGCACCGGGGAGAGATGTGTTTCCTGCTATAACCTTTTATTATCTCATGGCTCAGGATGATATTGTCAAAGATAGATCTAACCTTAACAAAGGTGGACTGGTTCTCACTAATTATGTCTGGAAGGATCCCTTTCAATCTATTTGCTAGCACTTTGGATATAATTTTGTACAACACACTACAACAAACAATCGGTCTATACTCCCTTATAGTGCTAGCATTGAGATTTTTAGGCAATAAAGTGATCAAAGCAGTATTAATAGCATGTGGTAAAAAGCCTGTTGGGAAATTTAAGGAAAGTTTTGATTGATTCCAAAACCAACTGACCCCAACCGAGTAGATGTTGCCAGATCCTAATGTTAGTAGTTAGGATCGTTGTTTGAGCAATGTTAAGATTTTATCTTTACAGGACTCCTGCTGAAGACGGCAACAAGGCTTCACTCGGATAGAACATCAGTTGTAAGAAAGACAACTGAGCGTTCATCAGATGAGAAGTAAAAAAGGGGAAAGTGTAAGAGAACATCAGTTGTAGGAAAGACAACTGAGCGTTCGAAGCCAACTGATCAGAGTCAGAACATCAGAAAGACAACTGAGCGTTCAAGATTCAGAACATCAGATGTAAGATCAACAAAATGAAGTTCAAGTCAGCTGAGGGTTCAACTGGAGATAGCATTCAGATAGAAAATCAGCTGAAGACAAATCAGATGAAGATCAAACTTCTCAACTGACCATCCAATGTTGAGATTTGAAATTCAAATAAGGAAGTCACGTGAAGGTTTGACTCTCTGTCATTACCTCATTTGGCCCAACACAAGGCTGTCTCAGATGGAAAGCAGAAGCACACAGTTGCCAAATTCGGAAAGTCTGCAGAGATGAGAGACAAGCCATCGCTTTCAAAGAACAGAGATCAACGGCTCATCCAACGGCTAGTTGATTCTCTCCGCCTATAAATAGAGGCCTTCATTCATTCGCCAAGACTTACGAGACAGACAAGTGCGAGAAGAGATATACGAGCGAAAGAACGACTTTATTCTGCACTCAAGCAAAACTGCTGTTATCCTCTAAGAACATCACTAGTTGAGAGTTCTAGAGTGTTAGATTATGTCTCTGTGTTTTTCGATCCAACCTTGAGAACATCACTAGTTGAGAGTTCGTAGAGTGTTAGATCCTAGCTCACTTTCTTGTTCGAGCTAGTAGTTGGAAATCCCACCCTTACACACACCCTTAAAAAGGTTTAGGACCCTACTCTTCCCATAATTGAGTAGATAGGTTGATAAGTACCCGTAAACTTATCTGTAAGGTTGATAAGTACCCGTAAACTTATCTTAACGGTTGCAAAGCCCGCGTAAGCTTTGTGGTTTTTGTCCAGAAGAACTTGGACTGAGTTGTGTGGACTCACAACTCCCCGTGGACGTAGGAGTTCTCTCCGAACCACGTAAATCCTTGTGTGTTGTGTTTATTATTCAGTTATTTATTGCATATTCAACTGACTAACTAACCAGCATACAAACTGCACTTTTACATTCTCAACTGACTTGGTTTTTGACCAACCTTGCATAAAAGCGTGAGTTATTTTTCGAGTTAAGTTTCCACCATATTCCGCACAGCACCACTCTTTTAACTGAGTTCTCGTACTCGGTTGTAATTCCAGCTGAGTCTTTTTACTCGGTTGTAAAATTTTCAGAGAGTTGTTTTAAATTTTCTATCTGGTGTATTCCCCCCCCCCCATACACCAGAACTTGTATCGGGACCATCAAGTGGTATCAGAGCAGTGGTTCAAAAGACTGCTGACTTTGTTTCACGAGGTGTGAATTCGAGGTGTTTTCTTCAGTGGTCAACTGAACAGATCTCTTTATCACGCTAGTGCATATCTGCTTGCATTTTTCTTCTGTTGTTGTGTGCAGATGGATGTTAAAGACAAGATCGTGGTCGTGTTCTCGGTTATGAACTATACATCCTGGAGAACTCGGATGAAGAAGATTCTACTGTCAAAGCATCATAGAATGCAACAAGTACTTACATCTGGACCGATCATCATTAGAGAAAAGGTCACTCGCACTCCTACAAATACCAATGATGGGGATGCAACTGAGGAGTTAGTGGAGAAGAAGCCAGAAGACATCACTCCAGAAGAAGCCAAAGGGAGCCAGTTGAATATCTGGGCTCAAAGCACTATCATGTCCACAGTTGGACAATACTATCTCCCGTGGATAGAAGAGTGCGACACCGCTAAGGAGATGTGGGATATTTTGGCATCTCTTAGCGAAGGGAGTGACGAAACAAAGGAGAACAAATTCTCCCATGCCTGTCAAGACTTTGACAACTTCTGTCTGAGAACTGATGAGACCATTGATCAGTTAGAGCTCCGGTTCATGGACATCATCAGAAGGATCCAGTCCATCCGAAGAGAAAAATATACTTTGAGAGAAATCAACCTCAAAGTATTACAAGCTCTACCAGCTGAGTGGGATACCTTCACCAATATCTATGAGAGCCGAGCTGACCTTGGAGAGATGGGAACAGAAAGGCTGTTCTCAATCCTAAAAGGAAATGAGTACAAGGTGAACCGACGAAGGTCAACTCAGTCCTCGGTTCAGACAAGTCGACATGAGGATGTTGGTTCAGCCACAAAAACAGTAGCACTTCGAGCTGACTACTCCAAGCCGCGAACATCAAGGCCAACAAGATCTGCGGACACAGCTACGAAGGAGCCAAGCAGAGAAGAGCTGCAACAGAATATAGCCGCCCTGTCAAAGAAGCTAGCTGACATGGATACTCGGTTCGAAAAATACAAACGATTCTACAAATCCAACCGAACTCAAGATAACTCAAAGCCTGTGACCAACAGTTGCTTTGAATGCAGCAAAGAAGGACATTTCAAAGCTGATTGTCCAGACCTTTCAAAGAAAGAAAGAGAAGCATTGAGGGCCAAGCAAAGTGGAAAGAACAAGGCCATGGTTGCAGAAGAAGCAGCTGATGACATGGACATCTTCACCGACACTGAAGATGAGGATGAGCAGACTTCCACCAACAACACTATCAGTCAGGATCAATGCCTCATGGCATTTGGAACCAACCAGGATGATACTGAGGTACATTCTAGTCCTGCTAATTTAAATTCTTCCAATATTTCTAACATGCAGGAAACAGTAGAGGAAGAGTTGGAACCCTCCTGGGGTGACTTTCAAGAACTTAGTGAGGAATTGCATCAGCAATCGGTTGAGTTTAAGAGTCTTCAAGAACAATTCGCCAGACATGAAGAATCCTTAACCAAAAAGGATGATCTAATTAAAAGTCAAACCGAAGAGATTGATAATCTCAAGAGTCAACTGAATGAGGCTAAGGCTCCAACCATTGAGGAATTGAAGGAGCAGATCCAGGAGCAGCATGATCAGTTGAACCAGCAAGAGGCTCAGATCGACCAGCTGATGAAGAAGTCAGACGCACAGACCGAACATATAGCTGTTCTCCTCAAAGAGTTGCAAACTGAGAAGGACAATCTGATAAAGCTATATCAATCATCCAAAATCATCGAGAATCTCATCAGTTACCAAAGACAGATGGATGATGTGTCTGGACTCGGTTATGACGTGGTCAAAGGTACTGGAATTCCACCAGCAACCTTCATCAAGGTGGTGGATGTCACGGTTGCCAAACCTGACACAGTTGAAAATGCAACTCCGCAAATAAATCCAACCTCCACTTCTCAGCAAGCTCAACCGACTAAGAAAACTACATCTGAGAAAGGAAAAGAAGCGGTGGATGGAGAACAGAACATTCCATCGGTTGGGACATCAACCGAGGGGGAATGTTCCAAGTCTCAGAAGAGAAATCAGAGGCGTCAGAGATACAATCAAAACTGAATTCAGAACCGACCTCTGAACCGACCTCAGAGCCAACATCAGAAAGAATGGAACCGACTGCATAACCGACAAGGATCCAACCATCTGAATCAACAGCGGTTCCATCATCAGTTCAACTAGAGGTTCTAACCAAGTCAACCGATGAGGAACAGTTCGAACAGCTGGAGATATTCATGCCACAACATGAACCAACAACAGGGCATGAACAACTATCATCGACAGTCAGGAAGATGGAATCTGAATCAGCCACGAAGATTCCAACATGGCGTCCGACCTCATCGACAAAACTAACAGGATAAAAAGCGCCATCAAAACAGGAGGAAAACCTCTCCTCCTAAAGCCCACAATCGGAGAAAACCATCTCCTCCCAAGAAACAAAACATCACTACTAACAACAAGCCTAAGGATAACCGAGGTGTTGTTATAGTTGATGGAGAAGGAAAAGTGATTTGGAATGATAAATGTATCCGAGTATACAGGGAAAAACGAATCACAGTTCAAGGGGGAACTGGTTCTAACCCTCTAGGACTTAACTAAAATTGGGGACCTAAGCGAGTTTCTCTGTGCAGGAACAGGAGAAACAGCTGAGGAAGAATAAAACATCACAGACCATGTGGGTGATGGATAGTGGATGCTCGAAACACATGACAAATCTGAAGGATTTGCTTGGGAGTTTCGTGGAGAAGGAAGGACCATCAGTTACCTTTGGTGCAACTCAAAAGGTCACACCAGAGGTTACGGTACCCTTGAAACCAATCAAGTGTCTATTTCAAATGTTTCATATGTTGATGGATTGAAGCATAACTTGCTCTCCATCAGCCAATTCTGTGATAATGGTTTCTCTGTCAAGTTTGATGCACAGGGTTGCAGGGTTAAAAATGTCAGAACAAAGCAGGTCATATTGTTGGGAAATCGATCGCCAACCGGGAATGTCTACTATGCTGACTGGAATAGTAGTCCTCCTGACACCTGCCTGTTATCAAAGAGCAGTTCAGATGTGAGCTGGCTATGGCACAAAAGGCTCAACCATCTGAATTTCAAGACAATGAACCGACTTGCAAGACAGGAACATGCAAAGGGCATTCCAAACCGAGTGTTTTTGACAACACATATCTGCAGTGCATGTCAGCTGGGAAAGCTCGCTAGATCCTCCTTCCAGTTGAAAACAACTCCCTCAACCGACTGAGTGTTACAGCTGATCCATATGGATCTCTTCGGGCCAGTTACACCAAAGAGCATGAATGGTAACGAATATACCCTTGTTGTTACTGATGATTTCTCCAGATACACGTGGACCATTTTCATGCGTCACAAAAGTGAAACCCGAGATGAGCTACCCAAGTTGATAGATTGGATATCGAACCAACAAGAGATGAAAATTATTTCCATCCGATCAGACCGTGGAACCGAGTTTCTAAATGAAACCATCATCGAGTACTGCGAGAAGTACGGAATTACTCATCAAACATCGGCTGCGCGTACTCCGCAACAGAATGGAGTAGCTGAGCGAAGGAACCGAACGCTGAAGGATGCTGCTACATCCATGTTGACAAGCTCAGCTCTGCCAAAAAGATTTTGGGTTGAGGCCATCAACACAGCCTGCTACACCCAGAACCGGTCTCTTCTGATCAAGCGGTTGGGAAAGACACCATACGAGCTACGGAGATGCAGGAAGCCAGATATTTCATATATTCACGTTTTTAGTTCTAAGTGTTATATTCACAACAATGGGAAGACTCAGTTGAAAACTTTTGACGCCAAGGCTTCGAAGGGCATATTTCTCGGATATGCCGCTCGGATCAAGGCTTATAGAGTTTTCAACAACAGCTCTCGTGTTGTGGAGATAACACCTCATGTTAGTTTTGATGAATCTACTTTTGAGTGTAGGGAACAGGCTAAAGGACAACAAGCTGATCCACATGTTCCACCAGTTCTCACCAGATCGCAGATTCTAAGGCAAAAGAATCTAGCTGAACCATTGGTATGGGCAACCGAGGATGATGATTCTTATTCCTCTGAAGATGAATGCGAGGACCCCAGCTTATCTCAAGGGGGAACTCCAGCTGATGTCACTCCAACTGCATCAGCATCCGAAGCCCAACCAAGCTCAGTTCAAAATATTGTCAATGTTGAGGATCTAGACTCAACAGCTGATCAATCACCAGTTCTGAAGATTCCAGCATCTCCCTCAGCTCAGGATTCACCATCAGTTGAAATCCTGGAACAGCCACTGTTGGAAGAAGAAGGAAGACGCAACAAGAGATGGTATGAAGATCATACCAGGGACAACATCGTCGAAGATCCAGCCGAAGGTGTGCGAACAAGGAGCAAAGTTGCAAATCCAGAGTCAACTGAGGAAGATTTGAACACTTACGCTCAATATGCTGAGGAGTTAGCAGTTCTTGAGGAGTTCGAGAAAACAGGAGATGTTGCCATGATTTCTTGTTTCGAGCTGATGTGCCAGAACCGAAGAATATTGTGGAAGCTCTCAACTGTGTTCACTGGACAACAGCCATGCAAGAAGAGCTGAATGAATTTCTACGCAACTGTGTATGGGAGTTGGTAGAAAGATCAAATGGTGTCAAAGTCATTGGATTAAAATGGATTTTCAAGAACAAGAGAGACGCCATTGGATTCACAGTGAGAAATAAGGCAAGGTTGGTAGCTCAGGGATATTGCCAACAAGAAGGAATAGATTTCGAGGATTCCTTCGCGCCGGTTGCAAGGTTGGAAGCCATCCGAATCTTAGCCTATGCCGCATTTCACAAATTCAAGGTCTATCAGATGGATGTAAAGTGTGCCTTCCTCAACGGAGATATTAAGGAAGATGTTTATGTTGAACAACCTCCTGGTTTCGAGACTGGAGATGGAAGAGTGTACAAGTTGAAGAAAGCAATCTATGGATTGAAGCAAGCACCCAAGGCTTGGTATTACACTCTCTGTCGTTTTCTTCTGAACTCGGGGTTCAAACGAGGGTCAGTTGACAAAACACTGTTCACCATCAAAGTTGGAGAAGATATACTTGTCGTGCAAATCTATGTTGATGACATCATATTCGGTTCTAAGTCGGAGGAGCTGTGCCAGAAATTCTCAACTCTCATGAAGAAGAAATTCGAGATGTCGATGATGGGCGAGATGAATTATTTTCTTGGACTACAGATGAAGCAGTCATCAAAAGGAATTTTTATCAATCAGTCCAAATATACAAAGGAGCTCATCACAAAGTTCAGTTTGCAGTCAAGTAAAACCACAAGGATCCCGATAAATACTAACTGGAAGATTGAACCTGGAACTGAGGGAAAACTCGTGGATACCAGTAAGTATAGAGGGATCATCGGTTCTTTGCTATATCTAACCGCCAGTCAGCCAGCCATATCTTACGCGGTTGGAGTGTGTGCTCGGTTCCAAGTTCAACCGAGGGAAGTACACATGTTGGCAGCAAAGAACATCATTAAGTATCTGAAGGGTACAGTTAATGATGGATTGTGGTATCCAACCAACGACAATATTCAACTGTCCGGATACTCAGATGCGGATCTAGCCAGAGATCGGTTGGACAGGAAGTCCACATCTAAACACTGTCAGTTCATGGGAAGCAAGCTAGTTTCATGGTTCTCCAAGAAACAAGCATGTGTTGCCACTTCTACAACCGAGTCAGAGTATATGGCTACCGGTAGCTATTGCATGCAAGTTTTGTGGCTCAAGCAACAGCTGAGAGACTATGAAGTTGCAATTGGACAGGTTCTCATTCATTGTGATAGCTCAAGTGCCATTGCTATCTCTTTGAATCCTGTTCACCATTCTCGGACAAAGCACGTTGACATCCGACATCATTTCATCCGAGATCATATTGAGAAGAAGGACGTATCCATGGAGAATATTCTAACTGAGATTCAGAGAGCTGATATCTTCACCAAACCTCTAGCCGAAGCAGGGTTCAAAATGTTATGTGATCTACTTGGATTGTTGGATCCATCAGATGAGGAACCAGCCGAGGTGAAGAAATAGATATCCATCTGAGGGGGAAGCTCAGATGAAGGGGGAATCTCAAATGCAGATCGCCAACCAAAGACATCAGATGCAGATCGCCAACCGAAGACATCAGATGCGGATCGTCAACCAAAGACATCAGACGTCAGCTGAACAGACGAACTCGAGTCAGCTGATGGTATGCCGCAACATAGGTACACAGCTGATTTCGACATCAGCTGGCAGGTATCATTTATGGCTGAAGGTGTTATGATCTTAAATGAGAATGGCTTCTAAATTCAAACATTCCTGAGCATGTCAGTTACATTAAAATAGCCATCATACCGCATTTAATGTAAAGTACGGCTGAACATCAATAGCCTACTTTATAGTGCGACTGGGCTGACATGAAAAACAGTTCACCTTCTCACGCGCTGGTTGGAACTCGGATCATAACGTCAAGTCAAAGCGAGTCAACAGTGGCGAAATCTCAGCCGTTGATGGATTCGCGCCATTCAACCCTAGCCGTCGATTTCAACCGAGCCAAAAACCTATAAAAGACGGAAAATCAGGAAGTGATCTCTTACCTTCTACATTTGTGATTATCTGAAGTTAATGTTCATTTTCGTCTCCAATTTGTCTCACCATTTTCTGCAAGTTTCTCTCTATATATATAATCTTCACAGAATTCCAAATGGCACCAAAAGGAAAGAAGATGGCTTCTTCAGGACCTTCCCTAGTCCCCACATCATACGAAGAATCCTTTGATCTGCTGGTCTCCAAGATACACTTTGAGCAGATCCTTTCAGAGGATGAATTGGAGTCGCCGGTGCTGTCTCCCCTCGCCAATACTCTCAGGGAGAACGGCCTCCTAAACTGGGCGACGCTCTTTCCGTTCCACCTTCTCAGGCGACAGGTCGGAGAGTTTTATCGGAACCTGGAACTTCCCATCGACAACCGAGATGGGCTCGTTACAGAAGTTTCTTGCCGGCAACGGGATGTTCCTGCCAGAACAATTCGCCGTGTCACCATTCCCATTGCAGTTTCCGACATTCTACGCCAAGTCATTCCGCCCAACCTGACCGCCACAGACACCATCGACAACATCACCGGAAAATTTGAAGAGTAATATGCAGAGGACGAAGTTGAAGCCGGAGCATCGACTTTTGTTCGATGTTGTATCCAAGGTTGTGTTCGGTTACAGTAGTGCCTTCGGAGACATCAGCTGACCGAAGCTCAAGCAACTGATTGCTTTGGAGCACAAAAACAAGCATGATGGCATCAACTGGTTCCAGTATTTTGAAAACCAGTTGACATTGGAGAAGCAGAAGATCTCCGAGACCACAACCGAATCCGGGGAGAAGTTGTTGAGTGTCAAAGGAACTCTCAACTTCGGTTGCAAAATTTCTGCCCTGATCCTGTTCGCAACTAAGGGTCAGAACATGGTCTGGGATGACTGTGAAGAGACCCCGGTGAAGAAGCTGATGTTGTTCCCAACAGCAAAGAAGGCTCAGGATGTGATTAGGAGTGTCTATACTCCTAAGAAGAAGAAGGAAGCTGGGAAGACAGCTGAAGAAAAGGATTCAGCTGAGGAGGTACCAGCTGTCAGCCGCCCCTCAAAATCGAAAGCTGCTCGCCGACAAAGAGCTGAGTCGGAGAAGGAGAAAGCTGAAGAACCAGCTAAGAAGAAGCTGAGAGTTCGCATCAAGAAGACGGTTGCAGTACCAGCTGAGGAGGTTCCAGCTGAGGACGCGCCAGCTGCGGACGTGCCAGCTGAGGATGTGCCAGCTGAGGATGCACCAGCTGAGGAGGAGGTACCAACTGTGGAGGCACCAGCTGAGACAGCACCAGCTGAGGGGCCATCCGAGTCGAGCCACTCAGCTGAGGCAGCTACCTTCGAGATCGTTTCTCGCGCTGCTGGAACTGATGAGGCTGAAGGGATGGAAACGGATCTGACCTCGGATGCTTCTTCCTCCTCTGAGGAAACTGAAGACATTCCAACCTCCCCCACGGTAGGAGCTGATGCCGTACCGCCCAAAGAGCCTCTCACTCTCACAACTGACTCACAACCAGAAATTCCGAGCTCATCGCTCGATGCCAACATTGAGACTATTTCTTCGGCCAATGTTGATGAACCCATTGATACCAATCTCTCCACAGAATCCGAAATTCCGAGCTCCCAGCTCGATGCCAACATTGAGACCGCCTCTTTGGCCAACGTTGATGAAACTTTTGAACCGATTCCATACGAGAATCTATCTCCCTCCCCAATAGCTGACGAAGTTGATCGTCAGGCCGTCGCGTGGGAGCATGAAGGAAAGGTGGCCTACTGCTTCCAGAAGCTGATCGGGATGTTCTCTGAAGCGCGCGACATGCCGATTTTTGCTACGCTTGGGACCGAGCTGCTGTACCAGTTCAACCTTATCTTCAGTCACTGGTATGTGAAGGAAGATACTATAAGGGTACACAGCTGGAACCAGCTGAAGGCAGACGAGTCACGCATCAGAGATTATTTCAACTACACCAATCTAGAGGTTGCCTACAAAAATAAGGTTGCGCTGCTGACGCGTCGTCTGGACCTTAGCAAGGCGGAAGGCACAGACACGAGGGAAAAGGCTGAACAAGATTGCATCAATTTCCTGGACAACATGCTTACAAAATCTGCTGATTTTATTGTTGATCTTGATGCAGTCGCCGCAGCCGCCAAGAAGGAAGAAGAAGAGCTTCAACTGTACCTGGCCAACCGTCAAGCCATGGTTATAGTTGCCCAGCTAGCACAATCTGAACACCAAGCTCCAGCTGATCAGCCAGCTCCCTCCACTGAAGACATTTGCTAGCTGATCGCTGAGAGGGTGAACCAGCTAAGGATGGAGATGCTTGCCAACTTCCAGCACAACAAAGAAGATCAACTGAGGATGTTGGAAGCACAGGAGGAGAAGCACAAGCAGCTGCTGGAGGAGAATGTTTCACTGAAGATAAAGCTGGACGAATTCTCAACCTCCACCAGCCAAGACATCTCTGATCTGAAGTCAACCGTTCTGGGGATCAAGTCCGATCTAAATGTCTTCAAATCCGTTTCTGATTCCAACCTCGCCAAATCTTAACAGACTCAAGACCAAGAATGGGAGTCTCGGTTTGAGTCACGATGGGCTGAGTTCGTTGCTTTCCAGACAGAGGTCAATGAAACATTCGCTGGACTGAGAAAAGCCAAGCAAGAGCGCCTTGACACTGAACTGGCGAAGAAGGTTGGAGTAGAATGCGCGGTCGATGAACTCTTCAACCGCATCCAACAAGCTGAACAACAACTCACCTCTCTGGATGGATCAGTAGCAAGCCTTGTTGCTGATGCCAAAAATGAGGAAGATAAAAAGGGGGAAGTTGAGATGCAGGGGGAAGATGAGACCCAAGCTGAGGAAGAGATTCCAGCTGCAAAATCTCAGCTGAAGAAGAAAACCCAGAAGAAGAAGTCCACTCCCAAGCCAACCGACGTAGGCAGAGCTGATATGGCAAAGGACTTGGAGTAGGTGGAGTAGTATGGAGTTTCTTACAACTCCATAGCCGAAATCGCAACCAAGCTTGATGCGGAACTCGACGGTATTACAACCGAAGAGTGTATTGCTGCTGCCAAGGCTATGGATGTTGCTGAAAAAGACTACATGAATCCTGACTGGATTAAGAAGTTTGCTGCCAGCCAAGCTAAACGAGTCAACCAGTTCGAGGAGGAGCTTGACAAAGTGACCAAGAACCTAGACAGGAATATTGCCTCCCGCAGTCGTCGCTGAATAGATAAACATCAAGTAAAGGCTGAGGCAAGGCTGAAGCAACAGAGGCATGTTCAAGCAGCAAAGTCGGTTCAAGCACGTGGACAAGTGGATGCCAGCCGAGTGGAATGAGGACTGGGAGTCATTCAAGCAGGAGTTTGTGAATGACTTCTATTATAGGAAAGTATTCTCAACTGATGATATGAGGAGAGCGTTCAAGGAAGTGCTGACCGAGCTGCACACTGGGGACCCGGGCATGTTCAGCCAGTTCAGGCGAGCAATGATAGATGCAAAACTGGATTTGAACACAGTCCTAGTCCCTCAGAAGGTTACATATCAGCCTCCCTTCCTCCCAGACTCTCGAAACCCCAACCGACAGAAAATAGCAGCTGAGGTAAGACCAGTTTGCCGAGAGCACGGGGTTGACATCGCAAAGGAGTCAGATGCTAAAAGAGAGATTTTTGTTAGAATGTTTAGCAAATATGGGCTTAAGTTTTAGCTCAGTTAGTTTTTGAGCAACTGATGTAACTTTTGACTTTTGTGCTTATTTTGTAACCATCAGTTGTAAGGAAAACTTTCATCAGTTATACGATTCAACTTGACGTACAATATCTCGTTGTCCAAGCTTTGAATCGCAAAGTTATTTCAATACCATGTTATAACTGTGCTAACCCTTTGATGTTTTAATCTTATAGACTGTCTAGAATTTCAGCTGAGATTTTGGATAGGTCAGTAGGATTTAGATCAGTTTGATCTGTAAGGATTTTATAAGGGTTTTGGCATCATCAAAAAGGGGGAAATTGGTGGGAAATTTAAGTAAAGTTTTGATTGATTCCAAAACCAACTGACCCCAACCGAGTAGATGTTGCCAGATCCTAATGTTAGTAGTTAGGCTCGCTGTTTGAGCAATGTTAAGATTTTGTCTTTACAGGACTCCTGCTGAAGACGACAACAAGGCTTTACTCGGATAGAACATCAGTTGTAAGAAAGACAACTGAGCGTTCAACAGATGAGAAGTAAAAAGGGGAAAGTGTAAGAGAACATCAGTTGTAGGAAAGACAACTGAGCTTTCAAGATTCAAAACATCAGAAAGACAACTGAGCATTCAAGATTCAGAACATCAGATGTAAGATCAACGAAATGAAGTTCAAGTCAGCTGAGGGTTCAACTGGAGATAGCATTCAGATAGAACATCAGCTGAAGACAAATCAGATGAAAATCAAACTTCTCAACCGACCATCCAATGTTGAAAGACTAATGTTGAGATTTGAAATTCAAATAAGGAAGTCACGTGAAGGTTTGACTCTCTGTCAATACCTCATTTGGCCCAACACAAGGCTGTCTCATATGGAAAGCAGAAGCACACAGTTGCCAAATCCGGAAAGTCTGCAGAGATGAGAGACAAGCCATCGCTTTCAAAGAACAGAGATCAACGGCTCATCCAACGGCTAGTTGATTCTCTCTGCCTATAAATAGAGGCCTTCATTCATTCGCCAAGACTTACGAGACAGACAAGTGCGAGAAGAGATATACGAGCGAAAGAACGACTTTATTCTGCACTCAAGCAAAACTGCTGTTATCCTCTAAGAACATCACTAGTTGAGAGTTCTAGAGTGTTAGATTATGTCTCTGTGTTTTTCGATCCAACCTTGAGAACATCACTAGTTGAGAGTTCGTAGAGTGTTAGATCCTAGCTCACTTTCTTGTTCGAGCTAGTAGTTGGAAATCCCACCCTCACACACACCCTTAAAAAGGTTTAGGACCCTACTCTTCCCGTAATTGAGTAGATAGGTTGATAAGTACCCCTAAACTTATCTGTAAGGTTGATAAGTACCCGTAAACTTATCTTAACGGTTGCAAAGCCCACGTAAGCTTTGTGGTTTTTGTCCAGAAGAACTTGGACTGAGTTGTGTGGACTCACAACTCCCCGTGGACGTAGGAGTTCTCTCCGAACCACGTAAATCCTTGTGTGCTGTGTTTATTATTCAGTTATTTATTGCATATTCAACTGACCAACTAACCAGCATACAAACTGCACTTTTACATTCTCAACTGACTTGGTTTTTGACCAACCTTGCATAAAAGCGTGAGTTATTTTTCGAGTTAAGTTTCCACCACATTCCGCACAGCACCACTCTTTCAACTGAGTTCTCATACTCGGTTGTAATTCCAGCTGAGTCTTTTTACTCGGTTGTGAAATTTTCAAAGAGTTGTTTTAAATTTTCTATCTGGTGTATTCTCCTCCCCCCCAATACACCAGAACTCGTATCGGGACCATCAAAACCTATTTCAAAAAATTGCTGAATAGCTGTCGTCACTTCTCCTCCAATTATCTCCCAAGTATGCTTAAAAATATGGGCATTGTACCCATCCACTACTGGAGCCTTGTTGGAATTCATGCCAAATATAGCTTCTCTCACCTCTTGATTTGTGCAAGGACTGCAAAGGTAGAGTTGTTGTTGGTGGTTTATGGTATTGCCTCTTTGGACTACTTCTCTATCCACCATTGGAAGAGTATTGGCTGCACTCCCCACAAGTTTTTTTGTAGAAAGTAAGGATCTCAGTCACTATCTGCTTTTGTGTGATACATCTTTCTCCAATTTATAAGATGAGCATACTTATTGCTTTAGCATTCTGTCTTGCTTTAGTTAAAGCAAAGAAATACTTGTTATTTGCATCCCCCAGTTTTATCCACTCATCTCTAGACTTTTGTTTCCAAATGCTTTCTTCCACTAGGCTCCACTTTTCTCTTTCTCCCATAATTTCCCTCTCCTCAGTAATCAACTCCTAGTTTAAGTGATCCTCAGCCATCAGATTCTCAATAGTTTTCAATGAATCTCTCAAACCTTCTAATCTTTCAGGTATATTTCTGAAGTGATTAGTATTAAGCTGCTTGAAATTCTGATTCAGCTTCTTGAGTTTATACCACACACTTAGCAGCTTATTCTCATGCATTTGTTGCTCCCATCCTCATTGTACTATCTGTTTGAAATCTGGATGCTGAGTTAAGGCATTAAGAAATCTGAAGGTGTATTGTTTACTAGTTGTTCCTTCTTCAATCTGCAGAAACTAAGGGCAATGATCAAAGCAATTCCTTGCCATTAATTCCACTAATATTGATCCATATTGTCTACACCACTCAGAGTTCCCCAGGCTTCGATCAACAAGAAATAAAAGTCTATTTTCTCTTTCCTACTGATTACACCATGAAAACTTCTGCCCAATAATTCTCAGGGGGGGTTAATTCATTATCTCCCAGACACTCTTCAAGCTCTCTTATATCACTTGCAGTGACTCCTTGTCCTTGGAATCTATCTTCTGAATTTAATATACAATTAAAGTCACCTCCAATCAACAAAGGCTCCTTGACTGCTGTACAAATTTCAGAAATAAAGCTCCATAGACCTCTCCTTTGTTCAACAGTATTACAAGCATACACAACAATCCAATGGAAAGTTATCCCAGAAACTCTATCAAGAACCTCTACATGTATACCCTACTCATGATTCTGTTACCACTGAATAGTTATTCTTCTTGGATCCCATCCAATCCAAATACGCCCGTTCTCTGCATGAGAGTAGTTATTCAAGAATTCCCATTTCTTATTTATGTTGCCTGTAATTCTCTGAAACTTGGCACTCTTCACTCTGGTTTCCAGAAAAGCTATCATATCAATATGTTTTTCAAGTAGAACTTTCTTTACTTCTTTCTGCTTGTGGGGCTTGTTTAGGCCCCTGACATTCCACATGATTAGCTTCATAATAGACCTAAGGAGATAAGGTCCCCGCCGTCTTCAAATTGTGCTTGAAACTCCTCCCTTTGCTGCAGCATATGATAAGAATTTACTGATAAAACAGACTTGTACTTTCCTTCGGTTACTGCCTGGTTGAAAGTCCTTTTTGGAATATTCCACATCTCCTTCTCTTTATCCTTCCTTGTGACTTCTAGTGGAGTGCTTTTTGTTGTAACTACAGTCTCATCCCTCTTCTCTGCCTCCTTTTGTGGTTGATTGCTTTTTGGTATCCACTGCATTTTTTTCTCTGGTTTCCCTCTTGGTTTTGCCTTAACAGAGCAGTCATGACCAACCATATTACAAGTCTTACAAACAGGAGGAATCCATTCATAAATGACCTTCTGATTCACACATCTACCACTTCCATCTTCAATAGCCACAGTGTGATGCAAAGGTTTAGTCATATCAATTTCCACTAACATCCTTGCATAAGATAATCTGGACTGATTGGATATTCATTCATCTGCACATATAGGGGTTCCCAAGATACTACCTATACAACTTAAAGATTGTTCTCCCCATGTCAATGGTAGATTTTGAAATTGCACCCATAATGGCACTACTTTCAGAATTTCAGCTTCAAAATCAAAAGCAGGATCCCATTTTTTCACAATCACTGGCCTATTTGCTATAGTATGTGGACCTTCAAGCAAAACATAATCCCTTTCTTCCTCAGATCTAAATCGTATGACAAAATAGCCTTCTCGGTGATAAAATAATTCTTCTTCCTTAATCTGAAGTTGATTCTCAAAAAAACTAAGCATGTATCTTATCGTGGGGGTATCTCCAATGACAAACAAAATAACAACATTTTTTCACTTCTCAATTTCCAGATCTACTGAGTTTTTTGCTAGGCATGCAGTAGGATGTCCATTTTTCAACAAAGGGGCAATATAATTCAACCTCATACCTTTATGAGTAGGAACGATTTTAGTTTGGTTTACTTGAGTATCATCCTTCTGCTCCGGAGATTTCTCCATCTGCCTGAGATTTGCAACTCGTTCATCCATCTCCATCGCCGTCGAGGATTCCGCCTTCTCCATGGTTACTGTATCATTCATCTCTATCTGAGAAAACTTAGGTGAATCAGCTTCTGATCCCATTCCTTCCTCCTCAATTATAGTTGAATCCGACTTCATCATCTCTGTTGTGATCACAATTTCCTCGGTCGGCCCAGTTTGGCCTTCATCGTAATCGGCGCACGGTAGCAATTTCCATTAGAGTGCGCCTAGAGAGTATCTTGGCGGGGAATCTGTAACATTTGTATAAATAGCTTATTTTATTCTCTCCCTCTGTATCATTTCATTAAGACCATTTGATCGAGCACGCATGTTAAGAAAATAAGTTATTTATAATAAAATTGAAAAGATAAAGTAACTTTTTGGGGATATTTTTATCACATCAAGTAGGAGAGAGAATGGAGTTAGTAGTTTTTTAGTGGCATATGTGGTAATTTATGAGTTGTGCATTTCCATTTTAGAAAATTGGCTTAATAAAATGATACATCCAAATAAGGCAAGTGGGCTTAATGAAATGATACGGAGGGAGTATTATTTACCAAAAAAATTATTTTTAAAGTATATTATATAGATAAAAACAAAAAATTATTTCCCGTCGAATCTCGACGGGCTACTTACTAGTCAATTAATAATAGGAAAATAAAAGGTGCTCGCTTCTCAGTTCTTCGTTCTGATTTTCCTTTATTTTGGTATTGATGTGATACCCCGAGTTTTTATCCCTTTAAGAGAGCGTTTAATTAACCGAGTAAGTCCAAAGATGAGAATTTAGGAGTAAAATTTTTCTTTTCTAATCGATGAGTTTTGAATAAAACGTTTAAATTGCCTTATGAATCTTGTGTGAATTTTATCTGTTCCATTTATCTGAGATAATGATAATGTGATATGTTTGATTGAGTCGTTTATATGAAAATAAGTATGAGATTAAATTCCGGAAAAATCCCGAGAAGTTTGTTTAATTAAGATAACATAACGTTAATCGCCGAGAAATATGTTTACGCCGATGAACCTAGAATAGAATTAAATTAGAACCTTCGAACTTAGAATTTCTTTTAAGATCACTGAGATAGGATAAGAACTTATCCGAGAATTGAGAAAAGAAATGAGGCATTAGTCTTGAAAAAGATTAATAAACGGAATAATAAGCCGATTAAATTCTTTTAAGAATTAAAGGACTAAAATGATCGAAGCCTTTAAATCTTTTAATTTGAGACGTGAAATAGGATTGGGACGAGTTAGTGTCAAAAGTGAAACGAGAAGAGGTTAGACCCGTTAATACGAACAAAATGGAATTAATACGAGTCGAAGAGTTATTTCTCTGACAAAATCCCCCGACATTCGACGGAAAAGGCAGTCCGGCTGATGCCGAAGACTGGATTCGTTCTTTAGAGCGAATTTTTTGTTTCCTTCGTTGTTCCGATCGCGAGCGTTTGGAATGCATGGCATACCAGCTTAAAGGAATAGCCGATTATTGGTGGGAAACAAAGCAAAGGATGTATTCTCCCGAAGAACGCGAAGAGTTGTCATGGGATCAGTTTAAGGAAGCGTTGTACGAAAAGTTTGTGCCAAGAAGTTATCGTAAGCAGAAATCCAACGAGTTTACCAATCTGAAGCAAGGAAAAAGATCTGTACCCGAGTACGACCAAGAGTTTTGTGAGTTAGCTCGTTTTGCGCCCGATATGGTCGACACCGATGAGAAAATGTGCGAGTTGTTTAGAGCAGGACTTAGGCAGGATATTCGAGTAGTTCTCGCCAGCCAAAGTTGTTTAACGTACGCCGAAGCTTTAAACCGAGCCTTAGATATGGAATTAGCAATGCAACCGGAAAAAGGATCGCAACCCCCAGCGAATCCCCAACCCCAAAACCAGATGATCACGACCACGTCTGCTCAACAACCCCAGTACATCCAATACGGAAAGAGGAAAGGAAAATGGATTAGTGGAACCCAACCAACCAAGAAGCAATGGCAAGGAAAGAGCCAACCGCAGCCACAGAAGGGAAAGGCACCGCAAACGAACCGAGGCAACCTACCCATCGGACCTTTAGGATTCCCTCCCTGTGCGAAATGCGGAAAGATGCATCAAGGCGTTTGTAAGAGTGGAAGCAACGTTTGCTACACTTGTGGTCAGCCTGGTCATTTCTCGAACCAGTGCCCAAGTAAACAACAAGGGTTTAGAAGCGGAAGGCCAAACCAGTTCCAGCCATTGCAAATGAAAGCTATCGAGGCAGCCCCTCTTCAGAAGTTTGTTCCACGTCAACGTAAGCCGCCGCAGCCAAGGCAGCAACCTCCTCAGCAAGAACCGCCGCTTTTCTAAAGAACGTACGCGATTGAACAGAAACCGCAGGAGAAAGAGAAAGGAAATCTGGCAGGTATGGGAAAGCTTAACAACATACCTGTTATTGTTTTGTTTGATACCGGAGCTTCGCATTCGTTTATATCTAGTATCTGCGTAGAAAACTTAGAACTAGATGTAGAAGAATCGAATCAAATGCTTAGTGTCGCAACCCCTTTAGGAAAGTCTGCGTTAGTCTCGCATGTTTGCTCGAACCTAGAATTTGAAGTCGAAAACAGTAAGTTAGTCGCGAAATCCCTGAATGTAATCCAGATGCGTGACGTCGATATAATCCTAGGAATGGATTGGTTAACCGAGAATTTTGCGACTATTCGATGCGATTTGAGACAGATATCGTTTAAAACCCCTAGAGAAGAGTCAACCATAGATTTCGAAGTGGAAAAGAGAGTGAAAAAGAGCGTACCGATAATTTCAGCCATGAAAGCGCAAAGATTGATGCGGAAGAAAGGAACCCAAGCGTACCTAGTCTATCTGAATAAGGACGAAAATCACGAGTTAAGTATCGACGATGTTCCAATCGTAAGAGAATTCAAGGATGTGTTTCCTGAAGCGTTACCAGGATTACCCCCTGATTGCCAGTTAGAGTTTTCAATCGATTTAGAACCAGGATCAGCCCCGATATCCAAGGCACCGTATCGAATGGCCCCAAAGGAACTTCAAGAGTTGAAGATCCAACTGCAAGAATTGTTGGACTTAGGCTACATTCGACCGAGTGTATCGCCTGGGGGTGCTCCAATTTTGTTCGTGAAGAAAAAGGACGGTAGTTTAAGGATGTGCATAGACTACCGAGAGTTAAACAAGATTACGTTGAAGAACAAATATCCTTTGCCAAGGATAGATGATTTGTTTGACCAGCTAAAAGGAGCCGGTGTTTTCTCCAAGATTGACTTAAGGTCTGGATACCACCAACTGAAGATCAAGCAAGAAGATATTCCGAAGACTGCTTTTAGAACGAGATATGGACATTACGAATTAATAGTAATGCCATTTGGATTAACAAATGCCCCGGCAGTGTTCATGGATATGATGAATAGAGTTTTTCACGAATATTTGGACAAGTTCGTAATTGTCTTTATAGACGATATTTTGGTGTATTCAAGGAGTGAAGCTGAGCATGAAGAGCATTTAAGAATCGTGTTAGAAACGCTTAGGACGGAAAAGCTGTATGCCAAATTCAGTAAGTGCGAATTTTGGTTGAAGGCAGTGAATTTCTTAGGACATGTAGTTTCGTCCGAAGGCATCCAAGTGGATATGGAGAAGGTGAAAGCTGTGCAGGATTGGAAGTCCCCGACGTCAGTACATGAAATCCGTAGTTTTCTTGGTTTAGCAGGATACTACCGGAGATTCATTGAAGGATTTTCTAAGATCGCGAAACCGATGACGAGCCTGTTAAAGAAAGAAACAAAGTTCACATGGACGGAAGAGTGTGAGAAAAGTTTTCAAGAACTCAAGACGAGATTAACGACAGCCCCAATTCTAGCCCTACCCGAATCAGATAAAGATTATGTTGTTTATACCGATGCATCTGCTCAAGGACTAGGATGTGTGCTAATGCAAAATGGAAAAGTGATTGCATATGCGTCCAGGCAGCTCAAACCTCACGAAGAGAAGTATCCAACCCACGATCTAGAATTAGCAGTCGTCGTTCATGCTTTGAAGATATGGCGACATTACCTTTATGGAGCGAAGTGTGAAATTTTCTCAGATCACAAAAGCCTGAAGTACTTCTTCGAGCAGAAGGAGTTGAACATGAGACAAAGGAGATGGCTTGAGCTAATAAAAGACTACGATTGCAAGATATCTTACCATCCCGGTAAAGCGAACGTAGTAGCCGACGCGTTAAGTAGAAAGAGAAGGAAGGAAAAGTCGAATAGGATCGAGTTAGGATTTCTTTTAACCGATGAAGTCGAGTTAATTGAAGAGTTTGCGAAGATGAAGATTGAAGTAATCGTACCTCCAGCGACAGTAGATCAAGTAATTGCTACCTTAGTAGTGATGCCTGACTTAAGAACCCGTATCATAGAAGGCCAAAGAAGAGACGAAAAGTTAGAAAAGCTACGAAAGAAGGTGAGAAGTGGAGAAGTTAAGGATTTTGCAGAATCAAGCGATAATGCGTTGTTATATCAAGGAAAAATTTGCGTACCTAACGATGACAAGTTGAAAAACGAAATAATGAGTGAAGCTCATGAAACCCCATATACAGCTCACCCCGGCAGCACGAAGATGTACCAAGACCTAAAGAACCAGTTTTGGTGGAATGGAATGAAGACGGATGTAGCATTATTCGTTGAAAGATGTTTAGCTTGCCAGCAAGTGAAGTCCTTACATCAAAGACCGTATGGACCTCTACAACCGTTACCCATCCCAGAGTGGAAGTGGGATGGAATCACAATGGATTTTGTGACAGGATTGCCAAGATCAAGAAGAGGAAATACAGTAATATGGGTAATAGTGGATAGGTTGACGAAGTCTGCTCATTTCATACCTATTCCACATACCTATGGATCAGCCAAGTTAGCCGAGATCTACATCAAAGAAATTGTGAAGTTGCATGGAGTTCTGAAGACGATCACCTCTGATAGAGATTCGAAGTTCACCGCCCGTTTTTGGGAAAGTTTTCATAAAGAGTTAGGAACCCAATTGCAGTTCAGTACTGCTTACCACCCTCAAACCGATGGTCAATCCGAGCGAACGATCCAAATTCTCGAAGATATGTTGAGAGTCGTCTTGCTAGATAAAGGAGTCGAGTGGGAAAAAGTTATACCTCTTGTTGAGTTCGCTTACAACAATAGCTATCAGAATACGATAGGAATGGCCCCGTATGAAGCTCTTTATGGAAAGAAGTGTAGATCGCCGTTGTATTGGAATGAAATCGGTGAAAGGAAAGTGTTAGGGCAAGAAGCGATTGAGGAAATGATAGAATCTGTACGTCAGATCCGTGAGAAGATTAAGGAAGCTCAAAGTCGACAGAAGTCGTATGCCGATAATCGAAGATCTAATAATGGAATTAAGAAAATATGTCTTTGATCCGAAGCATGTAATACGTCAAGAAGATGTTGAGATGAAGCCCGATCTAAGCTACGAAGAGAAACCCGAAGAGATTTTAGATTATAAAGTCCAACAGCTTAGAACGAAATCGATTCCCTTAGTGAAAGTCAAGTGGTGTCATCACGATCTTGAAGAAGCCACTTGGGAGCTCGAAGAAAAGATGAATTATTTTCTTAAGGTCAGTAAATTTCGGGACGAAATTTTTTTTAAGAGGGTGAGGATGTGATACCCGTAGTTTTTATCCCTTTAAGAGAGCGTTTAATTAACCGAGTAAGTCCAAAGATGAGAATTTATGAGTAAAATTTTTCTTTTCTAATCGATGAGTTTTGAATAAAACGTTTAAATTGCCTTATGAATCTTGTGTGAATTTATCTGTTCCATTTATCTGAGATAATGATGATGTGATATGTTTGATTGAGTCGTTTATATGAAAATAAGTATGAGATTAAATTCCGGAAAAATCCCGAGAAGTTTGTTTAATTAAGATAACATAACGTTAATCGCCGAGAAATATGTTTACGCCGATGAACCTAGAATAGAATTAAATTAGAACCTTCGAACTTAGAATTTCTTTTAAGATCACTGAGATAGGATAAGAACTTATCCGAGAATCGAGAAGAGAAATGAGGCATTAGTCTTGAAAAAGATTAATAAACGGAATAATAAGCCGATTAAATTCTTTTAAGAATTAAAGGACTAAAATGATCGAAGCCTTTAAATCTTTTAATTTGAGACGTGAAATAGGATTGGGACGAGTTAGTGTCAAAAGTGAAACGAGAAGAGGTTAGACCCGTTAATAGAACAAAACGGAATTAATTCGAATCATTTTACCCGGAAAACCTTTACGACCGGATAATTAATACCCGTAACGACACGACGACGACACGTGTCATCCACCTCTCTCCCTCTCTAGCCACCTCACAACCCTCTCCCATCAACCCTCAATTTCCAAGACCAACAAGACATAGTGGTGTCTTGTACATGGCTTGCTTGAATTATGCAAACAAGTTAACTTCAAATCAAACCATCAAGTCTTGTTTTTACAATTTCCAACAAGTTTAATTCTTTTTCACTTTGTTGAATTTTGAATCCTATTCATCTAAGACAAGAGAGGAATGCAGCAACTTATTCATAACATTCCTTCTCTCTCTCCATTCGATCTCTCTATCTCAAAAACAAAAAGAAAAACTCTCTCAAACCTCTCTCAATCTCTCTACTCTCGGCACTCCATCTCTCTCACACCTCCTTTGATTTTTCTTCACATGCAACCATGGATTCAAGCCTATCATCCATGGAAATGAAGTAAAGAACACCATCCTCCATCAATTCCATCCATATTTTCAAAGAAAGGTACAAATTTCCAAGTTCTTGAAGTTGAATTCAAGAATTTTCCAATACTTTTCTTTAGTTTGATTCCTAAAAACCTATGGATGATTAATCCTATATTCTTCTTTTTCTTTGAGGATTCAAGAAGATATTCTTCTTTCTTTCAAGATCCAAGCTTTGAAGCTACCATTTCCATCCATTTCAATCCCAAGAGCCAAGAGAAGAATTCCCATTTATTTAAGTATGATTTCATTTGATTAGTTGTAAAAATGTATGTCTATAAGTCCTAAAGGAAAGATCTATGCATGCATGTTATTTAATTTATGTTTAGGCAAACTTAGGATATGCATGTGCTAATCGAGTGAGAAGAATTCGTTAGGAAAATCGAGCACTAGATATTAATCGATGAATTAAGAGAAGAAAAAGAAACTAAAACCCTAAAAAAAATGATGAATGCCGAAAAATATAGTAAAAATAGGAAAAATGTGAATCTTTGAGTTATTGTTATTTTGATGCTTGAACTGTTATTTTTATCATGTTAGTAATGAGATTATATGCATGCAAAATTGAGAAACGAATTGCATAAAAATAGGCATAAATGCCGTGTGTTTTTAAAAAAAAATGGAGAAATTATTTTGTTGATTTTGTTGATGTATTGAGTGATGTTTTGATCTATGAAATGATTATATGTTATGTTAGTATAATCATACATGGTTTAAGTAAAGAAAATGAGATTGCATGTTAATTTTTTTGAAAGAAATTAAGTGTAGAAATAATAAAAATAATTGGATGTTTAAGTATTTCAATGTTTATATGAATGATAGTTTGAATATAGAATAAAGATAGAAGTTTTGATAAAAATACTTAAAATTGAAAAGCTTTTAATTAAATAAAAGATGAAAGATGTATAAAAGATTTATTAATTAAATACCTTGTATTAAAATTTTAAAGACTTGAAATTTTACTAAAAATACAATAAAAAGATCTTCTATAATAAAGTGAAGAAATTCATAAAAATGTTTATCAAAAGATAAAGAAATCATTAAGTAAGAAATAGCTTAAAGGTTTAAAACAAATAAAGAAGAAATTATTAAAGAAATAAACAAAAATAGAGAAAACCGAGTTAAGAAGAATTAATCAATAAGAAATAACAAGGAAAATAAATTGAATAAAGAAAAGATGCTAGACGAGTTAAGATAGATACTCGTATAAGTTGAATCGAGAAAATGAGAATAAAATAAGATGTCGAATAATAAGTTGAAAGAAGATTAATTAGATAATTAATTGAGTACGTTATTTCCAATCAAGCGAAGAAAAGATAAACCGAGATAATAATTAAAGGAATAATATTCGAGTAAAGAAATGAGAATCAAGTTAGAATTTAACAAGAATTTATAAATTCAAAATAGTTTATTAAGAGCTAAGAGAATTTTTGTTAAATAAATAAGAGTTATAAAATACCTTATAAGATAGCGGATGTAGAATAAAGCGTTGTCTATATAAATAAGAAAGATAGAATCAATAGTTTAAGCCTTCATAAAAAGAATTGCATAATCGAGTTAGACCTTAAAGTCAAAATGGAATGCATGTTAATGTGTCTTGAAGTATGTTTGTTCTATAAGATTTCATTGTATGTGTGAATATGTGTTTAAATGCATGATGATATTATATTGTGAAATATGATTGAATTTGTATGATAAATGATTGATTGTTAAATTGAGAAAGAACTAAAGTCTTTGAAAGAAAGCTCGAGTAATAATTTGTATCAATGAAGTTATTAACTAGAACGAGAAAAGTATACGATGTGAAGTAGTAGAGTTAACCTTTTCGAATAGAGTTAATGAAATAAAGACGAGAACGTAAGATCTTTTAGAAAAGTTAGAACGAAGAGAGCGACGACTCAAATAGAAGTCCGTCAGTTTAAGTCCAACGCCTTTGTGTCCGTCTTTCATATATCTTATCTATCGATGTCGAACTATGAAGGATCGAGCCGGACGGATCGTTAAGCGAGGACAAATAGCCCTAGACCACCTAGCTAGTCCTTCGGAAGTCAGGTGGGCTTTTCTGAACCAAAATCTATCGATGAAAATTAGTATGCTATTGAATATTATGTTATGTTTTCAAATGTGATTGACTTGCCATTTTATTGAAGTTAGTATGTGTTATCATCTATTTATATGAAGATGTGATTATCCTGTGAAAGCAGGAACCCACGTGTGGTAGATGTTGAGGTGACTGTGAGCCTTGCTTCGGTTAGGCCAGTCACAGTGCTTGAGAAGGAGGCCTACTTCTCGGCACATGAAGTTATTTGTGATAGATGATACATGCTATTATATTATATGATATTTGACTGC
The DNA here is from genome assembly GCA_029490685.1 of Schizonepeta tenuifolia. Classification (NCBI taxonomy): domain Eukaryota; kingdom Viridiplantae; phylum Streptophyta; class Magnoliopsida; order Lamiales; family Lamiaceae; genus Schizonepeta; species Schizonepeta tenuifolia. Next base: position 39,346,172 of record CM055958.1, on the reverse strand, counting down.
GCAGTCTGTTTTAAATAAAAATGTTTTGACATGCACAAGTAAAACCGTTTTTAAAACTGCTTATATACTTGTGATGTATGGCAAGGCAAGTTCAATTGATATAGCTTTAAGAAGCATCTTTATTCAAATGTTTTGGCTTGTGTTCACTGAGTACGAAGTACTCAGCCCTGCGTGTGTTTCTAAACATGCAGGTTGACTGGATGGCGATGGCGTGGATACTTGGTCGTGTGGTTTGGTTTTGTTGGTTAAGTTTGGAAGAATTTCGGACTGGCATTTGTACGTCTTCATACGTGCAAGTGTTGGGAGTTGATGCTAATTTCCGCTGCAATCTTTTTGAGCTAATGTCTGTTGAAGTTAACACTTTTATCCTCATGTTTTTTATTCCGAGCGTTGTGCTCGAAGACTTTGAATGCCTGTTGAATTCGTAACCCCTTTATCTTGTAATCCCGAGCGATGGGCTCGTAACTTGGTTGTTGTTGAACATGAACCCTTACCTTGATGTATATACTCGTATGTTTTCCTCTTTTTGTTGGAATTCCTTTCCCATCAGCATGATTTACTTGTTTGAATTCCCGTTCAAAGTGAAGTTGAGATGCTCGGTTATTATTCTTTATGCTTTTGAAAACCAAAATCGATTGCCTTATATTCCGCCTTTGATTTCCCCGAGCATGTCCCCTTTATTTGAGTTAGTTGTTAGTTGTTTAGGTTTGTTATTGTTCGTAAGTCGCACCCCGAGAGTCGGGGCGTGACAATTTTTGACAGTGTTAATTTGTAATAATACCCATATTACTATATTCATATAATAATTTCCCATGTCTTATGTATATCTGTTATTATTATCTTTATCTCTATTCTTTACGTTTCTTTAAAGTTTTGTGTTTTATTAATTTATAATATTAATATTATATACTATATCCAAATTATTAATGGATATATATATATATATAGTTAAATTGCATATAAATTCTCCATCTTTTACCAATTTCTCATTTATATCCTCACCTTTTTTAATTAGGTGAAAATTTCCCACCTTTTAAGCTTTCGCAATTCGATACCTCCAACTATTTTTCCCCAAATTAGAGCTGACATGAAATCTATAAATGCTTACATGGCAAAGCCCGACAAAAAAACAAAAGATGTAGTTTTTAAAACGCAAAACGTCGTTGTTTCCTCAAACACAAATACTTATATTTATATTTATTTATGCGTATTAAGGCACTGATTGAAGAACAATTTTTTTTTAAACTATGTAGTTTGTTTTTCCGCCGGGCTTTGCCATGTAAGTATTTTTTAATTCCATGTCAGCGCTAATTTGGGGGGGGGGGGGGGGAAATGGTCTAAGGTATCGAATGCGAAAATTTAAAAGGTGGAGAATTTTCACCTAATTTAAAAAGGTGGGGATATAACGAGAAATTGATAAAAAGTGGGAAATTTATATGCAATTTAGCCTATATATATTCTCAATTTCTAAATACAAATTATATAACCCATTTTCATTATTAGTTATATGTTTAATAATTATGAAAAGTAAAATAATTTTTTAAGTTAGTCTACATGTAGCTGCAATAATTAAATTTAAATCAACAAAATAAGCAAATTAGCATTTAAAAGGCCAATATAAATTTTGTAATCGAAAATCAGTATGAAAATTAAATAAATATATTTAATTAATATATCTATATGGAATTCTCTTTATCTTTCATTCATATTTTTCTAAAATCTTCTATTAGTGTCTGCTAGAAAATACTACTCATATCACATTGAATCTAATGTATGAATACATAGCTAAAAAAATAATCTTGAAAATGTAAATAGATCCTTCTCGGCTTTTGGCTAAGATTAGAGATATTAATTTACTACAAACCAACGAGACGATTCAAACCAACGATAGGAATCAAATAGACATAAAAGAACATTTTTTTTACTTTTAAATAATATAACTTTGTAGTGTTCAAATTTTTATCGAGTACTATTACCCAATAGGTTTGCGTTGGGTATATGCAATAAAGTCACAATTTTAATCGAGATGTAAAAAATTCTAAACAAATTTTGAAAAATACATAATGAACATGCAAATATATCTTTCTCGGCCTTTGCCTACGATTAGAGCTATCAATTTATCATAAACCAACGAGACATTCAAACCAACACAATTTAAATAGACATACAAGAAGATTTTTTACTAATTCTAGTTAATATTAACTTTGTAGTGTTCAGATTTTAATCATGTCCTATTACCGAAGTTTGCGACAAGTATATACAACAAGTTACTATTTTAATCGAGATGTAAAAAAATTCTAAATAAATATTATGAGTGAAGCCCATGATACACCGTACACGGCGCATCCAGGAAGTACGAAGATGTATTAAGATTTAAAAAGGAACTTCTGGTGGGATGGTCTGAAACGAGATGTTGCTTCTTTTGTAGAGCGATGTTTGGTCTGCCAATAAGTAAAAGCTCTACACCGACGACCATATGGAATGTTGTAGCCGTTGAAGATTCCAACATCCAAGTGGAAAGATATAGCCATGAATTTTGTGACAAATTTGCCCTGCCCAGGTCTAAAAGAGGAAACACTGCAATTTTGGTAGTTAACTGTCATTCATAATTATAGGTTTAGATACGTGAAATATAATTAATTTATTAAATTTGATAATGCTAACTACATAACAACTTCTAGATATAAACTATTTTCAAAGACAATTAATTATCAAAATGACAAATTATAATTTTAACATTATTTTTATATCATTATAATTTTAACATTATTTTTATATAACTTACCGTTGGGATAAATTCAAAACAAAGCCAATGTCTTCTACAGCTTCCACCTCACCCTTTCTGTTTATCCTATTTTTGGTCTTATTTTGCATATATTTTTAGGTGTGTTTTTTATGATAATTCGTTTGGATTTTATTGTTCTAAGTTAAAAATGACACTAATGCTTCGTTTGAGTATTTTGAGTGAAAGTGTAGGTTTTGAACTGGAATTGCAAGTTTTAAAGAATAACGTAAGCTCAATCCGATTTTTGGAACGAAGCGGTATGAGGAGAGTAGAGCTGAAGTAGAGGGCAGAGTTCCCTGCATAACCAGAGCTCCCTGGTCGTTTGTTCATTACGTGTCCAGCAAATAAAGGCAGAGCTCCCTGGTCATACCAGAGCTCCCTGCCTGGTTGATTAGTTGTGATGCAGGAATTAAGGGCAGAGTTCTCTGGGTAGACCAGAGCTCCCTGCCCTTATATACTTAGCGGATTAAAATACAAATCCCTGTACACGTCGCGACAAATTCTTTACTTCTCACTTTTTGACTTTTAACTTTGGTCCTAGGTTTGATATTCTCCAAGAAAGGACGGCTAGTCTGGTGGTTTTTGTTTTTTGGCTTTTGGGAATTAATTTTTGTTTTCTTCTACATTTGAACGCTTAGCACGAAGAAGATGACAGTATTTTATTTCTTTTCTCTTGATTAGTTTTTGTTTCTACTTTTTCAATTATTGTAATTTTATTCCGAATTCAAGAACAACACCACCGCGGATTTATTGTGAGATTCTTCTTTAACGTTTATTAGGCAATTTCCATTGAAGCTTGTGAGTTCTTAATTCTTGTCTTTATTTTCTTCTGCTTTAATTTCTTTTAGATTAATTTCTTTGAGTTTATGCTAGGATTAGAGATTATTATTTCAGAGATTAGATTAAATTTCAATTCTTGCCTAGATTTAATTCATGTTTAATTTCTCCTTTCAATTTGCATCTAGGTTTAATTCGTTTTAGATTTTATTTCAATTCTTGTCTAGATTAATTTATGCTTAGTTATTTTTTCCGCCTAGTAATAAACAATCAAACCCTCGATTTTATTGCTTTCTTTTCTTTTCTGTTTGCGATACAGATAATTTCCCTGCTAAGTTTTCCTTGTGAGACGATACTTGGGTTAACTTGCTTAATCTACAAAGATCAAGTTTAATTGCGTGCAACTTAGGATTAAAATAGTTGAAACAAATTTGGCACCGTTGCCGGGGGAAGCTTTAGGCGATTATTTGTGTTGCATTGTTATTATTTTTCTTTTATTCTTGTTTGGTTATTTTTCTCCCTCCGGTGCGTTTAATTCGTTTGTTCGTGTTGTGTATGCGAGGTTGCAGAAGTCAGAATCTACCTTTAGCACCATATATTGACAACATCAACATGAGAAGCGCAATTCTGGAACAAGCAAAGGAGGTAACCGAACCACTTCCTAACGAAGTTAAAGACGAAGCTTTGTTGGGGGATTTATTTGTGATTTCGAAGAAAAACTTCAGTTGAATTGCCAAGGAAACATGTCAACTGGAGAAAATTAGCTCATGAGAGAATACTCCCGCCCTGTTATTGAGGCCATGACGTCGGCAATTGTCCTCCCCACTGGCGTCAGGAATTATGATTTGAAGCACAATTACTCTAGCATGCTTCCAACTTTTCACGGCATGCCCAATGAAGATGCACTCCAATTTGTTCGTGAATTCTACTCGATAGTGCAAACTTTTCCGCTTTCGGACCTTACAGAGGATCAATTAAGGCTCAAGTGCCTGCCATATACCTTGAAGGATTGGGCTCGGACGTGGCTCCTATCGTTACCGTCCAATTCTATAGACTCTTGGAAGGATGCTTGTGAAAAGTTTATGCTGAAATTCTACCCCAATCACAAGACTCAGGAGATTCGTAATCAGATTATGAATTTCACGCAAGGAACCGATGAGCCTTTCCACAAGGCATGGGAGAGATTTCAAGAGCTACTTCGTCAGTGCCCACATCATCAATTGTCTTCGATTATGGTCAGCCAATTCTTTTATGATGGGCTGCTTCAGAATACGCAGTTCATGGTGGATAGTACTGCAGGAGGTAATATCGCCAAGAAGACTTCCGCGGAACTCAACCAGATTTTTCAGACTTTCGCAGACAGCTCACAACAAAAGTCGATCTGTGGAAGAAGAGTTGAAGCCAGTGCAGTGGCACCGAATTATGAGCTGCAGAAGCAGCTAGCAGGGATGATGAGGGAGTTGCAAGAATTGAAAATGAATAAATCTGCTGCCTCTCCACCTCGATCGGAGCCGGTTAGACGTGAAATTATTCCTAAGCCATGCGGCATTTGTGGGGAGCTGGGACATAATCCTGAGGAGTGCCAAAGAATAAGGGAGTTGACATATGAAGGAGGAGCCGAAGTGTATGCTGCACAGGGGTACCCTCAGCGACAGCAGAACTCAGGATGGCAGAATTAGCCTACCGCTGGATGGAGGAATCAAAACCAAGGTCAGGGATATGGAGGAAATTTTCAAAATTGCCGTCCCCCACAACAGTTCACTCAGTATCCTCTCCAACAATTTAATCAGTTTCATAGTCAACAACAGTGGTACCCACAGCAGCAGCAATAGTGGTATCCGCAGCAGCAGCAGAATTTCAACTTTCAGTGGCAGAATCCAGCTCAGTCAAGTCAGTTCCAACAGGGGCCATCACAATTTCAGCGTCCATCACCGCCACCTGCTCAAAAGAACCAGTTCGAAGATAATTTTAATGCATTCATGCAAGAAAGCAGGCAGGCGAGAGAAGCTCAAGATGCAACCATCAAGCGTCTTGAGACGGCTGTGGGACAAGTTCCGGGTACGGTTAACCAGATGCAGCAACAGCAACAAACTGGGAAGATTCTGAGCCAGGGTCAACAGCCATCAGAAATCCGACTGCATAAGGCTGAAAAGCCTTACCGCCCACCAGTGCCCTTTCCTAGCAGACTGCGGAATGAGAAGCAAGACCAACAGTTCTCTGACTTTTATAAGATGCTATCCAAGGTGAATGTGAATTTACCTCTTCTTGATGTGATCAGAAACGTGCCTGCTTATGTGAAGTTTTTCAAGAAGTTGGCCTCCAAGAAGAGGAAGTTTGATGAGCCTGAACAAGTTCTAGTATCTGAAAGAGCTAACTCAATTATGCAGCAATCTCTACCTCAAAAGTAACGAGATCCTGGGAGTTTCGTGATTAAAATTGCTATAGGGAACGGAAAGGAAGTGTCTGGAATGCTAGATTTAGGAGCAGGGATTAATCTGATGCCAGCCCTACTCGATTTTCAAACAGTTGAAATTGGGAGAGTTGAAGCCGACACGGATGTGTTTGCAACTGGCAGATAGATCGATTCGCCACCCTCGAGGAGTTATTGAGGATGTTTTGGTTCGAGTAGGGAAACTTATCGTACCGGTGGATTTTGTAGTTTTGGAAATCGGAGACGTCAAGGAAGATGGACGAGAGCACACACTGCTATTGGGGAGGTCATTTATGGCCACAACTAATACTCTCGTTGACGTCAAAAATGGCATAATTAAGATGTCAGTTTTGGGTGAGTCTGTTTCGTACGATGTTCGAGCCAATAAGGGGATTTCGTCTGCCAACAGCATTGATAATTGTTCTTATATTGATGCTATTGACACACTTGTCGAGGCTTATTTTATGGAAGTATGTTTTCCTTGAAAAAGGAAGAAAGAAGCCGGTCATAATCTCTTCCGAGCTCAAGGCAGACGAAGAAGAAGCATAGTCGAGGTGCTCAAAAAGTTTAAGGCAGCGTTTGGATGGTGTTTGTTCGACATTAAAGGGATCAGCCCTGCCACATGTATGCATCGGATTAACTTGGTAGAATGAGCTACCCCGAAGAGGGACGGTCAAAGGAGATTGAATCCCGTACTAATGGAGGTTGTGAGGAAGGAGATTTATAAACAGTTATCAGAGGGGATTATCTTTCCCATTGCTGACAGTGAATGGCTCAGTCCCGTACACGTGGTCTCGAAAAAAGGAGGCATCACAGTGGTCTTAAATGATAATGATGAGTTGGTGCCTATGAGACCTGTCACTGGGTGGCGGATATGCATAGATTTCAGGAAACTTAATGCTGCCACCAAGAAGGATCACTTCCCACTGCCGTTTATTGATCAGATGCTCGACAGATTAGCGGGGCTTGAGTTCTACTGCTTTCTAGATGGATTGTCTGGCTACTATCAGATTGCGATTGCACCCGAGGATCAAGCTAAGACAGCCTTCACATGCCCCTTTGGCACATATGCCTGCAAGAGGATGTCGTTCGGATTCTGTAACGCACCAGGTACCTTCCAAAGATGTATGATGTCTATATTTTCTGAGATGATTAATGAGTTTGTTGAGATTTTCATGGATAATTTTTCTGTGTTTGGTGCATCCTTTGATGATTGTCTTAGGAAAATTGAACGGGTCTTCGAAAGGTGTGTAGAAAGTGGTCTGATGAACCCAAATGTTCATTTTTCTTGTGTTTTTTTCCTTGTGTTTTGAGTCTTTTCAAGTCAATATGTGTTTGGGAGGACACAAAGTCGAGAAAGTATATGTAGGGCATTACAGGATAGATATTGGGCAAAAACCAGCAGAAAACTTATTTATACGATGTTGGGCAAGAAATACATCACAGTGGATCGTGGGCAAGACAGGCGTAGCAGGCACAGAGCGGAAGCTGTTGGGCAACATGCGTAACAGTAGCAGATTTCTTTCGCTACAAGAAAGAGGATGAGGATGGAAACTTTTCTTTCCTTATCCTAATTGAACATGATTTAGGAGATACTTATCATGAGAAGGAAATAAATTCCCAGCAATCCATACAAGGAAGGAGGCGATAAGGATGGAAAGAGCCCTTATCCAACAAGGAATCTAACCAAATCCTAATTCCATCGCCTACATATATGTGTGGAAGACTTTGGACGACCACAACTCGATGGATACCACCACCACCACTTTTCATATTGTCTTTTATTAGTTCTTAGTTAGTTTGCATTTAAGTTTCGAGAATTCTTATATTAGATTCGTTTTTAGTATTTTACTTTAGATTTCTGTTGTTGGTTGTTGCCCAAGACCTACGTTGTTGACTTCGATGTTGATCAGTTTTCTTTTCAGAATTCATTCAAGTATGTTTACTTTAATTTCCTTTGTGCTTTCTTTTATTGTTATGTCTAGCTAAATTCCTTTGCTTGGATTGGAGTAGATGATTTGAATCTAATTACTTTGTTTGAACTCGTGAGGTCTAATCGGTTTAGTTCGTTGCATGATTTTTATTCTCGAAATACTTAGGATTAATTCTAGACTTAATTGATATTGATATTTGATTGATCACCATCTAGATATTGAGATTAAGTCATTAACAGGAATTGGGATTTAACACGAGAGTGTCTTTCGTGCCCAAGAAGGTAAATAGTGTTGGAGAGCAGTCGGTATTGACTTACCTCTTGGCTGTCTTGGGTCTGATTTGTTTAATGCAAGTTGGGTAAAACAATTGCTGAAGTGTCTTCGTAACTGTGTTGATCAACAGAAGGGATCTTGCCTTCTGGTCGAGATCTATTTAATCTGTTAGATAAAGGCTTAGAGTATTCATGTTGTGACTTTGTAACCATTAGGGCATGAATTAATCTTTGCTTAAAACCAAGTAATAAAAGATTGTAATTGAATATTCTTGCACCGATGAACGAGTGAAGTAATTAGGATCAATGATTCAAATCCAATCCAAGTACTTTTGTTATTTGATAAGTTTCTTGTTTAGATTTCAGTTTTGAGTTACAGTTGTTGAGTTAGTTCGTGAGCAAAAGAAAACCCCCTTACTTTAGTGACACCGAAGAGAAGACTACACCAGTTCCTCGTGGGATCGACCTCTACTTGCTACTGGCTACTTGCCTATTGGGCAAAAGGAGAAAATAAATATTATTTGCACGAGGCTAAACGATGGCTTCGTCATGGTCTGACCCTTAGTTGGGAAAAGAGTCATTTTATGGTGCGTCGGGGAAATGTGCTAGGCTATATCGTCTCAAAAAGGGGTGTAGAGGTCAACAAAGCTAAGGTGGATGTGATCGAAAGATTGCCTCCACCTCCTGATGTCAAATGAATTAGGAGTTTTCTTGGTCATGCTGGTTTCTATCGGCGTTTCATTAAGGATTTTTCTAAAATCAGTCAACCTCTATGTCGTTTGCTGTCTCAAGATGTGCCATTTGTTTTTGATGATGCTTGTCTTCATGCTTTTAATTTGCTTAAGGAGAAGTTGAGTACTGCACCTGTGGTTATTGGTCCTATTTGGTCAGAACCTTTTGAGATAATGTGCGATGCCTCTAATTCTGCTGTCGGTGCTGTTTTGGATCAACATATAGATAAAATGCTTCGTGTTATTTATTATGCGAGTCTGACCCTTACTTCTGCTCAAATAAATTATACCACTACACAAAAGAGATGTTTGCTGTTGTGTTTGCATTAGATAAATTCCGTGCATACATCATAGGGTCTAAGGTCATCATTCATAGTGATCATGCTGTATTGCGCTATTTGTTGACCAAATCTCAGGCTAAGCCAAGACTCATTCGTTAGGTGCTTTTATTACAAGAGTTCGATTTAGAGATTCGTGATAGGAAAGGTAGTGAGAATGTTGTAGCTGACCATTTGTCTCGTCTTGATAATCTACCTTCTCCTATGGTTTGTGATAATTTGCTTGAGTCGTTCCCTTTTGAGCAAGCTTTAAGTGCAGGCATTGTCCCTTGGTATGCTGACATTGTTAATTATCTTGCCTGTGATGAATTGAGAGCTGGCCTTACTTCCCAAGAAAGGAAGCATTTTTTAGCTGTGTGCAGGCAATACTTTTGGGAAGATCCTTACCTATTCAAGATTGGTAAGGATGATGTGATCCGACGGTGTGTGCCGGATGACGAGCAAACAAAGGTCTTGCAATTTTGCCATGAGACGCATTGTGGAGGCCATTTTGGAGGTCAGAAAACAGCTCACAAAGTACTCCAATCAGGTTTATTCTGGCCTACATTGTTTAAGGATGCTCGGTCTTTTTATATTTCTTGTGATTGTTGCCAGAGGGTGGGTTTAATTGGTTGTAGGAATGAGATGCCCCTAAATACTGTTCTTGTTGTTGAGATTTTCAATGTTTGGGGCATCGATTTCATGGGACCATTTCCAAAGTCTTTTGGCTACGAATACATTCTCTTAGCTATTGATTATGTGTCCAAGTGGGTCGAGACAATCCCCACTAGGACTTGTGATTCTCATGTCGTGCTAAGATTTGTGCAGGAAAACATTCTTTGTAGGTTCGGATTTCCTAAGGCAATAATTAGTGATGGTGGGAAGCACTTCTGCAACAAGCTTTTTAGAGAAGCTTATGAAGAAGAACGAGATAACACACAAGGTTGCCACTCCGTACCATCCACAAACATCTGGGTAGGCCGAGACTAGTAATAAGCAGATTAAGGGAATTTTAGAGAAGACTGTGCAGCCGTCTCGTAAGGATTAGTCTTCAAAGCTGAATAATGCGCTATGGGCATACCGTACGGCTTACAAGAGTGTTTTGGGAATGAGTCCGTATCGGCTTGTGTTTGGGAAGAATTGTCACCTACCTGTCGAGATCGAACACAAAGCGTATTGGGCAATCAAAACTGCTAGCTTTGATCTAGATGCAGCAGGAAAACAGCGGGCATTGCAGATGTCCGAGTTGGATGAGCTACGTAAAGAGGCATATTACAATGCCAAGATTTACAAAGATCGAGTGAAGAGGCTCCATGATCGCCGAATCTTGTATAAGGAACTAAAGCCCGGGATGAAGGTCCTCTTATTTAACTCAACATTGAAGTTGTTTCCCGGAAAACTCAAGTCTCGTTGGTCTGGCCCTTATGTTATTGAGGAGGTCCTTCCATTTGGAGCTATTCGTCTGATTAATGAAATGACTCAAGAATTTTTTCAAGCGAATGGACACCGTGTGAAGCCATACATCGAAGGGGAAGTCGAACCTCAAGTGGTGGAGTCATTGCGGATCATCGATCCGGAATTTTAAAGACTCATTCTATTGTCAAACTAATGACGTTAAACAAAGCGCTGTGTGGGACACAACCCACGATTTTCTTAAAAAAAAAAAAGGCTGAAAAAGCAGTGTTGGCGGCAGCACAGTCCTCCAGAGCTCCCTAGTCTCTCTAGGGATCCCTGCCTTCCCTTTAAAAAAAATAAATAAAAATAAAATAAAATAAAATTTAGAGGAACAAGCAGCGTGTGGCGGCAGCAAGCCCTTCTAACGCTCCCTAGTCCCTCTAGGGATCCCTGCCTTCTTTTTTTAAAAAAAAAAAAATTAGTGGAACAAGTAGCGTGTGGTGGGCACGGGTTATACTCCTTCTCCATCTCTCTCTCGCTGCCCCATTCCCAAAACCCTCTCTCAATTCCTCTTGCCGTCACCGCCCCACCTCTACCATCTCCCTCTTTCCACCACCACAGCCACGCATCCACCTCCACCGCCGTCCAGATCACCTCTCTCTGTCTTTTGCTCGCTGCCCCACTCCACCATCTCGCCTTACTCTCGCCGACGACCAACCTCGCTGAGTTCCTGCTCGTCGCCGCCGACTGTTGTGTCTCCCTTCTCTATCACCGGCCAGGCCCTCTCTCTTCTCCGGCGTCGCTTGCCTCTGTTTTCAGAGGTCTACCCCGAGCCCCCTGTCTCGGCGTTCCACTCTCAACGACCAGCCATTCCTCCACCAAGTTTCAGTTCAACCACCATGCCACGGAATAAGGTACTAGTTCGCAAGGAACGGCCGCGCACTACGGCAGGTTCTTCTACCCCGGACCCGCAATATGAGGAAGCTCAGGCCCGGGCTTTCACTGAGCAACATAATTGCCCATTCACTATCTTTAGTGACGCTGAAGGTATGCTTTACGATCGCTTTAAGTCGTTTGCAGTCACTTTGCCTCGTCGTATTTTGTGGCACGACATGGATGCGCTTGGGGTTAGTGCTAAATTGAAAGAATACTTTACTGTGTTGGCATTACTTCATTATGCTGAGATGAGTTATGCGGTTGCTTATTCGCGGCTTGTTTATGAGTTTTTGTGCTCTATGGACTTTAACCATGATTTATCTAGCTTTACTTGTCGGTTGTTTGGGAAGAAGGTTACTATTACTCGGGCAGTGATGAAAGCGGTCTTTGGTTTTCCGGTTAACGGTCAAAAACTCACTGATTTTCATGTTGAGGATGCTTGGGAGGTGTTGTCTGGTTTTAAGAATTGGGATTCCTTGGGGATGTCTAGTGGATTTATCCGTGATCCGGTGCTTGGGATTGTGCACAAATTTATCTCTTATAATGTGTTTGGGAACGAGCAAGCTAATAAGGTTAATAAGTCCGAGGTTTACTTGCTTTTTACGGCCCTTCAGAATGTTCAGATTAGTCCTACGGACTTTATTTTTGACTCCTTGCACTACATCCAGCGCAATGGTCGTTGTCATCCCGTTTTTCCTCATATTGCTAGCTCTTTGGCACAGCACTTTAAGATACCGCCTACTCCTGATCAGTTTGTGCTTTGGACGAAAACTATTTCTCTCAATAAGCTCAAGTCATCTGGTTTTATTCTGTCTAAAGATGCTCTTTGCCCTCATGCTAAACGGCGGTGTGTTGAGCGCTATCAGAATGACTTAGTCGCCCGTGAGCGTGGTGCAGGGGCAGTTTCTGCAGGTGACGGGGGTGATGACGCAGAGGATGACAGAGGAGGAAGGCCTCATGGTGCTACTATAAATTTCGGGGGACTTCCTTTGCCTTATGTCCAGTCTTCCGGTCATGGTTCTTTTGATTTTGTTCAGTTTCAGAATGTCCTTTTTGAACGCATGGACCGTCAGAATGCACAACTTGCTGACCAAAACTGTAATTGGGAGGTGCATAATCAGCATTGGGAGCAGCTAACTAGGCAGCTGACTGAGCAGAATCAACATTTGCGGGATTTGGATCAGCGTTGGACTCAGTGGATGTCGCAGTACGGTGGTTTTCCACCTACGCCGCCTGCTCAGCAGTGATTTCTCCCTGTTGCAGTGTTAGTTTTTCTTTCTTTCTTCTTCTTTTACTTTGTGGTCATTATTGTTGTTTTCTTTTTTGTTTTCTTTTTCTGGGAATTACGTTTGTTTTTGTTGTTTTGGTTGTCTTTAGGTGTGCCTGGTGGCTCTTGGCGATGTTGTTTCGGCCTAATTCTGCCTACTTTTTCTTCTCTTTCCATTGTCTGTCTTTTGTGCAATGGGGACATTGCTATCTTTTCTTGGGGAGAGGGGCAGGCTTTTGATGAGTGTTTCTTTCATATCCGTTTGAGTCTTCTCTTGAGCTAAGTTGTTAATGTAGTGTTTGGATTTGATGAGTTAGGCTTTGATGGATTTGATTGATCAAGACATTCTATTATGAATTGATTGTCTGTGAGTAGCATATAGTTAACTGTGGGGCATTGCCATGTTTGAATGATTGATGCTTGATATTTGAATGTGGGATTATAGGTGAGAAGATTATGTTTATGGTTATATCCCAACTTTAGGAGCCGTATTGTTATAAAAAGGGGAAAAAAATAAGATAAAAAAAACCATATAGTAAAATAAAATAAGAAAAATTTTGAGTCAAGTTGAGAGGCTTCTGCTCTTCTGGGAACCATGAGCATGGGAAACCACGTGAGGACACTTTAGATGATCTCTAAATGTTTAAACCTCATGAATTATAGCTACATAACTCGACTTGACTTAGAATTGTGTAATGCCCCATAAATTTCGTACTGTTTTAAAAATTCAAAGTTAATAATAAAAATGGCTTTGCACGCCTAAGTTCATGAAATTAAATTCTAAAACTAACGGTGAAATCCGTTTACGAAAATAAATTCCAGAAATCGGACGAACGACTACTGTATTAGAATTTTTCGCGTCCGTTAAGTTTTTCGCCCGGAAACTCGGAATCGAATTCCGTCAGAATTTACATTCACTTTTTCTTCAAGACGAGTTCACCAGAGAAAGTTAATTTTTATGATTTTCCGGACGAATTTTGGACTGTGATGTCCCGACTTTTTCTCGAATTTTGAAAAACAATTTAGGTTTTCCGAGTATGTTAATTATTTCCAATCTAAAAGATGAATTAGATTTCGTCAATTCTGTAGCTAACTAGAAAAGTATTTCTCGACTCTTAAAACGATGTTTAAGAGCCGGAAATGAGAAATTTCGTATAAAATTTCCTCACCAAACGAAACTTAATGACTCACTATGTTTGTAGGATATTTCTTTCTACTTTATGACTCACCAAAGGTGAGTCATCACCCTCCTCCTTATCCCTTCACTACCGCCATCTCCCATCTCCTCTCTCTCATTTTTCTTCTTCCATCATCCTCCATTGAAGCACAACTCAAGCTCTCCAAGATCCATAACTCTTGCATCTACCGATCAATTTCTAATCCAATTTCATATATCGAAAGGTAAGAGCTTCGTCTCTAGTTTGATCCGAACAAATCTCCTTTCCCCTCTCTTTTATTTTTTCGAAAATTAGGGGTTTGATTAGCATGTGATTTCTTTGATCGATACATGTTCTAGGATGCTTAGAATCGAGTTCTATGGATCGAATCATGAAGGAAAAATCAAGAACCCCAAGCCCTATTATTACCAAAAAGTTTGCTGTTTTGGGGCTTTCCATTTGTGCTCGATTTCTTCGTCGAATTGATGATAGATTAGTGTTTCTTATGACGTTAATTGATAGTATGAATTGTTTTAGAATTTTCTAAAAATAAAATCCAAAACCTAAGAGACGAACAAGGCTCAATTTAGGTTAGTAAATGTTAAGATATGCTCGATTGTTTAATGGAAATGAATTATACGATGCATGAGGATAAATATATATTAAATTGAGATTTTTCTAAAAATAAAACGAAAAATGTAAGAGACGAAGATGTATTGATAAGTCGAGGCTCGATAATATTTTGATAATATGATTTGCATGTTAGTAATGCTCGTTAGATGATAATCGTTGTCGTAAAATTTGAATGAAAACGGAGAACATAAAATTTTACGTAAGAGACGAACAACGATCGATAAGTCGAGAATAAATGATGATATGAGGATATGATTTGCATATTTATGATTCTTGATAGTTGATGAATAATGTTGTAGAATTTGATTGAAATCCGATGACTTTGGAAAATCCGTAAGAGACGAACAAATGTACGTAATTAATAATAGGAAAGTCGAGTAGGAAAGATAATTGGATATAAATGATTATTAATGTTGAGGGAACGAAATTGTAGTTGACGTCGTGTTGATCCGAGCTATGAAATGTCGAGTTTTATTTATAATCGAGAAGTTAGGATTGGAATGATTAACTTGTTTGGTATAGTAATTGTTTAGTTGAAACGACGAGGTTTTGATCGTCGTAATTATAGATGGGAAATGGAAAGGAGTTTATCACGTACGAGAGTACGTGTTGACTGCCTTGACATGTTAAAATCGTGATAATGTAGGTTCGATAACTTAGAACGAACCTAGGATGTCGTACGTCGATTATAGTGAGCCGTTAGGGTTAGCCGCGACAGTTTTGCGACCCTCCGGAAACTATAATATCTCTTAGCTCGTTTATCGGATTTGAGATCCGTAAATTGGAGAGTAAACTAGACTTCCAAGGCTTTCTAACGGAACTGGGAACATCCCCTGTTTCCAGATGCTCTGTTCTGGGCAGTCCCCAGAACATCTGTATTGCGCAGTGAAATTTCAGAATTCAATTTCCTAAGTTGTTTTCTTCGCAACTTAGTTTCTTTCGATCTTTTAAGCCATAATGAGTTATCGACTATCTTTTCTACTGACCTAAGAGTCGAGTAAGGAACCTTTCGAGTTCTAAACGAGATTTGTTCAAGTCTCGTTCCCGGTTAATCAAAAAGAATTAGTAGCGTGCAAATGCCTAAAGAACTAAAAAGACGGAAACTAAAACCTAATTCCAATCTCCGTTCTCTTTAATCTTTTTCGACCGATTTATTAAAATATGAATTATGCACGATGAAGGAGGAAGTCGGCAGTAAGGAAAGAACGGAAGACGAGAAGACGAAAGTACGAGTAATAAGTTCTGTAAAGTATACAGGTGGGCTTTTATTCTATAACAAATAAAATGTGGGTTTTTCCACAACTCGAAAGTATTTCTTTATCGCTTTGATAACCGTGTTTTCAAAGTGGTAATCATGGCATAAACTGTTTAAATATTTTATGTGAGTTCTCTTGTACCTATATGAGTTAACATTCATGTTTTCCAGATTTTTAGTTAACCGCTAGGATGTTAACTATCGATCGGCTCTGAGTTAGCTATTAAGTGCTTTCGAGAGTTAGTGCACTTTGTAACCTGTGGTGTATGTGGTATCCTATATGTGCACTTTGTACAAGCTAATTTATATAAATGAGTCAGAAAATGTTTAGTAGACACGGGCCATTTTCAATAAAACCCCGATGTGCTACGATTATGAAATGCCTGATTATTTATACTTATGAATATATTTTCGGCAACGTGCCCACTAAGTGCTTTTGTACTTAGCCCTGCATATGTTTTCTAAATGTGCAGGTTGAAGCGATGGAAGCGGCGAGGCTTGAAATAAGTTGTCTAGGAAGACTTTAGTTAGTATGAATCACATTTCCGCTGCAAAACTCTAAGTACTTTGATGTTATGTACATTACGTAAAACTCTGTAGTTTATGTCTGTAAACTTGAACTTAGATGCCTTTTGAGTACCTTCTGTCGAGTAATCCTTCGAGAATTACTCTTCCTTTTGTAAATAAAGTCTTGTTCATAGAATGTATGATGTCTCTTATGTATGTTTGTTTAGTCAGTCCCCTTCTTCCCCGCTTCTTTAATCCAATCCCAGTCGCACCCCGGCTTCTGCCGTCCCTCGGGATTTGGGGTTGTGACAAATTGTTTAACTTTTTGTTTGGTGATTTGAAAGGTTCTACCCCTCTTTCTTGTCTGTTCAAGTTGAATTGTTAAGCGAGGAATGGGTATGGGAAACCACGCTAGGATTCCGGAACTTTTCCGAGAGTAAACCTAGTGAATTTTGCCTGGAATTCACCTATTTATCTTTTAAGTTGTAGTGTGGGTTGGAATTTTGGGATACAGCAGAAATTTGTGATATCTTCTTGCTTCTAATTATGTGTTTTAATGATAAGTGGATTGAGTTCTTGTGTGGAGGGCTACTCGTTGCTATGTGTGAATCATGTTCGATTGAGGAATGATGGGGTATTTTGTGATTGATAAGATGTCGGAGCATATCTCGTTGAGTTTGATTGCTCATTTTCACTTTAGTTTGAAATAAGATTTGCTTGAGGACAAGCAAGGTTTTGTGTGTGGAGGGGTTGTTTATCCTATTTTTTGTCTTATTTTGCATATATTTTTAGGTGTGTTTTTTATAATAATTCGTTTGGGTTTTATTGTTCTAAGTTAAAAAAATGGCACTAATGCTTCGTTTGAGTATTTTGAGTGAAAGTGTAGGTTTTGAACTAGAATTGCAAGTTTTAAAGAACAACGTAAGCTCAATCCGATTTTTGGAACGAAGCGGTATGAGGAGAGTAGAGCTGAAGTAGAGGGTAGAGTTCTCTACATAACCAGAGCTCCCTGGTCGTTTGTTCATTACGTGTCCAGCAAATAAAGGCAGAGCTCCCTGGTCATACCAGAGCTCCCTGCCTGGTTGATTAGTTGTGATGCAGGAATTAAGGGCAGAGTTCTCTGGGCAGACCAGAGCTCCCTGCCCTTATATACTTAGCGGATTAAAATACAAATCCATGTACACGCCGCGACGAATTCTTTACTTCTCACTTTTTGACTTTTAACTTTGGTCCTAGGTTTGATATTCTCCAAGAAAGGACGACTGGTCTGGTGGTTTTTGTTTTTTGGCTTTTGGGAATTAATTTCTGCTTTCTTCTACTTTTGAACGCTTAGCACAAAGAAGATGACAGTATTTTATTTCTTTTCTCTTGATTAGTTTTTGCTTCTACTTTTTCAATTATTGTAATTTTATTCCGGATTCAAGAACAACACCACCGCGGATTTATTGTGAGATTCTTCTTCAACATTTATTAGGCAATTTCCATTGAAGCTTGTGAGTTCTTAATTCTTGTCTTTATTTTCTTCTGCTTTAATTTCTTTTAGATTAATTTCTTTGAGTTTATGCTAGGATTAGAGATTATTATTTCAGAGATTAGATTAAATTTCAATTCTTGCCTAAATTTAATTCATGTTTAATTTCTCCTTTCAATTTGCATCTAGGTTTAATTCGTTTTAGATTTTATTTCAATTCTTGTTTAGATTAATTTATGCTTAGTTATTTCTTCCTCCTAGTAATAAACAATCAAACCCTCGATTTTATTGCATTTTTCTTTTCTGTTTGCGATACAGATAATTTCCCTGCTAAGTTTTCCTTGTGAGACGATACTTGGGTTAACTTGCTTAATCTACAAAGATCACGTTTAATTGCGTGCAACTTAGGATTAAAATAATTGAAACACTTTCTTTCCCTCAGTAGTCATCACTCCTGAATAAGTAAAATTATTCCTCCTTTATCAAACAACCGACTGGAATTATCAAATAGAAAATAAAGAAGAGAGTGTTTTCGAGAGGGAGAGTTACAAAAGGAAAAAATAATAGAGAAAAGATACGAGGAGAGAAAATTTGGAAGAGAAACAGAGAGAAATCGGGCAAGGGGATAGAAGGATTGAGAGCTCAACCAAGAGAAATGAGAGAGAAGGAAAAAAAAAAGGTTCAGCTAGTGTTAAAAGAAAGAAAAGAGAAAGAATTATACTTGTCTGAAAAGTAGAATCCATAGCCATTAATTAGGGTATGACTCCTTTATTCTTTAGCTAGGATTTTCGAATTTCAGGCTTTCAAGTGGGGTTTGAGCTTGATTATTTGGTTTATGTGTGTCTATATTTGTGTTAAGAGCAGGTTAGATAATGAAAAGATAGAGAAAATTGATTACGTGAGTTCATGATGCCAACTATTTGAGTAAATGTGCAAAAGGAAATGAAAAAAGAGGAAATATAATCTTCATAAGCTTGAAAATTGTTCATATGATTGGAGTGTTTACAGCCTGGTTTTATTCTCTTTCAAATACAAGATTATGTTTGAATTATGCATGCGTGTATACTCTTTGATAAAGAATTGAGAATTTTGAAGTATAAGGCAAAGTTTTTAGATCATAAAAGAAGATTTTCGCTGGTTTACAATCTGCCAAATGTGAGCAGTCTGCCTTTATACAGCAATAACTTTTGACTCGTTTAGTATTTTCGAATACCGCAAATTTTGAAAGAAAATAGATTCTTGTAGCTTTCATAATTCATAATACATCAAATCAGTTAATTTGTTTAAGTGGACTGTTGTGCAGAAAAGTTTCGTGTCAATATGTTTGGTGTCTTAGAGGAATGCTAGTTCTTGGGTATATTCTGTTATTGAAGTATGACACGATGTGTTAATATTTGCATCTATGTATGTTGATATGAGTAAAATTCAAAAATAGAAGCTCAATATGACAAAGTTTTATTAAGGCTTAGGTTTGGAAATCACGTTTAAGTAAGGACACTTTTGTAGTCTCGTTGGAAGAAGAGAATAAAGGAGTTCTTTGAGACCCAATGCAAGTTATATCATAACTTATCAGGTGGGTTTTTCCTTTCTAAATGTATGTTGAGTTATTGAGCTCAGTTTTTAAGAAATGACAAATGTTATCCATGAACAAAATATTTTAAGTGCCTTCTATGTGTTTAAAGCTCTTATATTATCGATCGAGACACTCTGATAACCTAACACGTTAGATGAGTGTTGTGTACACTCCCAGAGTCATGATATGCAATGGCCGATCACCATTGTGTGCTTGACACAGTTTTGTGATTTCTTGGAGCTTCGGCTCGAGATTCACCCAGAGATGTCACAGCCCCAAATCCCGAGGAACGGCAGAAGCCGGGGTGTGACTAGGGTTGGATTAAAGAAGCGGGGAAGAAGGGGACTAACTGAACTAAACATACATAGGAGACATCATACATTCTATGAACATGACTTTATTTACAAAAAGAAGAGTTAATCTCAAGGATTACTCGACGAAGTTCTCAAAAAGGTAAACTAGGTTATATTACAGAACTTAACCATAGTGTTATACGTAATGTACATAACATCATAAGTTTAGAGTTTTGCATCGGAAATGTGATTCATACTAATTAAAGTCTTCCTAAGACAACTTAATTCAAGCCTCGCCGCTTCCATCGCTTCAACCTGCACATTTTAGAAAACATATGCAGGGCTAAGTACAAAAGTACTTAGTCGGCACATTATCGTCAAAATTCAATTCGACCATAAATTCCGACGTATTTTACCTACTCGGAAAGTAATATTTGAAAATTAAAATCCGACAAAATCTCGGAACATCACAGTCCGAGTTTCATCCGGAAAATCATAAAAACGAACTTTCTCGAGCGAGTTCGTATCGCGATTTCGTGAATGTAAAAATCCGACGGTTTTCCAATCTGAGTTCCAGAACTAAAAAGTTATCGTACGCGATAACCCTAAATATAGTAGTCATCTAACTGACTTCCGTAATTTATTTTCGGAAACGGATTTCACCGTTGATTTTAGAATTAAAATTCGTGAACTTAGGCGTGCAAAGCCATTTTTATTATTAACTTTAAATTTTTAAGTCAGTACGAAATTTCTGGTGTATTACATCCTACCCCCCTTGCGAAAAATTTCGTCCCGAAATTTGCTTATCCTCTTTAAACAGCTTGGAGTACTTCATACTCAACTCTTTTCCGAATTCCCACATGGCTTCCTCTTGCGTGTGATGATCTTACAACGTTATTACTAATCGTCTCGACTTGCTCCTTAACTTTTGCGCTTTTCGATCCAAGATCGTTTTCGATCTTTCCTAATAACTTAAGTTAGTTTCTAGAACGTCGTCTTGCTGATAGAACTTCATGTATAGAATCGAACGTACATACTTCTTCTCAAAATGAGATATACATAAAATAAGTATTTCATAAATTTGGTGATAAAGCCATAATTGTTCGCATTGGAAGCTATTTTTTCCAAGTTATTTGCTAATTATATAAATCTTTATCGAAGTCTGAACTTGACACGAATCTAATGTTTCTCCTTAATGGAGAAATCTTAAGGAGTTTTATATTCCTTCTCGATTTATTTTTTAGTTCGAATTGTCGCATACACTTAAGACTTTCGTCTTTTCTAAATTCTTTTATCCCGTCTCGGATCTATCGAATGATCCCGGTCATTTTACTGACCGTGTCTGGTCCTAAGTTCTTACTTTCACCTACCTTATAACAATAAGGCAGCTATGTAAATCTTCTCCTTCTACAAGGTCTCGTAAGTCGTAATACCTATCGTAGCTTAATAATTATTGTTATAACAATTCAGTTGTTGGCTACGTGTTCTTCAATTCGCTCTTCGGCTAATATTATCGTTCTTAGCTTATCAACGAGTATCTGAATCGTTTTCTCGGACTGTCCATTCAACTGGAGGTGAGAAGTGGTACTAAAGTTAAGTTTGTTATCTAACTTTTCTGCCTTGTGACCCACAAACATCTCGTTGTCATAAAATCGTAACCATATCCTTCCATTTCCATTCTGGAATACCTTAATGGTTATCACAACTCGTATAGTTGTCAGTGAAAGGCTTTCACTTTCCTATAAGCTAAACATCTTTCTACCAAACTAGGCAATGTCTCGTTTCACTCTATTCCACTAGAAATCCTTTCTTAAATCTTAAATTCGTTGTCATCGGAAATACTAATTTATTTTCTATCATAATACTCAATGCTTCAAAGTCGATGTCTGGTTTATCCATTCCTTTCCTTAGTCGAAGCTTATCCATTGACTCGTTCTTTCTCTAGATACTTATAATCTTCCTCGTAATTTGGTATAGCTACTAGCGCAGCTATTTGCCCTGCGACCGATGCTGATGCATCATGCATTTCTATATCCATCATCTTGAAACCTCGTACAAGCGTTTCTTCTCCAACGTAGAGATACCTAAACTTAATTGGAGTCTTACGACTCAACGTGTCTCTTCTTACCCTTAGCTTTTCCTAGATGGTAATTTAATTTCATATTCATAATATTTTTACTAGTTCGAGTCATCTCCTTTGTCTTATGTTAATTCCTTTGCTCGAATACACACTCCAAATTTTTATGATCTGTGAAGATCTCATCCCTTACACCATATAGATGGTGTGTCCAAATTTCATTGCATGTACTACGGCTGCAAGCTCTAAGTCGTGGGTTGGATACTCAATTTCCTGAGGTTAATGTGTCGTGAAGTATAAGCTATCACTCTCTTATCTTGCATTATCACTCATCTTAACCCGTTCTTCGTAGCATTGGTATCTACCTCATATTCCTTGTCGTTTCTGGGAGGCTAAATCTGGGGCGATGATGAACTTTTCCTTGAATGTCTACATACCTATCTCACACTTGTCTGTACATCTATACTTCTTTTCCTTCTATGTAGTTGTGTCATAAGTCTTAGTAATCATAGAAAATTCCTTAATGGAAACCTCTATTATAACTGTCCAACCTAGGAAACTTCTTATTTCATTCATACTGGTAAGCGATTTTTCATTTGAGTACTGCCTCTACCTTGGCATGAATCTATCTTAACATCTTCTGTCGACACTATATATCCAAGAAATATTACTTCTTCATTCGAGCTTGCTCTTACTGAATTTGGCATCTAACTCCTGACTCTAGGTGTTCTAGCACTATTCGCAAATGTTCTTCGTGTTCCTACTCATTCTTAGCGTATATGAAATTTTCGTCAAAGAATACTAAACAAATTTTTTCTAAGTAGAGGTGAAATCGTTATTCATGAGGTTTATGAACACTACGGAGCACTAGCCAACTAAATGACATAACTAAGCATTCGTAATGGTCATATCTGGTTTGGAAGATAATTTTGGGTATCTCACCAGTTTATCCTTTTACTAGTGATGCTTAGTCCTTAAGACTATCCTCGCATTTGCACTTGTTTCTTTTAAGCTTATCAAGGGGTCTTCTATTCTCACAAAAGGATACTTATCCTTAAGGGTTATCTTTATTTAACTTTTGACAGCCTATATACATTCTCGCAGAATCATCCTTCTTCGATGATGAACATATAAAATATTTTTCATGGTGAAAACGTTTGTCTAAAGAAATCGTCATCTAACAACTCTTGCAGTTGGATCTTAAGCTCCTCTAACTCCTTCGATACCATTCTACATAAGGCCTTTGATTTGGGAGCTGCTCGTAGTTCTAAGTCGATCGTGAAACCTACACGACAATCTGGTGATAGACCAGATAATATTTCTGAAAAGTCATTTTCATATTCGTTCACAACGCTCACGTTTGAATGATCTTCCTGGCTCCTAGATCTCCAACTAGGTACACGAGATAAACGATCGTATCCTTCTTCATCAACATCTTGGCTTGTAGGGCGGATATTTGTCACAGCCCCAAGTCCCGAGGGATGGCAGAAGCCGGGGTGCGACTGGGGTTGGATTAAAGAAGCGGGGAAGAAGGGGGCTAACTGAACATACATACATAAAAGACAACATATTTTATGTGAACAAGACTTTAATTACAAAAGGAAGAGTAATTCTCGAAGGATTACTCGACTGAAAGTACACGATGGATAAACTAAGTTATAAGACAGATCTAGTCTACAGTGATTACATATACGTTCATCAAAATACTAGAGTTCTGCAGCGGAAAAGTGATTCATACTAACTAAAGTCTTCCTATGACAACTTTATTCAACCTTCGCCGCTTCTATCGCTTCAACCTGCACATTTAGAAAACATATGCAGGGCTAAGTACAAAAGTACTTAGTGGGCACATTGCCGAAAGCATAATCATAAGTATAAATAATCAGGCATCTCATAATCGTAGCACCTCGGGGTTTTGTTGAAAAGGACCCGTGTCTACTAAATATTTTCTGACTCATTTATATAAATTAGCTTGTACAAGCATTTTTCTGGTATGTTACGTTCAATCTTGACCAATTCTCATTCACCGTGGTTGGTACCCCTCAACAGGGTATCACATACACCACAGGTTACAAAGTGCACTAACTCTGGAAAGCACTTAGCAGCTAACTCAGAGCCGATCGTTAACTAATAAATCTGGAAAACCCGAAGGTTAACTCAGATAGGTTCAAGAGAACTCACATAAAATATTTAAACAGTTTATGCCATGATTATCACTTGAAAACACAGATATCAAAGCGATAAAGAAAGGTTTTAGAGCATTGCTCGTTTTATTTCATATATATAAAAGCCCACCTCGATAATACAGAACTAAGAAGTACTAGCTTCCAGTCTTTGGATCTTCCGTCCTTTCTTTACTGCTGGCTTCCTCCTTCATCGTAAAATAATAATACTTAAACTCGGGTCGTAAAAGATAATCGATCAAAGAAAAATCGAAAAAGGTTTTAGTCGTTTCATTCTTTAGGCATTTGCACGCTTACTAGATTCATTTTACTTAAACGGAAACGAGACTCGAACAAATCCCGTTTAGAACTCGAAAGGTCTCATACTCGACTCTTAGGTCAGTAGAGAGGGTATTCGATAGTTTAATACGACTTAAAAGATCAAAAGGAACTAAGTTGGAAAGAATCAACTTAGGGGAAAAATTACGTTTTAGTTCATTATACGACTTAGACAATTTCTCGCTTAACTAAACTTCTTTACTTTAACGGATAAGAGGTACCGACCCGACTCGGTTAGCACTTAAGGCTCTTTTCTTGACTCTAGGGTCAGTAGGAAGATAGTCGTTAGTTATTACGGCTTAAACGATCGAAAGAAACTAAGTTGCGAACGAAACAACTTAGAAGAATGAAAACTGAAATTTCACTGCGCAATGCAGTAACTCTGGGGACTGCCCAGAACAGGGGATCTGGAAGCAGGGGATGAGCCCTGTATCGTTGGAAAGTTTGGGATGTCTAGTTTACGCTCCAATTTACGGATCACAAATCCGATAAACGAGCTACAAGTTATTACAGTTTCCGGTGAGGGTCGCAAAACTGCCGCGCTAACCCTAGATGCTCGATAGAATCGACGTATAACGTCTTAGGTTCGTTCTAAGCTCTCGTATTCGATTTCTCAAGAAACTGGACCTTCAAGGCAGTCATCACGTACTCCCGTGCGTGATGAACTCCTTCTCAAAACTCGTCCAATAGCACGACGTTCTAAACGTCGGCTTTTAATTAACATGTACTAAACCAAAGCAAGTTAACAACTTTCTCGTTCTAGTTCTCGACTATCATTATAGCTCATATTATATTAGCTCGAAAGCTCATGACACCAACTACAAAGTTATTCCCAAGTCCATCATAGACAATAATATCAAATTAGAATTCTCATTCGACTTCTCGGTTATTACTTACGTCTAATTGTTCGTCTCTTACCCAATTTTCAAAGTTGTCGGATTTCGTTCAAATTTTACGTCATTAAACAACATCTAACGAGATTCATTTTCATGCATATAATCACTTCATATCAATACTATATCTCAACTTACGACGAGTTTTTCGTCTCTTACATCCCACAAAATATTTTTAGAAAAATCTAAATAAATTCCTATCAACAATTTATACCAATTACAACTTTATTTCATCAACCAAACATCATCTAAATCAAACACATGAAAACCCCTAATTTCCTACTCATTTTCGGTTTTAATACATGGTTTAAGAGAGTGTTTTTCTTCATCAATTAACATCATTTAACTCTTAATCATCCTATTATAACATCAATTAATCAATTCAAGTCCAATTACGCATCAACATGCAAAAACCCCCAATTTCAAACCCTAAACCCTAAATCGATTTCTAACAAACAAAGGGCTTTCGATTTCTCTTGGTTCTAATCACTAATTAAACACTTCCTAAGCATGAATTTAACATCAATTGAAGAATTCCAAAAATCCTACCATAAGCCCTAAAATTTCGGTATAAGCATAGAGTTAGGGTTCATGATTTTTCTTCAATTTTGATCCTAGAATTCACATCCAAACACAACTAATTAAACTAATAGAAGATCAAAACATCTAGATCATCACCCCTAAATTTTCGATCAAAAAGAAAATAAAAAGAAGTGGATGATGGATGGATAGAATTAAAGAGGAGGTGATACCTTGATTTTTACTAAAGGAAGGAATGAAGTTTGATGGATGGAAGAAGACTTGTGATTTTCTTGCTCAAGATCTTGAAGCTTTCTTCAAGAATGGAGGAAGAAGAAGAAGAAGAAGAATGGGAGAGAGGAGGGGAGGGGCTGCCGTGAGATATGAGGGAGGGAGGAGATGTGAGATTTTATTTGTTATAAGATAGGTTATATACTTTAGGTTAAAAGTGAATAGTGAATAGTGTTGGAATAGTAGTAGGTATAAAGTAATACTATGTAAAAGAAAAGAATTATCTTGCTAAAAAAAAGAGAGAGAAATCGGTTATGAGAGGGAAGGGAGGGGAAAGACGTGCTTTTCCGATGCGATACGACGTTACGGAAATCGGACGACGAAAAACGTAGCTCGGCACAAAATCGTCACGATCCGATTCGTCCAAAAAAATTCTAACGTATAAAACTTAATCGAAAAATAAAATTTATAAAAATTAATTCCGACAAAAACTCGAGACGACACAGTCCGAGTTTTGTCCGGAAAATCATAAAAACGAACTTTCTCGGGCGAGTTCGTATCGCGATTTCGTGAATGTAAAAATCAGACGGTTTTCCATTCTGAGTTCACGAACTAAAAACTTTTCGTACGCGCTAACCCTAAATACAGTAGTTGTCTAGCTGACTTCCGTAATTTATTTTCGGAAACGGATTCGACCGTTAGTCTTAGAATTCAAAATCGTAAACTTAGGCGTGCAAAGCCATTTATTTAATTAACTTTAAATTTTTGAGATCGTAAGGAATTTTCGGGGCATTACATCCTACCCCCCTTGCGAAAAATTTCGTCCCGAAATTTGCTTATCCTCTATAAACAGCTTGGAGTACTTCATACTCAATTCTTTTCCGAAATCTCACATGGCTTCCTCTTGCCTGTGATGATCTTATGACGCTATTACTAATCGTCTCGACTTGCTCCTTAACCTTTGTGCTTTTCGATCCATGATCGTTTTCATCTTTTCCTAATAACTTAAGTCGATTTCAAGAACGACGTCTTGCTGATAGAACTTCGTTTTATAAAATCGAACGTACATATTTTTTTCTCGAAATGAGATATACATAAAATAAGCATTTCATAAATTTCGCGATAAAGCCGTAACTATTTGTATTGGAAACTATCTTTTCCAAGTTATTTGCTAATTATATAGATCTTTATCGAAGTCTGAACTCGATACGAAACTAAGGTTTCTCATTAACGGGGAAATCTTAAAGAGCTTTTATTTTTCTTCTTGATTATTAAGTTCGAATTGTCGTATATACTTAAGACTTTTGTCTTCTTTAAACTCGTTTATTCTGACTCGAATCTATCGTATGATCTCAATCATTTCACTGACCGTATCTGGTCCTAAGTTCTTTCTTTCACCTACCTTATAACAATAAGGCAGCTATCTAAAACTTCTTTTTCTTCAAAGTCTCGTAAGGCGTAATACCTATCGTAGTTAATAATTATTGTTATAACAGTTCGGTTGTTGGCTATGTGTTCTTCCATTTCGCTCTGCGGCTAATATTATCGTTCTTAGCACATCAACAAGCATCTGAATCGTTTTCTCGGACTGTCCATTCAACTGGAGATGAGAAGCGGTACTAAAGTTAAGTTTGCTATCTAACTCTTCTGCCTTGTGTCTTTCAAAAATCCCGTTGTCATAAAACCGTAACTATATTCTTCTATTTCCATTTTGGAATACCCAATGGTTGTAACAACTCGTATAGTTGTTAGTGAAAAACTTTCACTTTCTTATAAGTTAAACATCTTGCTACCAAACTAAGCAACATCTCATTTCACTCTATTCCACTAGAAATCCTTTCTTAAATCTTAAATTCGTCGTCTTCGGAAATACTAAGTCTACTCTTAATCTCTATCATAATACTCATTGTTTCGGAATCACTGTCTGGTCTATCCGCTCTTATCCTTGGTCAAAACTTCTCGATCAACTTGTCCTTTATCTAGGTACTTATAATCTTTCTCGCAATTTGGTATAATTACTAATGTCGCTATTTGCTCTGCGATCGATGCTGATGCATCATGCATTTCTATATCATTCTTCTCGAATCCTCGTATAAGCGTTTCTTTCCCGACGAAAAGATACCTAAACTTAGTTGGAGTCTTACGACTCAGCGTGTCTATTCTTACCCTTAGCTTTACCTAGATGGTAATTATTTTCACAATCGTAATATCTTACTGGTTCGAGCCATCTCCTTTGTCTTAAGTTAATTCCTTTGCTCGAACACACGCTCCAAATTCTTATGATCTGTGAAGATCTCATCCCTTGCACCATATAGATGGTGTGTCCAAATTTTCAATGCAAGCTCTACGGCTGCAAGTTCTAAGTCGTAGGTTGGATACTCAATTTCCTAAGGTTAACGTGTCGTGAGACATAAGCTATCACTCTCTCATTTTGCATTTATACCATCCTAACTTATTCTCTGTAGCATTGGTATCTACCTCGTATTCCTTGTCGTCTCTGGGAGGGCTGAACCTGGGGTAATAATCAACTTTTCTTAGAACGTCTGCGTTCCTATTCCACAATTGTCTGTACATTTATTCCTTTCTTCTATGTAGTTGTGTCATAAGTCTTAGTAATCGTAGAAAATTCCTTGATGGAAATCTCTTATTATAACTGTCTAACCTGGGAAACTTCTTATTTCATTCAAACTGGTAAGCGGTTTTTCATTTGAGTACTGCCTCTACCTTGGCGTGAATCTATCTTAACATCTTCTGTCGACACTATATATCCCAGAAACATTTCTTCTTCATTTGAACTTGCTCTTCTGAACTTGGCATCTAACTCTCAACTCTATGCCTTCTAGCACTATTCGCAAGTGTTCTTCATGTTCATCCTCATTCTTGGGGTAACTGAAATTGTCGTCGATAAATACTAAAATGAATTCTTTTCTAAGTCTAGGTGGAAAATTCTATTCATATGGTTCATGAATACTACGAAGCACTAGCCAACTAACGGCATAACTAAGCATTTGTAATGGTTTTATCTGGTTTGGAAGAAAATTTTGGGTATATCACCAGTTTATCCTCTAACTAGCGATGCTTAGACCTTAAGTCTATCCTCACAATTGCGCTTGTTTCTTTTAAAGATTATCTGAGGTCTTCTATTCTCATAAAAGAATACTTATTCTTAAGGGTTATCTTTATTTAACTTTTGACAGCCGCTATACATTCTCTCAGAATCATCCTTCTTTGACGATGAACATCTAAAATGTTTTCCATGGTGAAAACGTTTGTCTAAAGAAATCGTCATCTAACAACTCTTGCAGTTGGATCTTAAGCTCCTTTAACTCCTTCGATATCATTTTATATAAGGCCTTTGATTTGGGAGCTGCTCGCAGTTCTAAGTCGATCGTGAAACCTACACGACAATCTGGCGATAAATCAGATAATATTTCTGAAAAGCCATTTTCATATTCGTTCACAACGCTCACGTTTGAATAATCCCCTTGGCTCCTGGATCTTTAACTAGGTATATGAGATAAGTTGTCATATCTTTCTTCTTTATCAACATCTTGGCTTATAGAGCGGACATTATCGGTATCTTCTTGCCCGTTAAAAAATTTACATAATTCTTTAGGTTATCTACTCGAGGTTTTGAAAGAGATTTTTCTCTCGTTGTCGAGAATCGTGGTAATTCTCAAACAACTGTCCATTTCTGGAATTATATATATATATATATATATATATCGTACATTTTATTACTTCCCAATCGATTGTTATGTTCTAACAGAAAGGCCTTAAATTAAATTCTATGCCCAATGAAACTAAGGATTGACAGACTGAGAGCTTCTTTCTAGTTTCTATGTTCAACGAAACTAAGGGAATAATTCTCTGAGGTCATTAACACTCCCTAAAGCGTAGTTGTTCTAATAACACATTTAGTGCGTTCTAGTCTTAGCCCTATATAGTCAAATGGTACTAGAAAACTGGTATAAAGTTCTAGTATGGTTCAATAATTTTGACAGGATAATTTTATAAGGTTCGTCCAATACCTGTCAAATCCCCCTTTCCTTCATTATGCCTCTCCTGCCTAATCATGTACGCTCCTGCATTTTGTTGTGATTGCATTAGTTGTGGCTGTGACTGGACTTGAGTGGTATTTGATGGTTGATGAAAGAGATTTGTCCTCAAATCCATGTCGTCAACCGAAATGTCGGGATCAAAAATCAAATCCCCTTTCCTTGCAAGAAACAAATGTTGGACCAAATCTGTTCTCCCTTGTGCCGCCATCTTCTTCTTCTTCTTCTTCTTCTTCTTCTTCTTCTTCTTCTTCTTCTTCTTCTTATTCTTATTCTTATTCTTCTTATTCTTCACTTCTCTAGCTGACAACCAAGATTGCTCCAATCGTACATATGTAATTTGTATTAGTACAACCATACTATTTACTTCATCATTCAACCATAGTACCTTATTATCGTTGACGTGGCAACTCATGAAGACCTTCTCTTGCTGCACCTCTTCAATGTACGTTGCTTGCGTCGAAGCTTTTGCTTCCAAAGTAGGTAGATTAGATACTTTAAGCTCACCATATGAATTCTCCAATTTCGGCTTCTCAGAATCAACCTCATCATCTTTCACGTCAACATCCACATCAACTTCGAGCACCAACTCCCTTGGACATTCTTCATCTTTGGGATCAACCACGACTTCAACTTCAACCACAATCTCTTTTTGATCGTCTATAGGATTAACCACGCCATCAACTTCAATCACCATCCCACTTTGATTCAGACAATGAGTTCTTTGATTGAAATTGGACATGTATGCAGATATCTGCTTTAGCAAGGACTGATTCTCTTCAACGATCCAGTTATCCCACTTCCTTCCAAGATATGATTTATGGTCATGTTTCTTTTGAATTAATGGTATATTTTGCAACTTCATATCCTCACAATCACGTCTACTCCTCTGCTTCAAATTCTACAACTTGTTGTAAAGCTCTCGGTAGTAATGATTTGGCACAAAATGCTTTCTCATCAAAGCCTTCATCTCACGCCAAGTCTCAATAGGTGGCTCTCTACTTCTCGGCCGACTGGTCACCAACTGATCCCACCAAACAAGTGCATAATCCGAAAACTCAACAGCCGCCAACTTCACTTTCTTGAGCTCTCAATAGTTATGGCAGTCAAACATTAGCTCCACCTTTCGCTCCCACTCAAGGTACAACTCTGGATCATTTTTCCCTTGGAAGGAGGGAATGTTCATCTTGATGTTGCCCAGGTAGTTATCCTGAGTACCACCTCTATGCCAGTTGCCCTCATCATCTTCGTCAAACTCTGTATCTTCTACATAATCATCATACTCAGCACGTCCTCCTTCTACCACGTCCTCTACCACCATTGGAACCAGTATCTCTAACCTGCGACTGCTCGATCAGGTCAAGTCTATCATATACCACTTCCATCTTTGATTCCAACATCCTCCCCAATTCTGATGTAAGTGCCTCCATCAGTAACTTCACCTTTGGATCACCAACATGCTGATCCGCCTCATCTGCAACCTGCTTATCATCTTTAGACATCTTGACACAGAAACAAAGGTTAGTAAAATAAAATCCTCACCATCTCACAAGTACTCATGTATCACTCAATAATGAATCACTCAGCACTCGTGTATCACTCAGTTATGGCTCTTTTCACTCTAATAATCTCACATCTCTTGCCTTTTCCACTCAAATTCTCTCTCAAGGAATCAAATCCTCTCAATCTACCACTTGAATTCACCACCAACAAACAACGAAACAACCAAAGACACAAGAACAGAAAGACATGAAGAAACGAAAACTAAAAACCCAAAAACATGTTGCACAGAAATGTGCTCAGCGACTCTACATGACCTAAGGAACCCGAAAAACACTACGATACGCAAGCGAAAAGTCGGAAAAAGTGCACACAGAAACTACTCCAAAAGGCTCTATACGACCCAAGGAACCCACTGGAAAAATTTGCCCACAATGAATTTTGGAAAATTTTGTTCTCTTTTTTTTATACCCTCTTGGAACGAGGATTTCAAAAATGCAAAGAACAAAACCAAATTCTAAATGATGCGCCTTTGGCGACCACTTTTCTGTCAAACTGAAATTTTCGGTAATATGATCGTGTGAGATAGACACTAAGGTATTTAGGGCGTATATTATGGTTATGATAAGGGTCGGATGGAAATTTAGGATAATTATAGTAGATGTCGTAGGATATGGACGATATTGGCGTATATATGGTAAGTATGTGTAGAAGGTATGGACAAGATATGGAAATATATTAGATATATGGTACGAAGATATGGATAATACATATATGGTAAGAAGCATATGGCGATAAGGAAACACTCGGATATGGACACGGTTTGGACGAAAATAACAAAATTGACGAGATAAAAACTGACACGGGCGACGAACACGAAGAATACGAATCTGAACGAATTTTTTTTTAATATTAATGACGAAACACGAACGAAACTGGACAGAAAGACAAAGACGAACTAGAGAGAAAACGAAAACGAAAACTGGACAGGAAAATTAAAAAAACGAAGACACGAAGAACACAAAGAACCTGGATACGAAATGTGGCTTCTGATGCCAAATGATATGAACCTCGACACGCACGCGGAAGACTCGAACTCGATAAAGAAACGATGGAGATCCCAAAACCTCTGTATCAGTTTCTCGAAGTGAATTAGGCAAATAAATTCCCTAAAACCTAACGATAAGACGACACAGTAATTCGGGGACAATGAATGACACACAACGAGGGATGATTGACTCGTTGATTCGTCGAATAATGAACTCGTCTTGGCAAAACCAAAAAGAATTCGAAAACTCTCAAAAGAGATTATAACTCACGTAATATATTAATCAAAGGTCAATTTCGTTCATGACAAAGGCCCCTATATATAGGGTGCAAATCCTAACCCTAATAGGAAACTAAACATGGAAAATAACTCCTAATCCAATAAGGAAACAAAGCCCTAGTCTAAACAAGGCTTAAAGTCCAAAACTAACTCAACTAAGGCCCAATTTCGGCCACCCTAAATAAACCCACGAAAATAACAAAATAAAAACAAATAAAAGACTCGATTAAATCAGTCCACATATGCAATGGAACTTAGGCCTCCATGGATTGCATCAATTTTTTAGCCTTAGCCTTGACCTGGAAAGATGTGTCGATGCTAGTGAATGTCGGACAGAGATCCTCATTATCTCACCTGCACCGGAGTAGGCCCGACTAGAACCAAATGCTGCTTGACCAACATGCGCTCAATAAGGTGTTATGCCCAGGACTTTTGGGCAAGCAAGAGGATTGGCTAGGGTGTCCCTGTCAAGACTTAAACATAAGGACGGAGCTGGGCAGGCTATGTAGCGTACGTGGCGACGTGACAATGGGGAGCCTACATAGTTTTAGCCTATAACCACTGACACACTTACGCAACAAATATCTTTGAACCAATGATCGAGTTAAAGTTATATTCATTGATTCGAAACCTAAATCTGGATTGTTGTTATTACTAATCTTTTTGCTTCTCAAGTTACAGATATATACTTTCAGCAGTTTGTCAAAGGTGATAGTGACAATTGCCCAAGGCTATAGTAGATAGATACTCAACACAACCATTTTGTGTCCCAACCAGAGATTATCGTGAGCAAATCCCTGTGGGATCGACCATTTACTTGCCAACTAGTTGTTCCTAGGGGTAGGCATAGGAGTGAAATACAAATTGTATTTTGTCGCAGCTTAAACGACGGCTGTGTATAAATTGGCGTCATTGTCGGGGAGTTGATTACAGTTGTAATTTCTGTTGTGTTAATTTCTTTATTCTTAATTTATGCAAGAAACTAACCTTACAAGAAAGGAAGGAGAAACGTGGTACGACGATAATATCAACCTGGCCTTAATGAAGATTCGAGCAGAGAAGAAGAAGAAGCAAGAAGCATTGGAACTAATTCCAGCGGAAACCTTTGACTAGGAAAAACGTTCTTTGTCAAGCGAAGCAGAAGAAGACAATCAAAACAAAGCGTCAATGCAGAACCCAGTGGAGAAGGAGAAGACCTTAAGGTAAATGGTGTTTCCCAACACCATGAACTTGGGCCCTCAGGCATAACTTTGCCCAAGTTCAGCGATCACCCAGGCGAGGACCCTTAAAGACACTTACAAGATTTCGAGATGGCTTGTGGAACCATCCATACTGATAGAAATCTGAGCGAATATGTAAGGCTCATTGCCTACCCATTGTCCTTGCAAGACAACGCAAGGGAGTGGCTTTATTCATTGCCTACAGCCACAGGATGTGTTACCACTTGGCAAGCTGTAGCGGAAATTCTTAGAAAAATACTTTCCAGCCGCCTGAATTCAGAAGATGAGGAAGATGATTAAAGGCATTAAGATGGGCATTGGAGAGGATTTTTACTCATACTTCCACAAATTCAAGCAGATGCTAGCAAAGTGCCCACATCATCAAATCCCGGAACATGACTTGATCCAATGTTTCGTGGCTGGACTAAGAACGACTGAGAGGACATTGGTCAACACAACCTATGGGGGATCAGTTTTGAGGAAGTAGCCAAGTGTCGTGTTCAAGATGATTGCTGAGATGGTGGAGGAGCTGAGGGACGAAGGGGGAGAATTGCCCAAGCAATCAACAATTGCAGCCAAAGCACCACCAACTTCAACTGGTATGGAGGATAAGCTTGACCAGATGTTCAACAAGATGGATGCCCTGGTAACCGTTTTATGAGGCAACAATAAGAAGGCGGTGAGAGCTTGTGGAATTTGTATGGCGATCACGCACGCAATGGATCAATGCCTAAACTTGGAAGAGGAGGTCAATGCAATAGGATTTAACAATAACAACCAAGGGAGGCCATATGATCCAAACTCGCAATTCTATAACCCAGAATGGAGGAATCATGAGAACTTAAGGTATGGAAATAATAACTACCAAGGGTTTAGGCAACAGCAACAAGCACAAGCACAACCACAACAACAATATTCTCCTAGAGATCAGAATAGGCCAAGCCTAGCAGAACAAGTGACTTCCTTGGCCAAGGATAATATCAGAGTGCAGCAGGAGCTTGAGAAGTTTAGGACGGAGACGAGGGGGGCCATTCAAAGCATGACCAACCAACTTACTAACTTGGTAAATGCTATGTCCAGATTTGAAAAGAGGCAAGGTGAACTGCCTGCCCAACCTAAAGTGCCCCCTAAGGCCAAGTCAATGCAGTTACGCTGAGAGGAGGAAAGACATTGCCAGATAGAGTGCATATGTCGAATTCTGATACTGTGTTGCCCAAGGAAAAAGAGAAAGAGGTAGAGGGAAAGGATAAGGAAGTAAATGATGAAAATGATGACGAGGTTGAAGAGGAAGAAGTTCCAAAATCTATTTATGTTAGACTGAATCATGTTATTTGTGCTCCTTTTTCTACCAGGATGAGAAGGAATAACAAAGATGAGGAGTCGTCTGAGATGTTCAAAATTTTTCAAAAAGTGAAGATCAACCTGTCCCTCCTCGTAGCACTACGCAACATGCCCAAGTGCGCAAGATTTTTGAAGGAGCTTTGCTCAAAGAAGGTGAAAAGCGTGGACGAGTCTAAGGTTCTCTTAGAAGAGAGTGTTTCAGTAGGCCTGAAGCGAGACTTGTCCAAGAAGTGTGGAGATCCAGGGATGTTTGCCATTCCCTGCATAATTAGAAATATAAAGATTAAGCATGCCATGCTTGACCTAGGTGCATCAATTAATGTGATGCCATTGTCCATGTACGATGAAGATGTAATGGGTCCACTCAAGCCTACAAGGGTGGTTATCCAATTGGCGGACAGGTCTAATGTGTACCCTAAGGGCATACTGGAAGATGTGCTAGTCAAGCTGGAGTATTTAATTTTCCCAGCAGATTTTTATGTTCTTGACATGGGCAAGACAGGAGCTAAAGCATCGGTCATGCTATTGGGAACACCATTCATGAAGACGGCCAAGACTAGGATTGATTGCAACTCAGGGCTACTAACATGTGAATTTGATGGGGAGCTAGTTACCTTCAACATATTCAAAGCTATGTAGCACTCCCAAGATACGGAGATGGTCGAGTATATTGACCACGTTGATCAAGCAGTAGAAGAGGCAGTCCATCTTCTTGGAAGTCAAGACCCATTGGATGCAGTCATTCAAGGAGGAGTTGAAGAAAGCCCAGATAATTCTTTCCAGGTTAGTAGAGCTTCGGAGCATTTAGGGGCGAGGGAAGTGGAAGGACCCCGACTGGCCCCATATGCCTTGCCCAAGATCAGAGAGGAAGATAAATTGGTGCCTTCACTTGCTCGAGCACCCAAGTTGGAACTTAAATCTCTCCCCACTCATTTGAAGTACATATTTTTGGGAGAGAATGATACATTGCCAGTGATTATAAGTTCGGAGTTGAGCAAGAAAGAAGAAGATGGAGTTCGAGATGTCTTTATGCGCTACAAAGATGCAATTGGTTGGACCCTTGCCGACATCAAAGGCATTAGTCCATCTTTTTGCACCCACCATATCTTGATGGAAGATGATGCTAAACCAACTAGTGATCTACAAAGGAAGTTAAACCCAACCATGAAGGAAGTTGTTTTGAAGAAGCTACTCAAGCTGTTAGACTTGGGCATTATCTACTCAGTTCCAGATAGCAAGTGGGTAAGTCCGGTACACATGGTGCCCAAGAAGTCAGGAATACAAGTGGTTAAGAATGAGAAGAATGAGCTTGTACCTACAAGGCTCCAAACGGGATGGTGGATGTGTATCGACTATAGGAAGCTTAACAATGTAACAAGAAAGGATCACTTTCCTTTATCTTTCATTGACGAGATGCTGGAGAGGTTGGCAGGAAACAAGTATTTTTGCTTCTTGGATGGATACTTTGGATACATGCAGATATGGGTTGCCCAAGAAGACCAGGATAAGACAATGTTTACTTGCCCATTCGGGACATTTGTGTACCGTCGCATGCCTTTTAGTTTATGCAACACCCCGGGTACATTTCAGCTATGCATGATGAGTATATTTTCAGATTTGTTGGAGAATCACATCGAGGTGTTCATGGACGATTTCAGCGTCTATGGAAAATCATTTGAGGCTTGTCTTGGCCATTTGGAGTTGGTTTTGAGCAGATGTGTGGAGAAGAGCTTGGTGTTGAACTACGAGAAGTGTCACTTTATGGTACGAGAAAGCATCGTGCTTGGGCACGTGATTTCAGAAAGAGAGATACAGGTTGACAAGGCAAAGATTGATGTCATTTCCAAGTTGGCTTATCCAACCAATGTCAAGCAATTAAGAGGATTCTTGGGACATGCCAGATTCTATAGGAGATTTGTGAAGGATTTTACTAAGATTGCTCAATCAATGACGAGATTGCTCCAAAATGAAGTAGAGTGGGAATTCAATGTAGATTGTCAAAGGGCGTTTGACGTGTTGAAGGAATGTTTGGTCACGGCACGCGTGATACAACCCCCTGATTGGGGTATGCCATTTAAATTGATGTGCGATGCAAGTGGGTATGCCGTGGGAGCAGTGCTTGGTCAAAGAAGAGGTAAGGAAAGCCATGTTATCTATTATGCCTCTAAAACTCTTAATGCAGCGCAAATTAATTATACCAGCACAGAGAAAGAGCTTTGGGCGGTTGTGTTTGCCTTTGAAAAATTCAGGTCTTATTTACTCCAGGGCAAGACAATTGTTTATACTTACCATGCATCGTTGAGATATCTTATGAACAAGAAGGAGTCGAAGCCAAGGCTTATTCATTGGATTTTGCTCTCGCAAGAGTTCGATGTGGAGATCAAGGATAAAAGTGGAGCTCAGAATTTGGTGGCAGATCACTTGAGTAGGATTCTTAGAGAAGAAGACTCCGTGCCCATTACGAAGACTTTCCCTAACGAGCATCTATATATGACTGAAGCTCAATTTCATGGAGAACCTTGATACGCTGACATTGCAAATTTTAAGATTACGGAAGAGGTTCCAAACGATCTTTCATACTATCAAAAGCAAAATATTCTCAAGGAAAGCCAAAGGTATGTTTGGGATGATCCTTACTTATGGAAGAATTGTGCTGATCAAGGATTAAGGAGGTGCGTACCCGACTGGGAGACTAAGAGCATTTTGGAGCATTGCCACAATAGGGAAGGCGAAGGTCATTTTGGGTACTGAAGAACTGCAAGGAAGATTTTTCGATTGATGGTTCTTTTGGCCTACGATTTTAAAGGATACTTGTGAATGGTGCAAGAATTGTTTCAAGTGTCAACAAGAAGGGAATGCAACTAGAAAGGATGAGATGCCCATGACTCCAATCATGCCGGTGGAGATCTATGACATATGGGGGATGGATTTCATGGGACCTTTGCCCACCTCAAAAGGAAATCAGTATATCATATTGGCAATTGACTATGTGTCGAAATGGGCGGAGGCTAAGGCTACACTAATAAATGATGCCCATGTGGTTGCTACTTTTCTTAAGGGGAATATTTTCAATCGATATGGAGTTCCAAGAGCAATCATAAGTGATCAAGGTTTGCATTTTTGCAATGCTACCATTGACAAGCTGTTCAAGAAATATGGAGTCCATCATCGAGTTACCACTGTCTACCATCCGCAAGCCAATGGGCAAGCAGAGCTGACAAATAGGATTATCAAGACCATATTGAGGAAGGCAGTTGGGCAAAACGGAAAGAAATAGAGTTTGCACTTGGACGATGCACTGTGGGCATATCACACAACTTTCAAAACATCTTTGGGCATGTCACCATACCGTCTGGTGTTTGGAAAGTCGTGTCACTCGCCTGTGGAATTAGAGCATAAATCATATTAGGCAGTGAAGAAGTTCAACTATGATTGGAGTGATACTGATAAGGAAAGGAAATTACAGCTGCAAGAGTTGGAGGATATTCGAATTGAGGCTTATGATAATGCTACTTTTACAAGACAAGGATGAAGAAGACTCATGACCAATTGATCAAGGCAAAGAAATTTTAGCCTGGGCAAGCAGTTCTACTATATCAGTCAAGGTTCAAGTTTATGCAGGGCAAGCTAAAGTCGAAGTAGATTGGACCATATGAAGTGGTGACCCAATTTCCTAATGGGTCTATGGAGATTCATTGCCCAAAGTCGTCCAAATATTTTAGGATCAATGGTCAGAGGTTGAAGATTTTCTATGGAGACAAGAAGGATGAAGCTGTGGACACAGAAGAGGTCCACGTGATGATGCCCGTCTAGGGGCAAGCAGGACTACATCGTGCCCACGACGTAAACTGGGGCGCTAGCTAGGAGGCAACCTAGTGAGTTTTATTTTCAGTTTTTCTTTTTCGTAATTTCTTTTTAGCAATTTTATTGTGGTTTTTATTTTCTAATCATAGGATAGTAGTTCTATTTTGGAAGTACGTTATGTGTCTATGTGTGTAAGGCAGGTACGCAGAGAAGTTAGGCAAGTGAAAAATTCGTGTTGATCGAGGAGAGGCTGAGCTCGGTGAATGCGAGGCAAGCAAAGCAGGAAAACGTGGCTGACGTCAGCACGTCACATCTACTGGCAGTTCTATAACCGCCTGTTACACACTTATACCCTACTTTCTAGCCTACTACTACACCCCTCTCTCTCACAAATTTCATTCATCTTCTAAATTCAAACCGGAACTCTTTGATTCCCTCTCCCTCTCTACTTTTATAGAAACAAAACCCCCTTACCACTCTCATAATGAAGAACACATGCAACAACAAGACACTCGATAAAAAAGCAGCCAAAAATTCTAAGTCACCTAAACCTTCTACCAAACATTCCACTCCCACCAAAGTAACTCGGAAAACTTTACCCAAATCATCACCCATGGCTGGTTCTTCATCTCACATGCAGGAAGAAGATGATGTCGCACAAATTCTTGTGGACAAACCTACTCCCTCGCTCAATGAGGAGGAAACCATTGCATCGGAGGCAGGCAGTTCGTTTTGCAAAGAACCAGAGTAGGAAGAGAATGTACCTGCTGGAGAAGGCGAAGAAGATCTGGCTATAGTAGAGCAGTATGATTCAGAGGCAATGGAGGATGAACAAGTTAGGGAAGAATTGGAGGAACCCCCAACCAAAAAGGCTAAAGGAGCAGGGTCTGTTGACAAGGGCAAAGAGGTGGCTTCTGCACCACCCAAGCGGCACATCTCAGTGTCGGGCAGAGCCTCTAATCGTGGAATAGGGTAGAAGCCAAGGAGGGGAATCATTCTCCCCAAATTGGTTGAATGGAGCGCATTGGAGGAGTTGGGGGTTTGGGAAGAAGAGCATGGCTATTTTGCAGCGATAGGTTGGGAGAAGTTTTTGGAGTGGCAAGAGAGGGTGTATCTGGAGTTGGTGTATGATTTCTATCAGTGTTTGCAAGTGAGGAGAACTACGGTGGGGAATCACAATACGAACTGTATGCAGTTTAGGTTCATAGGGGTGAGCGAGGAGTTATCAGTGAATGATCTAAACCAGGCATTGGGCATTGAGGATTTTTACACGATAAGGAGTGAGGAGTATAAGGGTGCGATGAGGTCCCTTCCCCAACTGGATGCTAATGATTGGGTAAAAAAATGGGCGGGTTTCAGTGATGACCCCTTCTTTAAGGCTGGCACGGCAAAGGGACATATGTTGAAGGATGATGCCTTGAGGGTGTGTCACCGGATCGTTGCCTACAACTTTTTTGGGAAGAAGGATAGCAGCAACTCTGTCACTCGCAAAGAGATCTTCATACTGTCAAGCATGGTGCACAAGCAGAGGCTCAATTTTGGAGTATATGCTATACACCATTTCAAGGACATCGTGAACTCCCGCAATCAGAGGTTTTCCTTTGCCCACCTGGTGACTCGCTATGCCATAGGGATGTACGGATTTGACGAGGCCACTGCGTAGCTACAACCAATGCAAGAGGAGTGCGTAGACCTCGCTTGCTTGACTGCCATGGGCATACATGGAAGAAATGATGAAGGAGCATTAGTTTTCGTGATTCTGCCAAATGAGCCTGCCCAAGTTGCTGACACTCCCCCTCAGTCAGTTGGAGGTGGAGTGCACAGTACTCCAGTGTTGCCTGCCTAATACGTAGCAGCGATGATGGAACGGTTGGCCAAGCTAGAGGAGAGCAATGCCAGACTGGAGCAACTTGGACTGGAGAACAAGAAAGCCCTTGCCGATATCA
Source organism: Schizonepeta tenuifolia (assembly GCA_029490685.1). Lineage (NCBI taxonomy): Eukaryota > Viridiplantae > Streptophyta > Magnoliopsida > Lamiales > Lamiaceae > Schizonepeta > Schizonepeta tenuifolia. The sequence goes on along the minus strand of CM055958.1, from coordinate 39,305,021 downwards.
TGAGTTCCTTGAAGATTGATCCGACCGGGTCAGGTTTTAACCCTGCCCAATAATTTTTTCCTCCCATTTGTTTAGTAGTTTAGGTTTTTATCTTTGTGTTTTAGTTTGTGTTTTTCATGTTTAATTTTTAAGTCTAAATGTTTTTAAAGTTTTTGTTTTGAGTCTGAGTTTGTGATCTACCTTGATTTTCACTCACTTTACCAAAGGCAAAGTATGTGGGTATGAGAGGTAGAGTGTCTGTTTTTATAAGTTTTAGTTTTGTGTTGGTCTGTGCCTTTCACCCACTTTTTCCAAGCAAAGTGTGTGGGTGGGAGGAGCGTCTTTTATGTGTGTATTAGAGGTCAAGCATGCTTAGGATGATTGGATAATATATGAGCATAATTTGATTCTTAGTTGTATGATGAGAGCATTCTTTTGTATTATAGTCCAAGCATGATCGTATGAAAATAGGGATGACGAATGAACTTGTGAGCATGTCATTGTGAGGATTTGAGCTTTGCACTACATGTTTATGACCTAGCAGTTTCTTTCTTGTGTGATTTTATGATGTGTTTATTCTAATGCTACCTAGAACTTGCCAGTCTCCTCCTTGAGACCTCATTGACTTAGGCTAGAAGAACTTAGATGAATTAGGCACGTTCTTTCTTTTGTAAGCTCAAGCTGAGCTAAAAAGCCTTCCCAACTGAATTTCCCTTGTTAAACTCCTTTGAGCTTTTATAATTTCTTTGATTAGATATATGCAGCATATACACTATATCCTACCCGGTCAATAAGGACTTAGGTGCATAAGATAAAGGGAGAAAGGGAAAAATAATTGAGCCTTTGCAAGAAATTATAAGGGCTAGTAAAATAAGGACGTAGAAAAAGAAAAAGAAAAAAAAGAGAAAAAAAAGAAAGGGAAAAGAGAATATAAAAAAAAAGGAGAGAAAAGTCCTAAATAAGTTGTGCTAAGGCCCGCAAGAAGAAAGGCGAAGGAAAAAAAGCTAAGGTTGGCCGCTCCGCTAGGCCAACCTAAGTCCGAATAACCCAAGCCTAGTTCCAAATACTTCTTACCCTTGCCAAAGCCAAGTTACAACCAAATAAAACATCTAAGGATAAGTGATTTAAACCTAGTCTAAGAGGCGGAGAGAGTAGCAGGCAAGCAAGCCTATGGTGTGGTTACGAATAACATCTTTTGAGCGTAAACAGTGCCCCATACACAAGAGTGGGAGTGTTGGTGAGGAATATTCTTGAAAATGCTCGCTTGTTCATTTTTGACCTATTTGATGATTTGCTTGGATTGGTTTATTTGCTTGAGTTGTATGTGAACTGGATTATGCTCTATCTTATCTCTTTATCCTATGTTGTGCTAACCTCTATTTGTGTTTTGAGTCAAGTCTTTGAGTCTTTTCTGTTTTTCTTTTGTTTGGGCAAACCATGTACCATGCCTGAGGACAGGCATGACTTTAAGTGTGTGGGTATGACGAGCCCATATTTTGTGCTCTTGTCATGTATGTTTTAGGTCTAGATCGAGTCTATTTTAGTGACTTTTGTGTTTGTTTTGTGCCTGGGAGGACACTTGAGTTGGCAGGGCAAGGAAAGGTAGGAACTGGGCAAGTCTGGAGCCAAAACATGCAAAAAATATGAGAACTGGCGATACAATGCAATGACCATAGTAGTCGTGCTCGTGGCTCAAGCTACTGAGGACATAAGTACAAATCAAGATGAAGAGCTGCTCCACTTTCAGTGGTATGGTCAATTTAGACGTTGTGTGTATCGCTTTAGAATGCAAGGTGCAGGCTTGACGTGGGCAAGAGATGGCAGAGAGATTGGGAAAGCAGAGTGCAGAGCTTGGGCAACGGTGCTGGCGTGTGAAGATGCATCTGTTAGAGTCCTACAAGGAAACAAATTCCTTGCAGCACAAGAATTCGATTGATGTTTCCTACTACAACTGCAGCACGTTTTTAGCGATAAGGAAGGAGATCTTTCCAACCTTATCCATTGATCCTTACATGGAAGCAGCCTGCCTATTCTCTAGAAGGCCCGTTTGTGGGTTTGCCCTAGTTCTTGTACTCTATAAATACATCGATGCATGCAAGGTGCAAGATACACTTTTACCGCTTTTATTTCCTTTAGCTTTTCGTATTTCCGCAGCAAACAATTTATGTGTATGTTCTTAGATACAAATTATGTTTATTGTTAAGTCCCATTTAGGGCGAACATCTATAGCTTATCGTTATTAATTCAAGTATGTTTTTCTTTATCTCTTTTGCTTTCGTTATTTACTTTATATCTAGCTAAGCCTTTAAATCAACGTTTAGGATAGATGATATGATGTATAACTTGAAAATCTCGTAAGGTCTAAGTGTTCTTGATAGTTGTATATAAGTGTGTTCCCGAGGCATTGCACAACGATTCTAAAGAAATTCGGTGGTCACAGGTAACTTGGAAGGCCAACGAGCCCTGGGCACATACGGATTCCTACATCGTAGGAGGGTTATCAAGAAGTTCTCGTGCTTGCCTTACGTTCCTTGAGAGCGGCAAGAATGAGTTGTTAGCCTTGGTCTCGACCTGCAAGGATGTGTCAATGCTAGTGAATGTCAGACAGAGATCCTCGTTATCTCACCTGCGTCGGAGTGGGGCCATCTAGAACGAAATGTTGCTTGACCAACATGCGCCCGATAAGGTGTTATGCCCGGGAGTTTTGGGTAAGAAAGAGGATTGGCTAGGGTGTCCCTGTCAAGACTTAAACATAAGGATGGAGCTGGGCGGGCTATGTAGCGTATGTGGCGACGTGACAATGGGGACCCTGCATAGTTTTAGCCTATAACCACTGACACACTTACGCAACAAATATCTTTGAACCAACGATCGAGTTAAAGTTATACTCATTGATTCAAAACCTAAATCTGGAATGTTTTTATTACTGATCTTCTTGCTTGTCAAGTTACAGATATATACTCTCAGAAGTTTGCCAAATGTGATAGTGACAGTTGCCCAAGGCTATAGTAGATAGATACTCAACACAACCTTTTTATGTCCCAACCAGAGATTATCGCGAGCAACTCCCTGTGGGATCGACCCTGTACTTGCCAACTAGTTCTCCTAGGGGTAGGCATAGGAGTGAAATACAGATTGTATTTTGTCGTAGCTTAAACAACGGCTGCGTCAGGGAGAACATCTCTCGAGTACGGGTGGTACTGAAAAGTGGCTCTCGGCTCAGGGCAAGGCGGATAGGAGACTCGGAAAAGGGCTGGTCCGTCTCTAAGAGGAGACTGAGGTTGAGGATGAGACTCAAGAACAAAGTCGTTTGGCTCGGCTGGAAGAACGAGGTCAAACAGTCCGGAAGACGGAGCTCCATACTCGATGAATTGGCCAGAGATAGTAGCAATAAACACGTTGCAGTCGCCGTAAAGATAGACACCTAGGTACTGGCATCCGATGAACCTCGGTACTAGTGATGCTGCCCAGTTGTGCAACTCTCGAGGAAGGGCATGTATCAGATGAATCATTCCGTTAAGTGCACTAGCGTCAAGATACTTCACTGTCTTCCAAATCTTGTGAAACCGCGCTAAGAATTCAGCAATCATCTCGTGATACGACTTTCTAATATGCAGGTACTCCTGCATCATCGCGTGGTTGCTCTCATCGTCCATCCTATACGATTTTAAACAAGTTAAGCACACTTAAACAGTTAATCAACACGTTTGAAATTCACAACTCCACATACTCGTTTTTGCTTCCTAAAGAGGTTTTATTGCTCAGGGTACTAGGCAAATCCATTTCACGAAAATGTTTGCACAAACGTTTCATCCTTTTCGATTTCCACACAAAATACACAATTAGGGAAGGCATTCTAAAGCAATCTAGCTATTCAAGCTACATACCAAGCTTTTATCTCTAGACAAGTGAAAATAGCAACCTGAATAACTCAGATTAATTCTAACTTGTAAAACTTTTGAAAAATACTTGTACCTGGTTGCCGAATGAGATGGGGAATGCTCGGTGTGTTATTGACTCAAAAAAGTCTAGGAATTTAAATCTAGACTCGACTCACAAGAAAGTTTAAACTTAAGAGTAGACGAACTGCTCTAATACCACTATCTCACAGCCCGAATTCAAGTATATAAAAACGACTAGAATCCATTGGACAGTGAGGGTGAAACCTCATAATAAAACATAACTCAACAAGGGATCATGCTTGGGAACAAGAGAATATATATTGAAAACGATAACAAATAAGAACATGCTTTCAATTCTTAACTCAAGTAAACGAGCATTGATATATAATTCAAGTGTCGGAGATAAATAAAATATCTCGAATCCAAATCAAATAGAAAAATAAGAAACAGGAAATAGTTCGAGTTGACTCATGCTGTCTCGACTCTGCTCGATTATAATTTTGAAAAATAAAAATTATTTGATTTAAATGAAAATAGTTTCATTTTTCTTAAAATAAATCAAATGTTTCAAATATGAAAATGGATTTAAAATCCAAACTCTTAATAAAAATTCTTCGGAATGAAGTCTACATCGTTTCTCTCGTAAAACGTACATAGGTTCGAAAAATTATCAAACTTGGCAAAATGACTCAAAATAATTCTAATTAACCATTAAATCAGTTAACTTTACTTTATCTCATTTTTACTTAGGAAAACTCGATTTTTCAATTTTAATTTTTATTACTCGATAACTTTCTCGTACTAACTCGGATTTAAACGTTTCAAAAAGCTAACTTAGCTATTTTTATTCCAATTTCATCATCTAATAATCAAATACTTCAAATAACATCTAGAACTCAAAATTTTAACTTAACTTCTCACAAGGATCGACAATTTTGGATTTTAGTGCAAAATTTTTGCGAATTCAAATATTCGAGATTCTATATTACTTAGAAAAATTCCATTTGATCGATTTTTCAATTAATTCACTCAAACGAACTCAAACATGAAAATTCTTCTTCTTAAGCTTAATTTGTTCGACTATTATGGGGTTTTTCTCATAGGAATCCGATTTTAATAGTTTTAGGTTCTAATATACTCCAAATAATTTCAATTTTGCTAATCTAATCCCATTTTATACTTAGAACACAAGATTAACAAAAATCACAAGTTCTAAGGCTTCTACAGTTCGACTTTTTCATCTTTTGGGGCAAATGATTTTCTTACTTCAATTCCTTCTATACTTAAGCTCATTTTATACTAGAAATCATTTATCAATCCTCGAATTAAGAAATACTAACATTCAATTTTCATACACATATTGTTCGAATTTTTATACACATATTGTTCAAATTTTTAAGAAAAAATTGCATAAAAATTCATACTTCTCATTTTTCTTATTCAAGCATACTCATATTATCAATTAACTTATAATCTCAACAAATTTCATCGAAATCAACACAAAATCATAAAATCCTCATACATGTATATAAATCGGCATTTCCACAAAAATTTGGGGAAATTCATACTCTTTCATTTCTTCATTTTTCATGCTTTTATATCATTCAAAATCATCATAGATCCATCTTCAAGAACAATACAACATAAACTCCTAATACTCAATTCCATCAATTTTCTTCATTAAAATAGAGATGAAATTTCTTCTCATTTAACCGATTTGATAGGAGGTCTTAGATTAATTTTTAGAGCACAAATTCATCAACAAATTCATGCTAAAAACATCAACATGAAATCCCTAAATATACTCAAAATTTTCGGTACTCATACATATATATACATCACAATTTTTCTCATTAAATCAAGCTCATAGAAACTCTTAGATTAATCCATAAGACTCAAATCATCAAGAAATTTCATGCTAAGATCAAACACATGAAAACCCCTAATCTTGGCTTGACTTTCAGCACTCTCTTCAACTTAAGAATCAAGGAATTTTCTTCTTCTTTTCATGCATGAAAAATATTCAAGAGTTCAAGAATCAAGGCTCAAAACAAAAAGCTTTCATTCCTTGCTCTATAGACCGATTTGGTCGAACAAAAGATGGAGAGAAAGAAGGGATTTCTTGAGCTCTAACCAGTAGAATCGAACAAGGATCAAGAGACTTACGTAAACTTGAAGGCTTGATCGATCGAAGGGCTTCAATCCACAAAACTTTAAGCTCCAAACAAACTTAAATCGAGCTCCATCCTTTGGCATAAAGCTGCTTATTTTTAAAGAAGATAGAAGAGGATGAATTCTAGTCTCAAAACGATCACCATGACGAGAGGATTACGGATACCTTATTAGTTTAGTCGTTGGATGATCGGAGGCAAACTTCTTGCCATTTTTGAAGCTTGGAAATTTGTCTTCAATGGTTTTATGAGAGAGATGGTATGTGTGTGCGCGTTGCTGAGAGAGAGATGCGAGAGGGAGGGGGATGTCGGCTAGAGAGAGAAAAGAGAGATGAGAGAGAATTGGAGAGAGAATGGAGAGAGAGAGAGAGAGTTGATCGAGAGAGAGGGAGAGCATCAGAGAGAGTGAGGAATAATGAGAGTAGGATAGGTTTTAATTGAATTTTAGTTGCACCTGGTGATCAAAAACGCGATATAAAATTCGCCAGAAGAAAAACTTATCCGGTGCAATTCAACCCTACTTTTTCATTAAACTCTCAAACGACTTAAAACTCATCACGACTCTTTCTTCACATCGGAAAACTCTCTACTTAATCTCAAACTTCATTAAATAAATCAAGGGATCCAAAAATCCAGTTTTCAAACTAATATTTCGAGCAACGAACAAAAAGTCGAAATTCACTATTCATATTAGGGTTTTCTGGACCTTCAATTCGAATTTCTCTCAGACAATCTCTGACGACTCTCGAACCTATCTTAAAGCTTCTAAAATAATCTTTAAACTCAAAAGACACTAATTTGATGAAATTTGGAAAAGTTCGATGAATAGTGAAAACTCGGGAAAAGTTATTATTCATCCAAAACGAAACTTCTCAGAAATTTCCGAAATTCGAACTCAAACTCAAACTCATATAATCATGCTCAATCAATTCATCACACAATCGATTCGGATAACCGAAAATGATAAAAATCACATAAAGGCACTCAAAGGCATTTTAGTAATTTCACAACAAAATTTCTTTTCTCGGAAATTTTTATCACACAAAGGCACACAATCAAGGCATATAAACTCAATTAAAATGAACTTAAAGACTTATAAAAGATCGCGGTATTACAACCTCATCCTCTTACCTCTAGGGATGTAACAGTAAATTAACTAAGATTCAGCTGCTTGCTTTACATGTGCATTCACCCTATTTGTTGATACAACTGCATACTATCTGCCAAATCCGTATACTTGCAGATAAAGCATCTTTAAGTCACCTAGTGTTGTTTAGACAAATAAGACCTTCCTTGAGACCATTTTATCCCAACGGAAGTCTGAGCATGGCTGCTTGCTCGTGAGCTCTCTACCACATGAGCTCTCCCTGATAGCAGATAACTTGAGCTCTCTAATATCTTATGCTGACTAGATAAGATATTTCGAGACCTGAACATTTTAGGCTATAACACCCTCCTTCATTGAAAAGCTTCAGCAGCAATGTGAGTTGGAGTAAGATAAAGAGTTCTTTTCATTTTCTATGAAAAAATATCATTAATTAAGGTTGAAATTTCTAACTAAGCACTTTATGCTTATAAAGTATAAATTTTAATTCGGAATATAACACATAATATAATAAGAGTGCTAAGTAAGAATAATAACCCAGTTCTGTTAAAACTTAAAACAATCTATGTCTGCGAGGATACGCTCAAGAGAATCAATCCACTAGCAGAAGTTGTAGTTACGGAGAATCTTACACATGCCTTCTACCTTATGCTACTCGTTCACTCATACCATTCCCGATCTACGTGAATTAATTAAGTGTACCACCTACAATCTAAGTTTGAAACGCAACTCGACACCCAACCTCCTTACAAAGTGTTTATATATGAAATAAACTCTCTCAATAACACAAGAAATATACTCTCACCAAAATAGTATAAGCTTAGAGTAACAATAATAGCAGTGACGGTCATCTTCAATGATATCTTGGTGTAGGTATATATAGTATAAGCTATGAACAATAATAATAGTAGCGACGGTTATCTTCAATAATATCTTGGTGCCGCTTTATAGGAAGCCTTGAGAAACCCTAAATATGTTCTTGTCACACCCCGACTCCTGAGGTATGACTTACGAACACTCACACGACTTAACCATTCAACAATCAACTCAAATACGGGGAACATGCTCGGAAGAATATCAACAAAATCAAAAGCATTCGAATAAGACTATCAAAGACATAATGAAGCAATAACCGAGCATTTTAATTCACATTTCAACAAAAATATGATAAGTACTTCAAGTTATGGAGAACGAGATTCAACAAAAATATTTGAGTCATCGAGCATATAGCTCGAAACAAAAACAAGTATCAAAGTGTATATCAACAGACTTTCATTTCAAAAGAGTTGCAGCGGAAACTTGACTCAATTCCCAACATTCACAAGTATGAAGACGTGCAAATGCCAGTCCGACATCTGACTCGACTCAACCAAAAACACCACACCACCAAGCATCCATGCCATCACCATCCTGTCAATCTGCACGTTTAGAAATACACGCAGGGCTGAGTACTTCGTACTCAGTGAACATATGCCGAAAACATTTGAAAAAAGATGCTCTTAAAGCTATATCAATTGAACTTGCCTTGCCGAAGCATCACAAGTACTTAAGCAACTTAAAAAATGATTTTTACTTGTGCATGCTAAAAACATTTTCCTTTAAATAGACTGCGCAGTCAAAACATAATATATACTCAACAGTATGCATCATCTGTCATAAATTCACTCACTGTGCCGAGAAGTAGGCCTCCTTCTCGAACACTGTGACCGGCCTAACCAAAGCAACGCTCACAGTCACCTCAACATTTAACATACCACACGTGGGTTCCTGCCTTTCACAGGATGATAATATCTCAAACAAACAGATGATAACACATACTAAACTCAATAAAAACGGCAAGTCAATCGCATATAAAAATCCCATAATAATACTTAATAGTATAATAACATTCATCGATAGTTTTGGTTTAAAAAAGCCCACCTGTCTTCCGACGTTCTAGCTAGGTGGCTTATGGGCTAACTGTCCTCGTTTATCTTTCCGTCCGGCTTGATCCTTCACAGTTCGACATCGATAAAGAAGATAAGATACTATGCAAAGACGGATATTACACGTTGGTCTCGACTGAAGGACTTCTATTTGAGTCGTTTCTCTCTATGCTATTCTTTTCTAAAAGTCTCGCATTCTCGTCTCTAAGCCATTAACTCTACTTGATAATTGGTTAATACTACTAACCAATGTCTTAGCATTTCTCGCTTTAATTAAGAAACGTCGTCTGTCTAAACTCTATTACTCGAGTTTTCTTTTATATTTTTAACCAATTCTCGATTTAATTAACAACTTAACAACTCAATTATTTTTGCATACAAAACAACTCAATAATCTTTCACGATATCATCACATAATATCATTCACTCAAGCACGTTAATTCAATTGCATAATAATTCCAAATAAATCAAAAACATTGCCTCGAATTCAATCACATTTCAAGACACATTAACATTTACTCAATTTTTATTTTAGAACTTAATTCAAATACAAATTCTTTTTATAGAAACTCAAACAACAAAATTTATCTTCCTCGACTTATAAACAACACTTTTCCAAACTCGATGTCTTATGAAACGTATTATAAATCTTTACTCAATTAATAAAAATTCTTTTTAATTTTATTTAAATTTTTGTGAAATAGGAATTTTATTTCTATTTCTAACTCGATTCTTATTCTTAACTTAAACTATTACTTCTTAGATTATCATTAACTCGACAATTCTCCTCGGTTTATTCTTAATCCACATGGTTTGAAAAACAACTTATTTAATTAATTTTAATTAATTACTTTCAAAATCATTACTCGCTATCTTATTCCGTTATTCTCTTGATTAAACTATACGAGTATTTAAACTTAACTCGTCTAACATCTTTTTCTCGACTCGGTTAAATCTTTTCTTCACTTTCTTATCATTTTATTCTCTTGATTTTAACTCGATTTTCTCGACTCTTATTTATTTAATTAAGAAATTACTTTTCTTCTTATATTTACTAGTTCAAAACTCATTTTTTTAATATATTTTCTCCTTTATTCTTCAATTAATTTTTATTCCAATTAATATCTAGATTATTTTATTAATTTAATTACTAATTCCCTTTTTGATTTAATTTAATCAAAACTCAAATCTTCAAGATTTATCTTATGAACACTTAGAACACTTAAAACACTTACTAGATATTCTTTTCTATATATTTTTCAATTCTTAACATTTTTAAAGCTTTAAACTTCATTCACAATAAATTCTATCTTTATCTTGGATTCAACTTAACACTTTAATACACATCAACATCATTCTAACATCAAGATCATCAAATCTTCCATATCATCATAAAATTATTTTCTTTTAAAAACTTCATATATATATATATATATATATATATATATATATATATATATATATATATATATATATCGATTTTGTTCACACTTAATCAACATAAAAGATTAAATCATCACATCCCATACTAATCTCATGCTCAAAACATCAATTAAATCATCAACAAAATCAACAAAATAATTTCTTCTTCCTACTCCTAAAATTCACGGCATTTTCACACTTTTGGGGGTCATTTATTTATCAATTTTTCATGCACATATATTCATTCAAAACATGCTCAAAAACATATATCAAGTATCAAATTCATCATAATAGAATATAATAAACGATTTTTCCTTATTTTTACCTAATTTTCGGTATTAACCATATTTTAGGGTTTTTAATTTCTTTTTCTTCTCTTAATTCATAGATTAAATCCTAGAGTTCGATTCTCCTATCGATTTCTCCTCACTCGATCTTCATATCGATAATCCTAGTTTGCCTAAACATAAAATAAATACCATGCATGCATGTTTTCTTTCTTTTAGGGCTTATAGAGATACATATATACAAGAAATCAAATGAATATCATACTTTTTAGAAAATAAATTGGATCTCCTTCTCTTGATCTGTCACAGCCCCAACTCCCGAGGGATGGCAAGGCCGGGGTGCGACTAGGGATTGGATTAAAGAAGCGGGAAAGAAGGGGAACAATTGAATAAAACACATTAACTTAACACTAATTACGATGATCTTGAATAAAAGAGAGTCGATCTTGAAGGATCGCTCGTCAAACTGTATTCAGAGAAAACTAGGTTTAAAGTAATAACAACTTAAACCGAAAGGATTTACATAATGAGGGAACCTACTTTATTTAATGAAAGAAAGAGTAAATCACGGAGGATCACTCGACATAGCTATTCTTAAAAGGGACTAAGTTCAAAGGATGAACTTAGTTCTAAGTTTACTTTAACTGAAACTAGTTTACAGAATTGGCAGCGGAAAAACGTAGAAATGATAACACATATAAAATGTGTTATCGAGGCTCAATTAATCTTTACTTCCTTAATTACGACCTTTCCTCAACCTCCTCCGCCTTCGTCACTCAACCTGCACATTCAAAGAAAACAAACATGCAGGGCTAAGTACAAAAGTACTTAGTGGGCACAATGCTGAAAACAACTCACAAGATTTTTTATTATTAAATAATCAAACATCTTTTCATAAACATTCGTATAAGACTCTTACTGTTATAAACTTAATTTCTGTATAACACACTGTGGGTTTCTAACTCACATCTGATCGTCTGGAAAGCACTTGTGGGCTAACTCAGAATGTCTCCCTCTGGATAGCACCTGTGGGCTATCTCAGAATCTGATCGTTTAGTTGGATTTTCTGGATAGCAGCCTGAGGGCTATCTCAGAATCCAATACTCTGGTTAGCACCTGAGGGCTAACGCAGAGAGACATAAAAGAATTCATTTGCACTGATAGACACTTTAATACTCATCTATTAAAGCAATACGTAAATACCTTCGAGCAACGCTCGCATATATATACTTTAATACTCATTTATCAATAACATGTAATCACTTTTGAGCAACGCTCACATAATATCACTTTACAAGTAACGGCATTCAACGTAGTTTTGGTTTTAGAAAGCCCACCTCAATCGTTTACAGAACTATTACTCGTGCTTTCGTCTCTGAACTTCCGTCCTGTCTTCTAACCTCAACGTCCTCCTTCTTCGAACGCAAACAAACACATTTTAATAATCAGTTGAGACGTTAAAAGAAACAGAGAATCGGAAATGGTTAAGTCTTTTAGGCTCTTAGGCATTTGCACGTTAAACTAACTTCTTTAATTAAACGGGAACGAGACTCGAACACATCTCGTTTAGCACTTGCTCGGTTTCTTACTCGACACTGAGGTCGGTTAATAATGGTAGTCGATAACTCATAACGACTTAAAAGGTCTTAAGGAGTTAAGTTGAAAAGAATTCAACTTGTGAAAATGAGTTTTGAAAATTCACTGTATAAGTCAGTAACCATCACGCAGAACAGGGGATTTTGAAACAAGGGACGTGCCCTGTACCAAAAGAAAGCCACGGATGTCTAGTTTACTCTCCAATTCGAGGATCTCGATTTCGTTAAGCGAGCTAGGAGATATGACAGTTTTCGTGAAACGTCGCAAAACAGTCCGCATTTAACCCTAGACTCGATAACTCGGCGCACGGCTTCCTAGGTTCGATTTATGAAAAATCCTCTGTTTTTCACACGAAAATACTGACTCAAGGCATTCAACACTTAACCTCATACGCGATGAACTCCATTTAATTTCTCGATTACTAATATGACGATTAAAACCTCAACATTCAAACTAACCATTTACTAAACCAATCAAGTTAACAATTCTCGTCCTAACTCCTCGATTATAATTGAAACTCAACATTTCATAACTCGGATTAACACGACGTCAATTACAAAGTTGTTCTCCTATCATTAGCATTCATTAATAACCAATTAGAATCCTCAATCGTCGTTTCTATCATTAATTATAAACACCTATTCGCCTCTTACGAATTTTTTCAATGTCATTAGAATTCATTCAATTTTTACATCATTACTCACCATCTATCAACGATCATTACTACGTATATCTTCGCCTCAATTCATTAACCAATCTCGATTTAATTCCAAATCCTCGTCTCTTAGAATTTTCATTATATTTTTAGAAAAGTTCCAATTAAATCATATAATCATCTAACATCAATTATAATACTAATCCATCATCATATCATCATTAGAACATCATTAATTAAGAATTCAAAATGTAACCCTAGCCCCTAAATCGGTCCACTCCAAGAATTTAGGGAATTAATTTCTTCTTTGCACTAAACATCAATTAAGCTACTCCTAAGCTCAATTATCCAATCTATTGAGATCAAAACATCTTCCTACTCCAACCCCCAAATTTCAGTCATACCCTAGATTTAGGGTTCTTAAGTTTTCCATCAATTAAACTACAACAATCAATTATTATCCATCTAATTTCAAGAATTAAGAAATAAATTTCCAAATGGATAGAATGATAGAGGAAGTTCATACCTTCAATAATATGTGATTGAATTAAAGTATTGATGGATGATGAATGAGATTGAAGAAGAAATGCTTGAAGAATCTTGGATGAATAACAATGGTGATTTGGGAGAAAATGAAAGAGAAGTATATGTTTGGGTGTGTAACCGTGAGTGAGGGAGGATTGGGGAGAGAAATAGGACTTAATTTGTGATATTTTAATTAACCATGAGGTGTCCACTATTATATTATTAGAACAACTAGGATAGATGAGTCATAAAGCTAATATAGTATTAAAAATGAAATATCCTATGTTATCTAACAAGTGAAGTCGGTCATAGGGAGTTTAATTTCTCCAAATACCGCGTTTTCCGGCTTGTTACGACGTTATAAAAAATCGCGTAAATAAAAACGTATTCGGCTCGTTTTCGTCAAATTCTGATTTAACCAATAAATCTGGAATATTTTTCTTACTCGGAAAATAATATTTAAAACCTAAATTCCGACAAAACCTCGGGACGTCACAGTCCGAGTTTCGTCCGGAAAAATCATAAAAACGAACTTTCTCGGGCGAACTCGTATCGCAATTTCGTGAACGTAAAAATCAGACGGTTTCCCGATCTGAGCTCTAGAATTTAAATTTTTATCGTCCGCGAAAACCCTAATACAGTATTCGTTTCACTGATTTCCAGAATTTATTTTTAATAACGGATTTCACCGTTAGTCTTAGAATTGAAAATCAGGAACTTAGGCGTGCAAAACCTTAATTTCTTATAAAATTTTATTTTTAGCGACAGAGGAAAATCTGGGGTATTACACGATCTTCTTAAAACCGAAATTGGTGGGGAAATGGGTCTCAAACTTCTAGCTTGGATTCACCATGGAAGAAATCATCCTGAATCCTCAAGAAAATATGAAACAACAATTAATCATCCATTTTTAGGGCTTAAGAGCCGAAAATAATGAAGAATGGGGGATGATTACTGGATTTCAACTCAAGAACTTGGAGAATTATTACCTTTTAACTTAGGGTTTGAAAGAATTATGATGATGATGATGATCTTCTCTTGATCTTCATGAGATTGGAGCTTCAATACAAGGCTTTAATGGAAGAATTTTCAACTATGTGTGTGTGTGTATATGTTACGGCATTGAGAGAGAGGGGGAGAGAGGATTTTTCCTTCTTTGTTGTTGATGGAGAGTTTTAGAGAGTGTGATAGATGGAATGAAAGAATTTCTTCTCATACATAGAGAGATCGAAAAAGAGAGAGAGATAGGTTGTAGAATGCATGCACTTGATTACCAACACATAGAATAAAAATGATGATGTTTAGTGTTGGAACTTGGATTGATAATGGATTGATGTGATGGAGAAATGCATGCAATCTTTTCATCACAATTTACTAGGATTTTGTTCATTGCTAAAGAATCTTCATTATGAAGTCTACTTAATTGGTTTGGAGAGAGATTAGGGAGAGAGATGAGAGAGATGGCGGTAGAGGGGGAGAGAGATGAGTGGGATTTTTTTTTCAATATTTTATTACGGGTATTATTTACCCGGTCGTAAAAAGTTTTCCGGATAAAAGGTCTGTATTATTCCATTTATGCTAAAAACGGGTCTAATCTCTCCTCGTCTCATTTCCGAATTAAAAACATCTCAAACTTAATTCACATCTCTTTAAATAAATTAAGGATTCCGATTATCAAATTTTTAGGTTTAAATTTCATATAACGAAGAAAACTTAAAAATTAGTCAGCTTATTAATCCGCTTATTAAATTCTCATAACTCTCTTAAATTATCTCGGATAAGCTTCTATCTTATCTCAATGATCTTAGGATTAATTCTAGGTTCAAAGATTTTAATTAGAATCTATTCTAAGTTCATCGATGCATAGCGATTTCTCGGTTATTAACAAAATTCACTTCAAATCAAAGTCTCCGGAAATTTTCTGAAAATCATACTCGCACTCATTCTCTTACAAACAAGCTCAATATATGCATCACATTATCATTTCAAGAAATAGAACAAATAATCTCACGTAAAAACACATAAGGGCATTTCAGTCCTTTTACTCATATCTACTTATTTAGAAAAAAATTTATTCCTCAAATCTCGTTATTTAAACTTATAAGGTTATTTAATACGCTCTCTAATGTTATAGAAGCTCGGGGCATTACAGTTCTCTACCTCATTTGCCCAATTTTCTTATGCATGGAATTTATTTTAAAGAAACTAGAATACCACCCTTTGCGATGCACGGGAAACACACATGGAGACTGCCATGCGTTTCATCTCTTAGTTATTTTGTTATTTAATTCTTAATTTAAAATTAATCGAATGTAATTAGGATTAACAAAATTTTAATTGAAATTAATAATTTGAAAAATTAATAATAATTTCTAATTAGGATGAATAACTTTTAAACATAGCCAGCCGGTGCACATGTCTATCCGTACGCTCTCCCATCTTCGACAGTGGATCAACCTCTCTCTTGGTGGAAAAATCAGAAAAAGAGAAGAGTGGTGGAACCTAAACGTCATTAAGTGTAAGAAAGTGAAAGAAGAAAATGAAAAGAAAATAAAAAAAAGATATGTTAATGATGATTTAGTTAATGTAATAATAATGTATAATCATAAACAATTAATGTAAAACATAAAACATACTCTTGAAATTCAAAACGAATATGATAATATTCCAAAAAAAAAAGAATATGATTAAACAATTTTGCAAAGCATATCCTCAAACTCAAATAATGTGGTCTGCAAATATAAGAGAGAATGTGTAACCCCAGCAAAAATGATCAATGGAATGGAAAATTAGCATAAATTTCAAAGCAGTATGTAAAATTTTGCTATCAATATAGAGTGAAGAGGGTGTAAAGCGTGTGAAAAAAATGGTACATTTTTCTATGAAAAGTGACTGTAGTAATTGAACAGTCTTTTAACAAAGAAAAATTAAAAATAAAATATTTAATCTTAGTTGGGAGGTTTAGGCAGGAAAGTAGTTGTGTTATTTTGTTTTGATATATATATATATATATATAATATATATATATATATAAGACATATTTTGAAATAGCCATAATGATCATTAAAATATAAATTTTGGCCCACCTTCTTTAAAAATATAAATTTTGGCCTTTTTTTTCAATTTGGGACGAAAATATCCTTAATGAAATGCAGAGCGGGTCGGGTTTGACGCGGGCGGGCGCGGGTCGGGTCAGGCGGGTATGAGGGATTTGGTACTTTTGGTACAAATTTAGTCTTATTAGTAGTACCAATTGTTCTAGTACATCTAGTACGAATTTAGCCTTATTAGTGCCAATTGTTCCAGATTTGGTACAACTGGGACGAATTGTCAAATTAGTTCCAGATGTTCCAAGTTATGAAATGGTACTCTTGGGACGAACATTCCAATTATTTCAAGTTATACTACAATTTTGCGGCTCCGCCTTCGGCTCCGATTATACGGCTCCGCCTTCGCTCCGATTACTAATATAAGGATAATCGTCAGGCAACAATTTAGATTATTTTGGCTCGCTCCGAGGCCTTCGGCTCTCCTCGCTCGAATCTTGACCAAAGAAGAAGCAGCAAACAAAAAAACGAAGAGGCAAACAAAACTTTGGAAATTAAAAAAAATGAAAAATAAAAAAAAAAACAGAAAAAAAGGAAAAAAAATCTGGAAAAAAAAAAACAGAAAATAAGAAAAAGAAATCTGGAAAATAAGAAAAAAAATCTGAAAAATAAAAAAAATAGAAATAAAAGAAAAAAAATTCTGGAAAATAAGAAAAAAAAATAGAAAAATAAAAGAAAAAAAACTGGAAACTAAAAAAAACAGTAAAAAAAGAAAAAATAATTGAAAAGGAAATTAAGTGTCAATAAAATGGATTAAAGAGTGATGGATCACAAATAAAAGGGGGAAAGGGGTATTTAGGTCCTAAATTTAAAAAAATGGCTATAATTTATATTTATGAAGAAGGTGGGTCATAATTTATATTTCAATACTCATATTGGCTATATCACATGATATTCTCTATATATATATATGTGTGTGTGTGTATGTATGTATGTATGTATGCCTTGTCAACAATTAAATAGGAGTATATTAAAAATAAGGAAATGATCTCTACAAAATCCTGATAAACATAAAAAGAATTTTTCAAATTTGTTCCACAATAGAATAGCACATAAATCAATTTCTTTGTCAACACATTTCAATCAATCTTTCTCTATGTAAACATGCCCAACACCATATAAGAACAACCAATTGAATCCAACAAAGTTAATCTAGATAAAAATAATTTATTAGTTTGTGTGAAATTGATTACTACGACCAGTATAAAGAACAAGAGTATTGGATAATTTCTGCAAAAATTGATGCGTTTATGAAACAACAAAAAATCGACTCTAATGTAATCGTCACCAACATGCTGTTGAATTGAAGAAATAAAATTACATTATTTCTATAAACACAATGAATCCCTTGCACCAAATAGAAGGGGTTAATTATCTGTAAATTCATAATATTTTAGAGAATTCTGAAATTGAACAGATTTTTAAGATTATAGTTTTAAAAAACATCACCTTTTAATTTTTCGCGAATTTCGCATGCCAACCGAAAACTCCCAAATTAAAATCGACATGGCACCGCCCGTGACCACAGTAGACAGCTCGGCAGGCCTAATGCAACGACACCGTTTTCATACCCCTAAATGACGTCTTTTTGCTAAAAATAAATATAAAAAAAGAAAGAAAATTATGCCCTCTCTTTCCTCCCTATCTCTTTCTGGTTCCTCTTCTCTCTCATCTCACTTCTTTGACCACCACCACCACTGATCCTCACCGATAGCCGCCACCACCACTACCCATCTGCAAACCACCTCTCTCTCTCCTCCAACCACCATCTCTCTCCCCCGTTCTCATACGGTTTCTCTCTAGTCAAAACTCATAATCACCGCTCCTCTTAAACCTCCTTTCTCCGGCAATTACCACCACCAACTGCCGCCACTCCATTTTCCATTCCACCTTCTCTTTTAGCTACAAGGATTTGCTGATGCGTCACCGTCTGCCATTTCATTGTCAGTATTCTGTCGCCGCGTGGCTATCCCGTCACTCTCCGCCATCGAACATCCGCGATTAGCCTTCACACAATCGGCCTCTCAAAT
The DNA here is from genome assembly GCA_029490685.1 of Schizonepeta tenuifolia. NCBI lineage: Eukaryota > Viridiplantae > Streptophyta > Magnoliopsida > Lamiales > Lamiaceae > Schizonepeta > Schizonepeta tenuifolia. The sequence goes on along the minus strand of CM055958.1, from coordinate 39,286,317 downwards.
CCACTAAAAAAATTCAAATTAGGAGTGAATCTTTTAATTTCTTAATTTCTAATTCATTTCTATTGAATCTCAAAACTATGTTCTAGTTCTTTGATCATGCAGTGAGCAAGTAGATGAATTAGTGGAGAATTTTGTGGTTAATTAATAATAATGGCAGACATTGGAGGATCTACTTTTGTGTTGTAGTTCATTTTGAAAATTAGTAATGTGATGGTCATGGTGCTGGTCGTCGGAGGTGGTGGTTGCATAATTGAAGGGGTGGTGGCGGTGTGAAGAGGGGTGGGGGAGAGCGAGATGTAGAGGGGGAGAGAGAGAGACCAAAAGGGAGGGGGAGGGGGGGGGGGGTTCTAATTTTCTGTTAGAAATAATACTCCCTCCGTCCAATATCTGTGTACACACTTACCCCATTTTATCTGTCCAATATTTCTATACCTATTTGTATAAATATACCCATCTACCCTTACTAATTCATGTTATTTTCTACCCTTTGCCACTTGGACCCACACACTAACAATTAACCCACACAATTAACAACCTTAATTAATTAAACTAAAACCCAACCCAAAACACCCTACCCAGCCCAAATGTATCGGATCTCTCTCTCTCTTCTCTCTTTCATCTCGACTCTCTCATTTCCCAAGCTGCAAAAAACCCTAAATCTATATCCTCCTCTTCTTCCCCGCCGCGATCCTCTTCTCCTCTGCCGCGATTCCCTCAAAACCCTCAAACTATCTAAGTGATTTCCCCCAATTTGCGATGAAGTTTCTGTGATACCCCGAGTTTTTATCCCTTTAGAGAGCGTCTAATTAACTGAGTAGTTCAAAAATGAGAATTTACGAGTAAAATTTTTCTTTTCCAATCGATGAGTTTTGAATAAAACGTTTAAATTGCCTTGTGAATCTTGTGTGAATTTATCTGTCCTAATTATCTGAGATGATGATGATGTGATATGTTTGTTGAGTCGTTTATATGAAAATGAGTATGAGATTAAATTTCGAAAAAATCCCGAGAAGTTTTTTTAAATTAAGATAACATAACGTTAATCGCCGAGAAATATGTTTACGCCGATGAACCTAGAATAGAATTAAATTAGAACCTTCGAACTTAGAATTTCTTTTAAGATCACTGAGATAGGGTAAGAACTTATCCGAGAATTGAGAAGAGAAATGAGGCATTAGTCTTGAAAAGGATTAATAAACGAATTAATAAGCCGATTAAATTCTTTTAAGAATTAAAGGACTAAAATGATCGAAGCCTTTAATCTTTTAATTTGAGACATGACATAGGATTGGGATGAGTTAGTGTCAAAAGTGAAACGAGAAGAGGTTAGACCCGTTAATAGAACAAAACGGAATTAATACGAATCGTTTTACCCGGAAAACCTTTACGACCGGATAATTAATACCCGTGACGACACGACGACGACACGTGTCATCCACCTCTCTCCCTCTCTCGCCACCTCACAACTCCTCTCCCATCATCCCTCAATTTCCAAGACCAACACACCATAGTGATGTCTTATACATGGATTGCTTAAAGTATGCATACAAGTTAAGTTCAAATCAACCATCAAGTCTTGTCTTTTGCAATTTCCAACAAGTATTTCTTTTTCACTTTGTTGAATTTTAACCTTAGTCATCTAAGACAAGTAGGGAAGACACAATTCATTATCAAACTCCATCTCTCTCTCTCCATTCGATCTCTCTCTCTCTCTTGCAAGAAAAGAAAAACTCTCTCAACCTCTCAAACTCTCTCTCCCTCACGGCAATCTCTCTCTCTCACACCTCTCTTAATTTTTCTTCACATACAACCATGGATTCAAGATCTCCATCCATGGAAATGAAGTAGAAGTCATTAATCTCCATCCTTTTCATCCACATTTTCAAAGAAAGGTAAGAATTTTCCAAGTTCTTGAAGTTGAATTCAAGAATTATCCAACACTTTTCTTTATTTTCATTCTCAAACCCTATGGATGATTAATCCCATATTATTTCTTTTTCTTTGAGGATTCAAGAAGACATTCTTCTTTCTTTCAAGATTCAAGCTTTGAAGCTACCATTTCCATCCATTTCAATCCCAAGAGCCAAGAGAAGAATTCACATTTATTTTAGTATGATTTCATTTGATTAGTTGTAAAAATGTATGTGTATAAGTCCTAAAGGAAAGATCTATGCATGTATGTTATTTAATTTATGTTTAGGCAAACTTAGGATATGCATGTGCTAATCGAGTGAGAAGAATTCGTTAGGAGAATCGAGCACTAGATATTAATCGATGAATTAAGAGAAGAAAAAGAAACTAAAACCCTAAAAATTTAATAAGTGCCGAAAATTATAAAAAAAATAGGAAAAATGTGAATCTTTGAGTTATTGTTATTTTGATGCTTGATTTGTTATTTTTATCATGTTAAGAATGAGATTATATGCATGAAAAATTGAGAAATAAATTGCACAAAATATGCATGTGTGTGCCGTGACTTTTAAGCAAAAATAGAGAAATTATTTTGATGATTTTGTTGATGTATTGAGTGATGTTTTGATCAATGAAATGATTGTATGTTATGTTAGTATAATCATACATGTGTTTAAGTGAAGAAAACGAGATTGCATGTTGAAATCGTTTTGAAAGAAATTAAGTGTAAAAATAATAAAAAAAGGATTGGATGTTTAAGTATTTCAATATACGTATGAATGTTAGTTTGAATATGGAAAAAAAGATAGAAGTTTTGATAAAAAGACTTAAGATTGAAAAGCTTTTAATTAAATAAAAGATGAAAAGATATATAAAAAGATTTATTAATTAAATGTCTTACATTAAAATTTAAAAACTTAACATTTTACAAAAAAATACAACAAAAAGATCTTTTATAATTAATAAAGTGAGTTAATTCATAAAAATGTTTATCAAAAGATAAAGAAATCATTAAGTAAGAAATAGCTTAAAGGTTTAAAACAAATAAAGAAGAAATTATTAAAGAAGTAAACAAAATAGAGAAAACCGAATTTAATAAGAATTAATCGATAAGAAGTAAAAAGGAAGTTAATTTGAGTAAAGAAAAGATGCTAGACGAGTTAAGATAGATACTCGTATAAGTTAACCGAGAAAACGAGAATAAATAAGATGCCAAATAATAAGTTGATAAAAGATTAATTAAATAATTAATTTAGGGACGTCGTTCCAACCAAGCGAAGAAAAGATAAACCGAGATAATAATTAAAGGAATAATATTCAAGTTAAAAAATGAGAATCAAGTTAGAATTGAACAAGAATTATAATTTCGTAAGAGTTTATTAAGAGCTAAGAGAATTTTTGTTAAATAAATAAAAGTTATAAAATACCTTATAAGATGGCGGATGTAGAACGAAGCGTTGTCTATATAAATAAGAAAGATAAAATTAATAGTTTAAGCCTCCATAAAAGGAAATGCATAATCGAGTTAGATTTTAAAATCTAAATTGAATGAATGTTAATGTATCTTGAAGTATGCTTGATTTATATGAATTCATTATATGTTTGAATAAGTGTTTAAATGCATGATGATAGTTATGTTGTGAAAAATAATTGAATGATTGAGTTATTGATTGTTAAATTAAGAATGAATTAAAGTCCTTGAAAGAAAGCTCAAGTAATAGAATTGTAACAATGAAGTTATTAATTAGAACGAGAAAAGTGTACGATATTGAGTAGTAAGGTTAACCAATTCGAATAGAGTTAATAAAATAAAGACGAGAACGTGAGATCTTTTAGAAAAGTTAGAACGAAGAGAGCGACGACTCAAATAGAAATCCGTCAGTTAAAGTCCAACGCCTTTGTGTCCGTCTTTCATATATCTTACCTATCGATGTCGAACTATGAAGGATCGAGCTGGACGGATCGTTAAGCGAGGACAAATAGCCCTAGACCACCTAGCTAGTTCTTCGGAAGTCAGGTGGGCTTTTCTGAACCAAAACTATCGATGAAAATTAGTATGCTATTGAATATTATGATATGATTTTCAAATGTGATTGACTTGCCATTTTATTAAAGTTAGTATATGTTATCATCTATTTATATGAAGATGTGATTACCCTGTGAAAGCAGGAACCCACGTGTGGTATATGTTGAGGTGACTGTGAGCCTTGCTTCGGTTGGACCGGTCACAGTGTTTGAGAAGGAGGCCTACTTCTCGGCACAGTGAAGTTATTTGTGATAGATGATACATGCTGTCACAGCCCCAAATCCCGAGGGACGGCAGAAGCCAGGGTGCGACTGGGGTTGGATTAAAGAAGCGGGGAAGAAGGGGGCTAACTGACTAAACATACATGATAAACATCGATAAACTATGAACAAGACTTTAACATAAATGAGGAAGAGTTAATCCCTAAGGATTACTCGACAAAAGTACAAAAGACGAAACTAAGTTCAAATGTACAGACATAGACTACTGAGTTGTTAAAAAAAATACATCTCACAAAGAAATACAGAGATTGACAGCGGAAGGGTTCTACTATGCATCTTATCCTTAAACTCAACAACAATCGTCGCCGCTCACCGTCGCTTCAACCTGCACATTTAGAAAGCAATGCAGGGCTAAGTACGAAGGTACTTAGTGGGCACGATGCCGAAAACATACTTATAAATATAGATAAAATGGCATATTATAAATGTAGCACATCGGAGTTTTGTTGAAAGAATCCGTGTCTACTAAACATTTTCTGACTTTTTCTCATAAATCGCTCGCGCGAGCATTTTCTGACTAATGCTACGTTCAATCTTGACCAATACTAATTCACCGTGGCTGGTACCCCTCAACAGGATATCACATACACCACAGGTTACAAAGTGCACTAACTCTGGAAAGCACTTAGCAGCTAACTCAGAGCCGATCGTTAGTTAATCTAAAATAGACTAACTCTAAATCTGGAAAACACGTATGTTGACTCAGATAGGTACAAGAGAACTCACATAAAAACATAAAACAGTTCATGCCATATTATCACTTTGAAAACACAGATATCAAAGCGATAAAGAAAGATTTTCCGAGCATTGCTCGTTTTATTTGTATATAAAAGCCCACCTTTTGTTTTACAGAACTTAACGCAAAAGCTTTCAACTTGGATCTTCTATCCTTTCTCTACAGTTGGCTTCCTCCTTCATCGTAAAATAAAATATACTTAAAAACGGTTCGTAAAAGATACTCGAAGAAAGAGAATTGAAGAAAGTTCTAGTTGTTTTTATTCTTTTGGCATTTTCACGCTTACTAGCTTCGTTTTACTTAAACGGGAAACGAACTCGTACCAAACTCGTCTAGAACTCGGAAGATCTCATTCTCGACTCTCGGGTCAGTAGAGAAGGTTGTCGATGTCTTAAAACGACTTTAAAGATTATAAGAAACTAAGTTGAAAAGAAACAACTTAGGCGATTTTCATTATAGCTCATTTTATGCCTTATGAAATTTCTCGTTTATTATTTCTTTAATAAAAAGATAAGATATAAGATCTCGACTGGTTTTTATCACTCAAGGTCTTGTACTTGACTCTAGGGTCAGATAGAAGGTATCCGATAGATAAAACGGCTTAAACGATCAAAAGAAACTAAGTTGTGAACTAAACAACTTAGAAAACAAGAAACTGAAATTTCACTGCACAGTCCAGTAACTCTGGAGGCTGTCCAGGACAGAGGACTTGGAAACAGGGGGTGAGCCCTATACCACTAGAAAGCTTAGGAAGTCTAGTTTCTGCTCCAATTTACGGATCACAAATCCGATAAACGAGCTGGAAGTTATTACAGTTTCCGGCAAGGGTCGCAAAACTGCCGTGAAACCCTAGTTTATTGATAGGTTTGTCGTATAACGTTTTAGGTTTGTTTTTAAATTCTCGTATTCAACTTTTTTAGAAACTGAACTCTCAAGGCAGTCATCACGTACCTCCGTACGTGACAAACTCCTTCTCAACTTGCTCAAAGGCACGACGTTCTAACGTCGGATTTCAACTATCAAGTACTATACCAACAAAGAGATTCCAAACGTTTTCTAGTTCCCGATTATCACTATAACCCATATTATATCAACTCGGATGCTTATGATGTCAACTAGAAAGATGTTCCAAATTTCATTATAAACAATAATATTAAGTTAGAATTTTCATCCGACTTCCCGATTATTAGTTACAACTAGATATTCGTCTCTTACACGATTTCCAAAAGTCGTCGATTTTCGTTCAAATTTTACGACGTTAAACTACGTCTAATATGAATCATTTTCATGCATGCTAACATATCTCATCATCATTATAACTCAGTTTATAAAGTGATTTTAGTCTCTTACATTCCATTAAACATTTTTAGAAAATTTCCAATTAACTTCTATTATCAACTAATATGATTTGCAACAATATTCAACTAACAATTCATCACTTTAAACAATCATGTGGAAACCCCTAATTACTTATAAATTTCTGGTTTTGAACATATGTTTAGGGGATGATTTTCTTCTCAAATTAACAACATTTATTTACTAAACATACTCTTATATCATCAATTAAACAATTGCAATTCTATTATCAATTAACATACCAAAAACCCCTAATTTATACTTCAAACCCTAATTAAAATTCATAATAACATAGGGCTTTCAATCCCTTTTCATTCCAAACACTAATTAAGCATCTACTAAACATGAATCTATGATCAAAAGAAGAAAAACAAAAATCCTACAATTTTCCAAAAAAATTCTGCATTGACACAAAAGATAAGGTTCTTGTTTTTCTTCATTTTTAATCCATGATTATCCTATCTAACATATCTAATTTCATCATTCTAAGATCAAACTATCTATTCCAAACTTCCCAAAATTCGATCAAGAAGAAAAGAAGGGAAAAAGGAAAAGAATTGGATAGGATTATAGAGGATCATCATACCTTGAAAAATAAAGAAAGAAGTATGGTGTTTGGATGGATGATTGAGGACTTGTGTTCTTTCTTCAAGCTTTGAAGGTTCTTGAATGGAGTATGGATGATGGAGAAGATGAAGTTTGAGGGAGAGAGAGAGAGTGTGTGGCTGAGAGAGAGTGGAGAGAGAGATGGAAATGGTTTGTTCAAGTTGTGAAATGATTAATGGTTGACCATGCATAAAGGTAGGTTTAGGTGTCAACTAATTAAACATGGTTAACATGCAAGCTTACACTTAAATAAGGTGAGGTGGCACGGCTGCATGCAGAATTTTTGAAGGTTTTACGGGTTTTTCCGGCGTGATCCGACGTTACGGGAAAACGAACGACGAAAAACGTTGTTCGGTACAAAAATCGTCGCGATTCGATTTGAGTTACAAATTCTAACGCATGAACTTAATTAGAAAATAAATTTATAAAATTTATTTTGACAAAAACTCGGGACGACAAGTCCGAGTTTCGTCCGGAAAAACGTAAAAACAAACTTTCTCGGCGTGTTCGTATTTGCGATTTTGTAAACGTAAAATTAAACGGTTTTTCGTTCTAAGCTTACGAACTAAAAACTTTTCGTACGCACTAACCCTTAATATAGGTAGTCGTCTAGCCGACTTCTGTAATTATTTTTAATAACGGATTCGATCGTTAGCTTTAGAATTAAGAAATTATAAACTTAGGCGTGCAAAGCCATTTATTTAATTAACTTTAAACTTCTTAGAACGTAAGGATTTTTACGGGGCATTACACATGCTGTTGTTATATGTTATTTGACTGCGCAGTCTGTTTTAAATAAAAATGTTTTGACATGCACAAGTAAAACCGTTTTTAAAACTGCTTATATACTTGTGATGTTTGGCAAGGCAAGTTCAATTAATATAGCTTTAAAAAGCATCTTTATTCAAATGTTTTGGCTTGTGTTCACTGAGTACGAAGTACTCAGCCCTGCGTGTGTTTCTAAACATGCAGGTTGACTGGATGGCGATGGCGTGGATACTTGGTGGTGTGGTTTGATTTTGTTGGTTAAGTTTGGTAGAATTTCGGACTGGCATTTGTACGTCTTCATACGTGCAAGTGTTGGGAGTTGATGCTAATTTCTGCTGCAAATCTTTTTGATCTAATGTCTGTTGATGCCAGTACTCTAATATTCATGTTTTTGATTCCGAGCGTTGTGCTCGAAGACTTTGAATGCTTGTTGAATTCGTAACCCCTTTAACTTGTAATCCTGAGCGATGGGCTCGTAACTTGACTTGTCGTTGAACATGATCCCTTTTCTTGATGTATATATTCGTATGTTTTCCCTTTTATTGGAATTCCTTTCCCATCAGCATGATTTACTTGTTTGAATTCCCGTTTAAAGTGAAGTTAAGATGCTCGGTTAGTAATTCTTTATGCTTTTGAAAACCAAATTCGATTGCCTTATATTTCATCTTTGTTTTCCCCAAGCATGTTCCCTTTATTTGAGTTAGTTGTTAGTTGTTTAGGTTTGTTGTTGTTCGTAAGTCGCACCTCGAGAGTCGGGGCGTGACAGGTTGGTATCAGAGCAAGGCTCTTATTTGTTCTAAAGTCTGTTATTCTTTGATGAGTTGAGTCTAGATTTAATTCCTAGACTTATTCGAGTCAGTAAACCACACCAAGTTATCCTCCATCTCATCTGGCAACCAGGTATGTCTTTTTTCTAAAAGTTTTCTTTTCAAGCTAAGATGATGTTTGAGTTATTAAAATGTTGAGAATTTTCTTTAAAGTTATTTTGTTGAGCTATGATGTTTTGAGATGAATTTGTTAAGTTGATTAATAGCTAGATTGCTTTAGAATGTCCTCCCCTTTGCGAGTGCGTGTGAAAAGATTGGAAAGAATAAGGCGTGTGTGCGATTGGTTACGTGATTTGGAATTGCCCAAAAATCCCTCTTTGGAACGCAGAAATGAGTATGTAGTAGAATTCGTAATATGTTCGACAGTTTGTTAAGTGTGCTTATGCGTTTAAAATTCGTATAGGATGGACAACGTTGATTGGATGCAAGAGTATTTGCACGCGAGAATGGAAAATAACGAATCTTTAGCAGAATTCTTAGCACGATTCCATACGATTTGGGGAAAAGTTCAATATATGGACGTAGGACCGTTAGAAGGCATGACGCACCTGATTCAAGTGCTACCACAAGAATGGTAGGACTGGGCAGCATCTCTTGTTTCTCGATTTCTAGGCTACCGTTACTTCGACCGAACCCTTTACGGCGATGTAAATGCTTTTATCTCCGCGATTTCAGCTCGTTTTATGTCCTATGGTGCTCCTCCGCCCGAACCATATGAAGATGATACTCCTAGCTTGTTGAATGACTTTGTTCGTAATCCTTCACCAATTCCTCCAAGTGGAACTGTTTCTCTCCACATCAATTCGCCGCCACGAACTAATCTTCAACCTCAAAATCCTTTTGCAGATTACCCAATTGTAAGTGGTGTGCTTTTAACTTAATTTTCTTGATTCCTTTGTTTTCTAACTTATCAACATTGCAGCCGAATGGATGTGATGAAAATTCTTCTTCAAATGAGAACCAAATAGCTGCTTATATGAATCATCCGCAAGGGACCTTTTTGAGCCATCCTAGAGCAGAATCCTCTAGCCAAACCCGCTCAAGCGACGATAAAGTGAATGGAAGTGAAACTGTTGATGCAGCGACTATAGGAACCGGATATCTTCAGCCTCTACCTAACAATGTTTTTCCTACCCAGCCACGGATCGAATCTGAGCTAGCTGCGATGAATTATACCCTAGAAGAGCGTGAAGAAGCCTTGAGAGAAGCCGAGCGCGAGTGTTTCGCCATAGAAGATGATAATGTCGAGGAAGATGATGAGCGTTTTGAAGGACAAATGCGTGAAGAAGAAGAAGAGGAGGAAGAAGACCCGGAAGAAGATGAGGAGATTATAGAGCACTACGGAGTGGATTTCGAAGCGGAATAGTATGATGATAACGGACCAAGTGAAGATGACTCCTATGCGTAGGAATGTTCCAAGAAAGCTGTTGATTTTAATCATTTTTAATTCGAGTGTGTTGAGAGTTGAACTCTTTTATTTTCTTTTAGTTGTGTTGTAACCTGTGATGAAGACTATCATAATTTGACTAGGAAAAAGGGAAATATTTTCCAAAGTAAATTCCCTAAGTGTTATAAGTCCTAGAGAAGGCCGCTGTTAAGCGTTTGGAAGTTGAAATATTAAGTTCTTTGAATTGAAGTTGAAATTTTTTGAGTTATTAAATCAAGTTGAATATTTGAATATGAAGTGATGATGTTTGCTCTTTGATTATGCTTGATTGTTTCAAGAATCTATGATGATGATATGAATATATGATGATATGAATATATGATGATATGAGTATGTGACAATTATTTGTGATAGATGATACATGCTGTCACAGCCCCAAATCCCGAGGGACGGCAGAAGCCGGGGTGCGACTGGGGTTGGATTAAAGAAGCGGGGAAGAAGGGGGCTAACTGACTAAACATACATGATAAACATCGATAAACTATGAACAAGACTTTAACATAAATGAGGAAGAGTTAATCCCTAAGGATTACTCGACAAAAGTACAAAAGACGAAACTAAGTTCAAATGTACAGACATAGACTATTGAGTTGTTCAAAAAAAATACATCTCACAAAGAAATACAGAGATTGACAGCGGAAGGGTTCTACTATGCATCTTATCCTTTAACTCAACATCAACCGTCGCCGCTCACCGTCGCATCAACCTGCACATTTAGAAAACAATGCAGGGCTAAGTACAAATGTACTTAGTGGGCACGATGCCGAAATCATAATCATAAATATAGATTAATATGGCATTTCATAAACGTAGTACATCGGAGTTTTATTGAAAGAATCCATGTCTACTAAACATTTTCTGACTTTTTCTCATAAATAACTCGCGCGAGCATTTTCTAACTAATGTTACGTTCAATCTTGACCAGTTCTAATTCACCGTGGCTGGTACCCCTCAATAGGATATCACATACACCACAGATTACAAAGTGCACTAACTCTGGAAAGCACTTAGCAGCTAACTCAGAGCCGATCGTTAGTTAATCTAAAAAGACTAACTCTAAATCTGGAAAACACGAATGTTGACTCAGATAGGTACAAGAGAACTCACATAAAACATAAAACAGTTCATGCCATAATATCACTTTGAAAACACAGATATCAAAGCGATAAAGAAAGATTTTCCGAGCATTGCTCGTTTTATTTGTATATAAAAGCCCACCTTAATTTACAGAACTTAAAGCAAAACTTCCAACTTCGGATCTTCTATCCTTTCTCTACAGTTGGCTTCCTCCTTCATCGTAAAATAAACATACTTAAAAATGGGTTGTAAAAGATAATCGATTATAGAGAATCGAAGAAAGATTTAGTTGTTTCATTTTTTAGGCATTTGCACGCTTATTAGATTCGTTTTACTTAACGGGAAACGAGACTCGTACCAATCTTGTTTAGAACTCGGAAGATCTCATACTCGACTCTCGGGTCAGTAGAGAAGGTAGTCGATATCTTATTACGACTTTAAAGATTAAAAGAAACTAAGTTGGAAAGAATCAACTTAGGCGATTTACGTTTTAGTTCATTAAACGATTTATGAAATTTCTCGTTTATTATTTCTTTAACAAAAGGATAAGATATAAGATCTCGACTGGTTTTCATCACTCAAGGTTCTATACTTGACTCTAGGGTCAGAAGAGAGATGCTCGTTAGATAAAACGGCTTAAACGATCGAAAGAAACTAAGTTGTGAACTAAACAACTTAGAAAACAAGAAACTGAATTTTCACTGCACAGTCCAGTAACTCTGGAGGCTGTCTAGAACAGAGGATTTGGAAACAGGGGGTGAGACCTGTACCATTAGAAACCTTAGGAAGTCTAGTTCACGCTCCAATTTACGGATCACAAATCCGATAAACGAACTGGAAGTTATTACAGTTTCCGGCGAGGGTCGCAAAACTGCCGCGAAAACCCTAATTGCTTGATAGGTTCGACGTATAACGTCTCAGGTTCGTTCTAAGCTCTCGTATTTAATTTTTTTAGAAACTGGACTCTCAAGGCAGTTATCACGTACTTCCGTACATGACAAACTCCTTTTCAAAACTCGTTTAAAAGCATGACGTTCTAAACGTCGGATTTCAACTAACAAGTACTAAACCAACAAAAACTTTCAAACGCGTTCTAGTTCTCGATTATTACTATAACCCATATTAGATCAACTCGAAAGCTTATGACGTCAACTAGAAAGATGTTCTAAATTTCATCATAAACAATAATATTAAATTAGAATTCCCATCCGACTTCTCAATTATTAGATACGATTAAAAGTTCGTCTCTTACACGATTTTCAAAAGTTGTCGGATTTTATTCAAATTTTACGACGTTAAACTACGTCTAACGTGAAACACTTTCATGCATGCAAACATATCATAACATCATTATACTTCAACTTATAAGGTGATCTTTATCTCTTATGTTTCATTAAACATTTTTAGAAAATTCTCAATTAAATTCTATTAATCAACTAACATGATTTGCAACTATATTCCATTAACAATTCATCACTTAACATCAATACATGAAAAACCCCTAATTACTTAATAAATTTCTGTTTTTATACATATGTTAAGAGGATGATTTTCTTCCCCAATTAACTACATTTATTTGCTAATCAACCTCTTATACCATCCATTAATCAATTGCAAAACCATTATCAATTAACATACAAAAAACCCTAAATTCAATTCAAAACCCTAATTGAAAATTCACAAACACATAGGGCTTTCAATTATTTTTCATTCCAATCACTAATTAAACATCTATCAATTAAGAATCAACCATCAAAAGAAGAAAATTAAAAATCCTACAAAACATGCCAAAAATTTCGGTATTAAGGTAGGATTTAGGGTTCTTGGTTTTGATCAATTTCAATCCCTAATTAATCTATCTAACACATCCAATTTCATTATTTCAAGATCACAACATCTATATCACCACTTCTAAAATTTTGATCAAATGGAAAATAAAAAGAAAAGGGTTTTGGATGGATAGAATTAAAGAGGAGTTGAATACCTTAAGATTTAACAAAGGATGTAGTAGGTTTTGTTGGATGATTGAGGACTTGTGTGGTTTCTTCTTCAAGAACTTCAAGGTGTCTTCAATGGAGGTGAAGAAAGAAGATGAAGAAGATGAAGATTGGGGAGAGAGAGAGAGCTGCCGAGAGATAGGGAGAGAGAAGGGAAGAATGGTTTTGTTCAAGTTTTTGTTATGATGATAATGTTGAAAGATGTATAAAGTGTAGTGTAGGTGTCATTTAATTAACAAGGTCAACATGCATGTCTTCCATCACTTAAGGTGATGTGTCGGCTGCCATACAAAAGTTTAGAGGGTTACGGGTTTTTTCCGGAGCGATCCGACGTTACGGAAAAACGAACGACGAAAAACGTTGCTCGGTACAAAAATCGTCGCGATTCGATTTGACTTTAAAAATTCTAACGTATGAACTTAATTGGAAAATAAATCTACAAAATTTATTTTGACAAAAACTCGAGACGACTCAGTCCGAGTTTCATCCGGAAAAACATAAAAACGAACTTTCTCGGCGTGTTCGTATCGCAAATTCGTGATTATAAAAAATTAGACGGTTTTCCGTTCTGAGTTTACGAACTAAAAACTTTTCGTACGTGCTAACGCTAAAAACAGTAGTCGTCTAGCTGACTTCTGTAATTTATTTTTAATAACGGATTCGACCGTTAGCCTTATAAATCAAAAATTGTAAACTTAGGCGTGCAAAGCCATTTATTTAATTAACTTTAAAATTTTTAGAACGTAAGGAATTTATGGGGCATTACATCCTACCCCCCTTACGAAAAATTTCGTCCCGAAATTTGCATACCTTCTGCAAAAAAATGAGGATATCGCTCCTTCATCTTCTCCTCGAGTTCCCACGTGGCTTCTTCTTGCCTGTGATGGTTCCATAGCACTTTAACTATTGGTATCGATTTGGTTCTTAATTCTTGAACTTTTCTATCCAAGATCGATATCGGTTTTTCTTCGTAACTCAGGTCAGATTCAAGAACTACGTCTTGCTGACTAATAACGTGCTTAGGATCGTAAACATATTTTCTCAACTGAGAAACGTGAAAAACATTATGAATGCTTCCTAGACTTGGTGGTAAGGCCAATCTATACGCGACTGGTCCTATTCTTTCAAGGATTTCATAAGGTCCTATAAACCTGGGTCTTAACTTACCCTTTACTCTGAACCTAAGGATTCCTTTGGTCGGGGATATCTTAAGAAAAACTTTATCTCCTGTTTCAAACTCAAGGTTGGTTCGACGATCGTCGGCATAAGACTTCTGTCGGCTCTGGGCCTCTTTCATTCTATCTCGAATCTGTCGAACTATCTCGATCATCTCATTGATCGCATCTGGGCCTAGGTTCTTTCTCTCACCTACTTCGTCCCAATAAAGCGGTGATCTACACTTTCTCCCATACAAAGCCTCAAACGGCGCCATTCCTATTGTGGCCTGATAGCTGTTGTTGTAGGCGAATTCGACTAAGTGTAGAATTTCTTCCCAATTCGCGCCTCGGTCCAAAACCACTGTTCTTAACATATCGACCAAAATCTGAATCGTTCTCTCTGACTGCCCATCTGTTTGTGGGTGAAAAGCTGTACTGAAATTAAGCTCTGTTCCTGTGATACCCCGAGTTTTTATCCCTTTAGAGAGCGTCTAATTAACCGAGTAAAGTTCAAAGATGAGAATTTAGGAGTAAATTTTTTTCTTTTCCAATCGATAAGTTTTGAATAAAACGTTTAAATTGCCTTGTGAATCTTGTGTGAATTTATCTGTTCTAATTATCTGAGATGATGATGATGTGATATGTTTGTTGAGTCGTTTATATAAAAATGAGTATGAGATTAAATTCCGGAAAAATACCGAGAAGTTTGTTTAATTAAGATAACATAACGTTAATCGCCGAGAAATATGTTTACGCCGATGAACCTAGAATAGAGTTAAATTAGAACCTTCGAACTTAGAATCTCTTTTAAGATCACTGAGATAGGGTAAGAACTTATCCGAGAATTGAGAAGAGAAATGAGGCATTAGTCTTGAAAAGGATTAATAAACGGATTAATAAGCCGATTAAATTCTTTTAAGAATTAAAGGACTAAAATAATCGAAGTCTTTAATCTTTTAATTTGAGACGTGAAATAGGATTGAGATGACTTAATGTCAAAAGTGAAACGAGAAGAGGTTAGACCCGTTAATAGAACAAAACGGAATTAATACTAATCGTTTTACCCGGAAAACCTTTACGACCGGATAATTAATACCCGTAACGACACGACGACGACACGTGTCATCCACCTCTCTCCCTCTCTCGCCACCTCACACCTCCTCTCCCATCATTCCTCAATTTCCAAGACCAACACACCATGATGATGTCTTATGCATGGATTACTTAAAGTGTGCATACAAGTTAAGTTCACATCAACTATCAAATCTTGTCTTGTACAATTTCCAACAAGTATATCTTTTTCTCTTTGTTGGATTTGAATCTTATTCATCTAAGACAAGTAGGAAGACCACAATTCATTTATCAAACTCCATCTCTCTCTCTCCATTCGATCTCTCTCTCTAGCAAGAAAAGAAAAACAACCTCTCAAACTCTCCCAAGCTCTCTCTCTCTCGGCAATACCTCTCTCTCCCTCATACTTGATTTTTCTTCACATGAAACCATAGATTCAAGCTCTCCATCCATGGAAATGAAGTAGAAGTTATCAATCTCCATCCATTTCATCCATATTTTCAAAGAAAGGTAAGAATTTTCCAAGTTCTTGAAGTTGAATTCAAGAATTATCCAACACTTTTCTTTATTTTGATTCCTAAAACCTATGGATGATTAATCCCATATTATTTCTTTTTCTTTGAGGATTCAAGAAGACATCCTTCTTTCTTTCAAGATTCAAGCTTTGAAGCTACCATTTCCATCCATTTCAATCCCAAGAGCAAAGAGAAGGATTCCCATTTAATTAAGTATGAAATTCATTTGATTAGTTGTAAAAATGTATGTCTATAAGTCCTAAAGGAAAGATCTATGCATGCATGTTATTTAATTTATGTTTAGGAAAACTTAGGATATGCATGTGCTAATCGAGTGAGAAGAATTCGTTAGGAGAATCGAGCACTAGATATTAATCGATGAATTAAGAGAAGAAAAAGAAACTAAAACCCTAAAAATTTAATAAGTGCCGAAAAAATTAGTAAAAATAGGGAAAATATAAATTCTTTGAGTTATTGTTATTTTGATGCTTGATTTGTTATTTTTATCATGTTAGTAATGAGATTATTTGCATGAAAAAAAATTTAGAAATAAAATGCACAAAATGTGTATGTGTGTGCCGTGATTTTTGAGAAAAAATAGAGGTTTTATATTGTTAATTTTGTTGATGAATTGAATGTTGTTTTGATCAATGGAATGATTGTATGTTATGTTAATATGATTATACATGTGTTTAAGTTAAGAAAATAAGTTGGCATGTTGAAATTTTGAAAGAAATTAATTGTAAAAATAATAAAAAAAAGGATTGAATGTTTAAGTATGTATTAATGTTAATTTGAATATGGAATAAAAATAGAAGTTTGGATAAAAAGCCTTAAAGTTGAAAAGCTTTTAATTAAATAAAGGATGAAAAGATGTATGAAAAGATATATTAATTAAATGTCCTACATTAAAATTTAAAAACTTGAAATTTTACTAAAACTACAACAAAAGATCTTTTATAATAAAGTGAGTTAATTCATAAAAATATGTATCAAAAGATAAAGAAATTATTTAGTAAGAAATAGCTTAAGTTAAAGACAAATAAAGAAGAAATTATTAAAGAAATAAACAAAATAGAGAAAACCGAGTTTAAGAAGAATTAATCGATAAGAAATAAAAAGAAAGTTAAATTGAGTAAAGAAAAGATGCTAGACGAGTTAAGATAGATACTCGTATAAGTTGATCGAGAAAATGAGAATAAAATAAGATGTCAAGAATTAAATGGAAGGAAGATTAATTGAATAATTAATTGAATACATTGTTTCTAACCAGACGAATAAAAAAGTAAAACCGAGATAATAATTAGATGAACAATAGTCGAGATAAGAAATGAGGATTGAATTAAAGAAGAATAAGAAAATCCTAATTTTATAAGAGTTAATAATAATTAAGGATAAATTTTGTTAATTGAATAAAAGTTATAAAATACCTTATAAGACAACGGATGTAAAACAAGCATTGTCTATATAAGTAAGAAAAATAGAATGAATAGTTTGAGCCTTCATAAAAAGAAATGCATAATCGAGTTAGATTTTAAGGTCCAAGTGGAATGCATGTTAATTTATCTTGAAGTATGTTTGATTTATTTGAATTTTTTATATGTTTGAATAAATGTTTAAATGCATGATAGTATTATAATGTGAAAGATGATTGAACTTGTGTGCAAGATGATTGATTGTTAAATTGAGAATGAACTAAAGTCCTTGAAAGAAAGCTCAAGTAATAGAATGATAACAATGAAGTTATTAATTAGAACGAGAAAAGTGTACGATGTTAAGTAGTAAAGTTAACCAATTCGAATAGAGTTAATAAAATAAAGACGAGAACGTGAGATCTTTTAGAAAAGTTAGAACGAAGAGAGCGACGACTCAAATAGAAGTCCGTCAGTTTAAGTCCAACGCCTTTATGTCCGTCTTTCATATATCTTATCTATCGATGTCGAACTATGAAGGATCGAGCCGGACGGATCGTTAAGCGAGGACAAATAGCCCTAGACCACCTAGCTAGTTCTTCGGAAATCAGGTGGGCTTTTCTGAACCAAAACTATCGATGAAAATTATTATGCTATTGAATATTATGATATGTTTTTCAAATGTGATTGACTTGCCATTTTATTGAAGTTAGTATGTGTTATCATCTATTTATATGAAGATGTGATTATCCTGTGAAAGCAGGAACCCATGTGTGGTATATGTTGAGGTGACTGTGAGCCTTGCTTCGGTTGGGCCGGTCACAGTGTTTGCGAAGGAGGCCTACTTCTCGGCATAGTGAAGTTATTGGTGATAGATGATACATGCTGTTATATTATGTTATTTGACTGCGCAGTCTGTTTTAAATAAAAATGTTTTGACATGCACAAGTAAAACCGTTTTTAAAACTGCTTATATACTTGTGATGTTTGGCAAGGCAAGTTCAATTAATATAGCTTTAAGAAGCATCTTTTGGCTTGTGTTCACTGAGTACGAAGTACTTAGCCCTGCATGTGTTTCTAAACATGCAGGTGGACTGGATGGCGATGGCGTGGATACTTGGTGGTGTGGTTTGGTTTTGTTGGTTAAGTTTGGTAGAATTTCGGACTGGCATTTGTACGTCTTCATACGTGCAAGTGTTGGGAGTTGATGCTAATTTCCGCTGCAATCATTTTGATCTAATGTCTGTTGATGCTAGTACTCTAATATTCATGTTTTTGATTCCGAGCGTTGTGCTCGAAGACTTTGAATGCTTGTTGAATTCGTAACCCCTTTAACTTGTAATCCCGAGCGATGGGCTCGTAACATGATTTTTTGTTGAACATGATCCCTTATCTTGATGTATATAATCGTATGCTTCCTCTTTTTGTTGGAATTCCTTTCCCATCAGCATGATTTACTTGTAGAAATTCCTGTTAAAAGTGAAGTCAAGATGCTGGGTTATTATTTCATTATGCTTTTGAAAACCAAATTCGATTGCCTTATATTCCATCTTTGTTTTCCCCGAGCATGTTCCCTTTATTTGAGTTAGTTGTTAGTTGTTTAGGTTTGTTGTTATTCGTAAGTCGCACCTCGAGAGTCGGGGCGTGACAGTTTCCAACTCTTTCTGCATCGTAATCCAAAATCTCGAGGTAAACTTAGCATCTGTGTCCGATATTATGACCTTCGGTATTCCATCCAGACGTACAATCTCTCTGACATACAACTGAGCCAGTCTCTCTGATCCATATGTAGTCTTAATCGGTAAGAAGTGAGCTGACTTCGTAAGTCTATCTATTATTACCCAAATTGTTGTGTTTCCTCTTTTCGACTTAGGCAAGCCTGTGACAAAGTCCATAGCTATGCCTTCCCATTTCCAATCTGGGACATCCAACGGTTGTAGCAATCCATACGGTCGTCGGTGTAAAGCCTTAACTTGCTGACATGCTAGGCATCTTTCTATAAACGAGGCAACGTCTCGTTTCATTCCATTCCACCAAAAGTTTCTCCTCAAATCTTGGTACATTTTTGTACTCCCTGGATGTGCTGTGTAAGGTGTATCGTGAGCCTCACTCAAGATTTCGTTCTTCAGTTCGTTGTCGTTGTCGGGAATACAAATCCTGCCTTCATAAAGTATTGCATTGTCTGGAGCCTCAGAATATCCTTCCGGCTTATCTGTCCTTATCCTTACTCGTAACTTTTCCATTGACTCATCTTTTCTCTGAGCACTGATGATCCTTTCTCTCCAATTTGGTGTAGCTTCTAATGCTGTTATTTGACTTGTTATCGTAGCTGGCGTGTCAAGCACTCTGATATCCATCTTCTCGAATTCTCGTATTAAGGTTTCTTCTTCTACGAAAAGACATCCTAACTTCGTTGGAGTCTTGCGACTCAATGCGTCTGCTACCACATTAGCCTTTCCTGGATGGTAGTTAATTCCACAGTCATAAACTTTGACTAATTCGAGCCATCGCCTTTGTCTCATGTTCAGTTCTTTTTGCTCGAAAAAGTACTTCAGACTCTTGTGATCGGTGAATATCTCAACTCTTACACCATAGAGATGGTGTCTCCAAATCTTTAGCGCATGCACTACGGCTGCAAGTTCTAAATCGTGGGTTGGGTACTCAACTTCGTGGGGTCGAAGTTGTCGTGAAGCATAAGCTATCACTCGTCCGTCTTGCATCAAGACACATTCTAATCCATTTTTCGATGCATCAGTGTAAACCACATATTCCTTGTTTGCGTCTGGAAGTGCTAGTACTGGCGCTGTAGTTAACTTTTCCTTAAGAGTTTGGAAACTCTTCTCGCACTTATCTGTCCACTTAAACTTGGTATCCTTCCTGAGTAGCTGTGTCATCAGGCGAGCGATTGTAGAAAATCCCTCGATAAATCTTCTGTAATAACCAGCTAATCCTAAGAAACTTCTGATCTCATTCTGACTTGTTGGTGCCTTCCAGTTGTGCACTGCTTCCACTTTGGCTGGATCCATCTTGATTCCTTCCGTTGATACTATGTGTCCAAGGAACATTACTTCCTTCAGCCAAAATTCGCATTTACTGAATTTGGCTTAGAGTTTCTCAGCTCTTAGTGTTTCCAACACTATCCGTAAATTTTCCTCGTGCTCCGTCTCATTCTTAGAATAAATAAGGATGTCGTAGATGAATACTAGAACAAATTTGTCCAAGTAGGGGTGGAAGACTCTGTTCATAAGATCCATGAATACAGCTGGAGCGTTGGCCAAACCAAATGGCATCACTAAAAATTCGTAGTGGCCATATTGAGTTCTAAAAGCGGTCTTAGGTACATCTTCGGGTTTGATCTTGAGCTGATGATACCCTGACCTCAAATCTATCTGGGAGAAGACTCCTGCACCTTTAAGTTGATCGAACAAATCCTCGATCCTTGGCAAAGGATATTTGTTCTTGAGAGTGATCTTGTTCAGTTCTCGGTAATCGATGCACATTCTCATTGATCCGTCCTTTTTCCTAACAAAAAGTACGGGTGCTCCCCAAGGTGAGACACTTGGCCTGATAAAACCAAGGTCTAGTAATTCCTGTAACTGGATTTTGAGTTCTTCCAGTTCCTTCAGTGCCATTCTGTAAGGGGCTTTGGACTTAGGAGCTGCTCCTGGTTCTAAATCGATCGTGAAGTCCACATGACGATCTGGTGGCAATCCCGGTAGCACTTCCAGAAAAACATCTTCATATTCGCCGATATGATTGGTACACCTCTACCCATTGAAATTCCGTGGAATTCGGTTGGTTCTTTACCCGGAGGCTGAAAAGAAATTTTTCTCTTGTTGCAGAGAATCGTGGCGAAATTCTTTGACAACCAATCCATTCCTAGGCTTATATCTACGTCCCACATTATCATAACATTTAGGTTTTTCGCTATAACCTTATGAGTTCCGATTTCTAGTTCTAGGTTAGAGCAAACATGCGTGGAAGTAGTGATCTCTCCTGAAGGTGTGGCTACACTCATAGATTGTGCAGCTCTTACAGGTCTGATGTCTAAGTTATCGGCACATGAGCCAGCAATGAAAGAATGCGATGCGCCAGTATCAAACAGTATCTTAATGGGGATGTTGTGGAGTTTTCCCATACCTGCTAGATTGTCTTTTCCTTTGCGCTGACCGCTTTGTTTGATAGCGCATGCCCTCGCATTCTGTTGCTGCTGTGCATGCTGCTGAAACTGCTGCTGGTTCATAGGCGGCTGCTGCGGCTGTGCTTGGATGGCTCGGAGGGGTACTGCTTGAAGCGGTTTAGGGCAGTCCTTTTTCATGTGCCCCTTCTGTCCACAGTTGAAACAGTTAGGGTGCCTATCTGGCAGACTCCAGGATGGGCTCGGTTGCACTTCGGGCAGACGGGGATGGTAACCCTCCCTGGGTTATTCGCTCCCTGGTTAAAATTCCTCTGTTGCCCTTGCGGCTGGTTCAGCTGATTATTGCCCTTCCACGGCAAGTTCTGCCTGTTCCCCTGAATGAACAACCCCGATTGGTTGTTTCCCTGCCACGGCTTCTTGCTATTGTTGTTGTTGTTGGCAGGTTGCTGATAGCCCCTTTTCTGTCCTCCTTGATTGTTGTAGCCCTGATTGTATCCTCCGCTACCTCCTCCGTTCCATTTTCTCTTCCCTTGGTAGTTGTTGTTGTTGTTGTTGTAGTAGCCTCGATTCTGACTCTGCGCTGCTGCTAACGCAGTTGGTACAATTTTTTTCTCATCAGGCACGACGGCCTCCATTTCCAGTGCTCTTTCCAGTATGTCTGAATAACCTAGTCCTCCATGACTAGCCAAATCAATTCCCAATTCATGACGTAAACCTCCCTGAAATTTCTTTGATAGCTTCTCCTCAGTGTCGACCAATGTCGGTGCATACCTCATCAACTCACAGAACTTGACGTCATACTCCGTCACAGTTAGCTTTCCCTGCTTCAGATTATAAAATTCGGCCTCTTTCTGTGCCCTATACGTCTTGGGAACGTACTTGTCAAAGAAAATCTCCTTAAACTCTTCCCACGAAAAACGAGCCAGATGCTCCGCAGGTATCACCTTCTGTCTTGCTTCCCACCAGTAATCTGCCGATCCCGTCAGTTGGAAAGCGACACACAGCATTCTCTCCTCATCAGTGCATCTGAGGAGTTTGAAAATTTTCTCAGTCGACCTTACCCATAGCTCAGCATCGCTAGGGCTTCCAGTTCCATTGAACATTGGGGGGTTCCTTTTGAGGAAAAGATCCTCAATATCTCTACGGGGCGGGTGGTGAAGGTGGTGGTGATGGTGACGGGGGTGGAGATGGGGATGGAGTGATATTCCGCTCATATTCCTGTTCTTGGTTATTTTCTGGCTGACGTCCACCACGTCCTCTCGGCCTTCCAGGTCTTCGACCTCTCCTGTTGTTAACATTTCTCGGCGGCATTTTCTTTAGTCTAGAGAAGAATTGAAAATTCTCATTAGTTTCTTTCTGTTAATTACACTTAGCACTTACTAGCTTGTTCTTAACTTAATCAAATTCATGGAACAACATATCAAACATAGCTTTGATATCATTTCATTAATCTTTTAACTTTCGAGTTAAACTCATTTCCTCGTTACACGAGTTCATTAAACATTTTGATTTTTAATTACTCAATTCATAAGAAATTTGCTTGATTAAAAACCCTCTTTACGGGTCATATATATATATATACATCCAAAAAGAATGTTACTTTTGCCTCTAACGAGGACTTATACAAAAGGGTTAGACTACTATTAGTCTAAACTAGGCTGACTGCCTACGATCTACTGGGTGCACTAACAAACTGCACTCCGTATCTACCAGAGTACTAGAACGGAAACGATTCATAAAATTTCGTATCCGTTAGAGTACTTCAAAACGAACTAGTTACTGATCCGAATCTATACAGGACAAAAAGCTATCACTACTACTGATATTTACCCATATCTATAAAGCACTGCCTAACTAAACTGCGGAAGAAAACCAAAAACTACTCCGAAGTTTGCAAAATCCTAAAAACCCTCCACTGGGTCCTCCTCAGGGTCCTCCTCCGGATCCTTCTCCGGATCCTCCTCCGGGTCCTCCTCCGGGTCCTCCTCCTCGGACTCCGAACCAAAAACCAACTCGAGTGCCTGGTCCACCCTCAGAGTAGAACCGTCGTCAAGTGTAAGCAAGGTGGGTGAAGGTGCCTCAGAAACAGTCTCCTCCAAGTCGGAGACCAAGTAGTCCTCACTAATCCTTCTCGCACGCTTCTTCAGAGGAAGAAGGTGCTCGGGAACTGAACCTGAACCCGAACCTGACTCAAAGTCCTCCCTAGAATGGACCCTGGACAGTCCTGCCTCCCTTTGCCTCCAGGCTACTCCCCACCTCGTGCAGATCTCCTCAAGTGGCGTAAGTGGAGAAGGCAACTCTAAGATGGTGGCGAGCTCCGCATCGATCTCTCGGTAGTTTGGTCCCTCTCTGTACAGTCTCGTCTCCAACGGTCCCCTGACTCTAACACAAACGTCTGGCACAAACGGTGAAGACAACCCCAACAGCGCGGCTGTCTCAGCGTCAACCTCTACAAAACTCGGGCCTGGGATCAACTCCTCAATCTGCTGTTCAACCGGTGGTAACTTTGGTGGAACTACCGTCTCCTCGTCCTCCTCTGGCTGCTCTAACTCATCCTCAGGCTCCTCCTCCACCGTCTGGTGGCAACTCTAACAAATCTAAGAACTCCGGGTCTAAGTCAAGCTCCTCAAGCTCCGTCTCGGCTGGAAAGTGACTGTAGGGGATGTGTGGCTCTAAAGGAAGGGGAAGCATATATCTGCTCTCAAAGAAACGTCTGTGGACACACAGGGCGAATCCAGCGTAGTTGCCGGTCGGCTCCGTGTCGTCGCCGAAAATCCCCAAGAAGTACCAAGCTGCACGGTGCGCCCAACCGCGCCACTCGTCCGGTAAGTGCACGATCAAATCTAGTATCGCCTGACTCTCCCTGATCAGGTGTCTCACTGGGTAGTAGGCCGAAGAAAAAATTACTCACAATCTGTCCCCACATCCTCTTCTCCGTAGTCTACCTCAAACTCGTAGTACTCATCCTGCAACATATCAACTATAGTGCGCTCGCACTCTACCAACGGCCGACTCTTCCGAGCCGTAACACGAGTCCTAGCCATCTACAAAAGTTTTAAGGTAACACGGATCAGTAACAGGTAGGAAAAGAAAATAACTTATCTTAACGAAAACATAAATTACAAAATGAATAGTCCCTTATTCAATTGTAACATCAACACTTAAGCCAACCACTTATTAAGACTGTCTAGCAATTCAAGAAATTGCACTCAACAACATATATATATTTATATACATAAAATTAAAGATTTTATCTTATTTTTCTCATATTTCACCATATTATTACTCATTTTAATTCTTCTATTTCTTTTATTTCTTAACTCATTAATTCTTAACGATTTTCACTTATTAAAACAAAGCATATTTACTTCGTTCATGTTACTTATTCAAAAGTAACATCCATTTTCAAAGAATGTATCCCTTACGACTCTTGTTATTCGTACTAATTGTAGTCGCTCGCTCAAGACGAAAATATGGAATTTAATTCCATAAAAGAAAAAGAAATATAACTTAAGAACAATTTCCTGGAAAACTAAGTTCCAGTTGTCGTCTCGTTCATATCTTTCTTAACTCCGAAGCCGAAAGCTTCTCAAACGTCTAATTGCTTCCATTCTTTTACTAACACGATTTATTAAATTATTTTTATTCATTTTATTTCTTTTCCCCCTCACAGGAAATTCTTAGACGACAAGTTCGACTTTGCCGAATCTTATATTCATGTCACTAAGCGCACGTAACATTCATCAGAGGAAGTCCTTCTCACGTTAGGATCTCCTTTCGAAATCATTTCAAAACAACGTTTCTTAAAAATGTTTAAGTTCTCGAAGAACCGGAAAGTTTCTTAAGTTCCACGTCTACGTTCTCATTGAACGGGAAAATTCCCTAAAATTGGACTATATTCTCGTATCCCGCATAATTTTCATAAAAATAAAAGAAATCATTGCGCACATACTTTCACATAAGATAGTACTATGTACTATCGCATAATCATGTAAGTATAAAAATTATACTTCTGTAAAATTCTCATTTTTAAAACACAACTCATTCTCGTTCTCAAATTTTTTTTTTTTTTGAATACTTGCTCATAAATTCCTTATTTAAAAGAAATCTCATTATACAATTCTTTCATTTTTCCCTCGTTGAGTCGACGTAGCGGCGGTTGAGTTGACCTTCTACGTTCTCAATCTTAGCATCATAGTCTAACTCTTATCTCATACTTGGAAGACAACTCTGATCCAGAGTATACACAAATACCATGTCTCATGACTTGAAAGAAGACTCGATATAGAGTACAAACGAATACTCTACACTATTTCTCGGAAGAAGACTTGTATACAAATACCACTTTATGATATACTTCAAAGAATGACTCGTACTAGAAGAATGACTCACACTAACTTATACTAGGAAGATTGACTCAGAAGCAGAGCAGAAAATGAACACTGCTCTGATACCACTCTATCACAAGCACCCAATTCCCGAGGGACGGCAGAAGCCGGGGTGCGACTGGGGTTGGATTAAAGAAGCGGGGAAGAAGGGGGTTAACTGACTAAAACATACATGAAAAGGCATCGACAAAACATAAACAAGACTTAAATATAAATAAGACAGAGTTAATCCCTAAGGATTACTCGACAAAAGAATAAAATGTAATGCCCCGTAAAATTCCTTACGTTCTTAATATTAAAGTTAACCAAATAAATGGCCTTTGCACGCCTAAGTTTATATTTTTTTGAATTCTAAGGCTAACGGTCGAATCCGTTATTGACAATAAATTACAGAAGTCAGTTAGATGACTACTGTATTTAGGGATAGCGCGTACGAAAAGTTTTTAGTTGTAAATTAAGAACGAAAACCGTCTAATTCTACAATCACGAAATTGCGATACGAACACGCCGAGAAAGTTTGTTTTTATGTTTTTCCGGACGAACTCTCGGACTATGTCGTCCCGAGTTTTTGTCCAAATAAATTTTGTAAATTTATTTTCCAATTAAGTTCATACGTTAGAATTTAAAGTCAAATCGAATCGCGACGATTTGTACCGAGCAATGTTTTTCGTCGTTCGTTTTCCCGTAACGTCGGATCGCGGCGCCGGAAAAAACCGTAACCCATTCTAATCACCTCCATGCAGCCGACACCTCACTTAATTAAGTGTAAGCATTCATGTTGACCTTATTAAGCTAATGACACCTAAACCATCACTTTACACCATTTCAACTTTTCATAATAACAAGCTTACACAAAACAATTCCATCTCTCTCCATCTCTCACTCTCTCTCAGCAGCACACACACACACACCCTCAACTTCATCTTCTCCATCATCCATCCACCATTGAAGAACACCTCCAAGAACAAGAAGAGTTCATACAAGTCACAATTCATCCAACAAAACTCTATACATCCTTTGTTAATTCTCTAGGTAATGATATCCTCCACAACTCCATCCATTTAGATTTCTTTTCTTTTTCTTTTCCATCTTGATCGAAATTTTAGAGGTTTGATTTAGATGTTTTGATCTCTAGAATGATGAAATTAGATATGTTAGATATGATAATTATGGATTAAAATGATCAAAACCAAGAATCCTAAAACCTATGTGAATGCAGAATTTTTGGGAAAATGGTTAGGATTTTTGTTTTCTTCTTTTGATGGTTGATTCTTGCTTAATAGATGTTTAATTAGTGTATGGAATGAAAAGGGATTGAAAGCCCTATGTGTGTTGTAAATTTCAATTAGAATTTGAGTTGAAATTAGGGATTTTATGCATGTTAGTTGTTTTGGAATTATAATCGATTAATGGATAATATAAGATGTTGATTAGTGAATATATGTTGTTAATATGAGAAGAAATCATCCCCTTAACATATTTTTAAAACCAGAAAATTATAGAAGTAATTGGTGGGTTTATACATGTTTGATATAAGTGATCATTTGTTAGTTGATTTATGTTGCAAAAAAATGTTAATTGATTATAGGATTTAATTGGGAATTTTTTTAAAAATGTTTAATGAAACATAAGAGGCAAGAATCACTTTATAAACTGAGTTATAAGTGATGTTAAGATGTGTTTACATGCATGAAAGTGTTTCACATTTAGACGTAGTTTAACGTCGTAAAATTTGAACGAAATCCGACAACGTTGAAAAAATCGCGTAAGAGACGAATATGTAGTTGTAACTAATAATCGAGAAGTCGGATGGGAATTCTAAGTTGATATTATTGTTTATAATGAAATATAGAACATCTTTCTAGTTGACGTCATAAGCTTTCGAGTTAATCTAATATGGGTTATAGTTATAGCGAGAACTAGAAGACGTTTGGAATTTCTTTGTTGGTATAGTACTTGTTAGTTGAAACTAAGACGTTAGAACGTCGTGCTTTTGAGCGTTTTGAGAAGGAGTTCGTCACGTATGGAGGTACGTGATGACTTGACTTGCCTTGAGAGTCCAGTTTCTAAAAAAATGAATACGAGAGCTTAGAGCGAACCTAAGACGGTTATACGTCGAACCTATCAAGCAATTATGGGTTTTCACGGCAGTTTTGCGACCCTCGCAGGAAACTGTAATATCTTCCAGCTCGTTTATCAGATTTATGATCCGTAAATTGGAGCGCGAACTAGACTTCCTAAGCTTTCTAATGGTACAGGGCTCACCCCCTGTCACAGCCCCAAATCCCAAGGAACGGCAGAAGCCGTGGTGCGACTGGGGTTGGATTAAAGAAACGGGGAAGAAGGGGGCTAACTGACTAAACATACATGAAAAGACATCATTAAACCATGAACAAGACTTTTAATATAGATAAGAAAGAGTTAATCCCTAAGGATTACTCGACAAAAGTACAAAAAGAAACTAAGTTCATAATTACAAACTTAGACTACTGAGAATTGTTCAAAGGTGTGTTTGAAAAGATTTAGAGTTCTGCAGCGGAATAGAGTTCTAACTAAAACATACCTATCTTCTTCAACTCAACATCAACCGTCGCCGCTCATCGTCGCTTCAACCTGCACATTTAGAAAGCAATGCAGGGCTAAGTACAAACGTACTTAGTGGGCACGATGCCGAAATCATAATCATAAGTATAATAATCTGGCATTTTCATAACAGTGAGCGCATCGGGGTTTTGTTGAAAAGGCCCGTGGCCTACTAAACATTTTCTGACTGATTTGTATAAAGCAGCTTGCGCAAGCATTTTAGAGTAAGGTTATGTTCAATCTTGACCTCTACTAATTCACCGTGGCTGGTTACCCTCAACAGGATACCACATACACCACAGGTTACAAAGTGCACTAACTCTGGAACTGCACTTAGCAGCTAACTCAGAGCCAGATCCGTTAGTTAATCTAAAAATAGACTAACTCTAAATGTCTTGGAAAACCCGAAGGTTAACTCAGAAATCTGGAAAACACGAATGTAACTCAGATAGGTACAGAGAACTCACATAAAGACTTAAAACAGTTCATGTCCATATTATCACTTTGAAAACACAGATATCAAAGCAATAAATAATACTTTCGAGTTGTGGAAAAAACCCACATATTTATTTGATATATGATAAAAGCCACCTGTAAATACAGAACTTAAAGCAAAACTTCCAACTTTGGAATCTTCCGCCCTTTCTCTACAGTTGGCTTCCTCCTTCATCGTAAAATGAACATACTTTAAAAACGGTTCGATAAAAGATACTCGAAGAAAGAGAAATCGAAGAAAGTTTTAGTCATTTTATTCTTTTGGATTTGCACGCTTACTAGATTCGTTTTACTTAACGGGAAACGAGACTCGTACAATCTCGTTTAGAACTTGAAAGATCTCGTACTCGAACTCTCGGGTCAGAAGAGAAGGTTGTCGATTGTCTTAAAACAACTTTAAAGATTATAAGAAATAAGTTGGAAAGAACCAACTTAGGCGATTTTCATTTTAGATCATTTCACGACTTATGAATATTTCTCGTTTATTACTTTTTAAGAAAAGATAAGATATAGATACGATCTCGACTGGTTTTCATCATTAAAGGTCTGGTCCTTGACTCTAGGGTCAGATAGAAGGTATCCGTTAGATAAAACGGACTTCTAACGATCAAAAGAAAACTAAGTTGTGAACTAAAACACTTAGTAAACAAGAAACTGAAATTTCTACTGCACAGTCCAGTAACTCTGGAGGCTGTCCAGAACAGAGGACTTGGAAAAAAGGGGGTGAGCCCTGTACCACTAGAAAGCTTAGGAAGTCTAGTTTCTGCTCCAATTTACGGATCACAAATCCGATAAACGAGCCGGAAGTTATTACAGTTTCCGGCAGGGGTCGCAAAACTGCCGTGAAACCCTAGCTTATTGATAAGTTCGCCGTATAACGTTTTAGGTTCGTTTTAAATCCCCGTATTCAAATTTTTTAGAAACTGAACTCTCAAGGCAGTCATCACGTACCTCCGTACGTGACAAAATCCTTCTCAACTTGCTCAAAGGCACGACGTTCTAACGTCGGATTTCAACTATCAAGTACTATACCAACAAAGAAATTCCAAACGTGTTCTAGTTCCCGATTATCACTTTAACCCATATTATATGAACTCGGATGCTTACGATGTCAACTAGAAAGATGTTCCAAATTTCATTATAAACAATAATATCAAGTTAGAATTTTCATCCGACTTCCCGATTATTAGTTACAACTAGATATTCGTCTCTTACGCGATCTTTAAAAGTCGTCGGTTTTCGTTCAAATTTTACGGCGTTAAACTACGTCTAATGTGAAACCATTTTTATGCATGCAAAACACATCTTAACATCTTTATAGCTCAGTTTATATAGTGATCTTTGCCTCTTATACTTCATTAAATATTTTTAGAAAATTTCCAATTAACTTCTATTATTAACTAATATGATTTGCAACACAATCAACTAACAAATCATCACTTAATATCAAACATGTATAAACCCTTATTTACTTTATAATTTTCTGGTTTAAAAATATGTTAAGGGGATGATTTTCTTCTCTAATTAACATCATTTATTCACTAATCAAACTATTATCACCACTATTAATCACTTGTAATTCCAAAAACAACTAACATGCAAAAACCTCTAATTTATAATTCAAACCCTAATTGAATTTCATAATAACATAGGGCTTTCAATCCCTTTTCATTCCAAACACTAATTAAGCATCTACTAAACATGAATTCATGATCAAAAGAAGAAATTAGAAATTCTATCATTTTCCCAAAAAATCTGCATTCTCATAGGTTTTAGGATTCTTGGTTTTGACCATTTTTAATCCATAATTATCATATATAATACATCCAATTTCATTATACTAAGATCAATTCATCCATTTCAAACCTCTAAAAATTTCGAACAAGAAGGAAGAGAGAAGAAAAGAAAATCTAAATGGATGGAATTAAAGAGAAGTTGAATACCTAAAGATTTAATGAAAGATGTAATAGGTTTTGTTGGATGATTGATGACTTGTGTGGTTTTCTTCTTTAAGAACTTCAAGGTATCATCAATGGTGGATGGAGAAGTGGAGAAGATGAAGTTTGAGGGAGAGTGTGTGTGTGTGGCCGAGAGAGTGAGAGAGAGAGAGAGGAAAATTGGTTTGTCTAAGTGTTGAAATGATTAAAGTGTTGAATGATGTATAAAGTATAGTGTAGGTGTCATTAGCTTAACAAGGTTAAACATGCATGATTCCACCTAGGGGGATGAGGTGTGTCGGCTGCCATGCAGCAATTTTTGAGGGGTACGGGTTTTTCCGGCGCGATCCGACGTTACGGGAAAAACGAACGATGAAAAACGTTGTTCGTTACAAAAATCGTCGTGATTCGATTTGACCTTAAATTCTAACGTATGAACTTAATTAAAAAATAAATTTATAAAATTTATTTTGACAAAAACTCGGGACGACAAGTCCGAGTTTCGTCCGGAAAAACGTAAAAACAAACTTTCTCGGCGTGTTCGTATTTGCGATTTTGTAAACGTAAAATTAAACGGTTTTTCGTTCTAAGCTTACGAACTAAAAACTTTTCGTACGCGCTAACCCTAAATACAGTAGCCGTCTAGCCGATATCTGTAAATTATTTTTACTAACGGATTCGACCGTTAGCCTTAGAATTCAAAAATTATAAACTTAGGCGTGCAAAGCCATTTATTTAATTAACTTTAAACTTTTTAGAACGTAAGGAATTTACGGGCATTACACCCCCTGTTTCCAAATCCTCTGTTCTGGACAGCCTCCAGAGTTACTGGTCTGTGCAGTGAAAATTTCAGTTTCTTGTTTTCTAAGTTGTTTAGTTCACAACTTAGTTTCTTTCGATCGTTTAAGCCGTTTTATCTAAACGAACATCTCCCTACTGACCTTAGTCAAGAACAGGACCTTTATTGATGAAAACCAGTCGAGATCTTATATCTTATCCTTTCTTTAAAGAAGTAATAGACGAGAAATTTCATAAAGCGTTTAAAGAACTAAAATGTAAATCGCCTAAGTTGATTCTTTCCAACTTAGTTTCTATTAATCTTGAAAGTCGTATTAAGATATCGACTATCTTCTCTACTGACCCGAGAGTCGAGTATGAAATCTTCCGAGTTCAAAACGAGATTGGTTCGAATCTCGTTTCCCGTTTAAGTAAAACGAATCTAGTAAGCGTGCAATTGCCTAAAGAATGAAACAACTAAAACCTTCTTCGATTCTCTTTCTTCGATTATTCTTTTGCGAACCGTTTTTAAGTATGTTTATTTTACGATGAAGGAGGAAGCCAACTGTAGAGAAAG
This sequence comes from Schizonepeta tenuifolia, assembly GCA_029490685.1. Lineage (NCBI taxonomy): Eukaryota > Viridiplantae > Streptophyta > Magnoliopsida > Lamiales > Lamiaceae > Schizonepeta > Schizonepeta tenuifolia. Next base: position 39,254,235 of record CM055958.1, on the reverse strand, counting down.
GACAGAAGATCCGAAGTTGGAAGCTTTTGGCTTATAAGTTCTGTATTTATAAGGTGGGCTTTTATATACAAATAAAACGAGCAATGCTCGGAAAATCTTTCTTTACCGCTTTGATATCTGTGTTTTCAAAGTGATATTATGGCATGAACTGTTTTATTTTTTATGTGAGTTCTCTTGCACCATCTGAGTCAACATTCGTGTTTTCCAGATTTAGAGTTAGTCTATTTTAGATTAACTAACGATCGGCTCTGAGTTAGCTGCTAAGTGCTTTCTAGAGTTAGTGCACTTTGTAGCCTGTGGTGTATGTGGTATCCTGTTAAGGGGTAGCCAGCCACGGTGAATTAGTTTTGGTCAAGATTGAACATAGCATACCTGAAAATACTCGGCCGAGTGATTTATGAGAAAAAGTCAGAAAATGTTTAGTAGACACGGGTTCTTTCAATAAAACTCCGATGTGCTACGTTTATAAATGCCATATTTGTCTATATTTATGATTATGATTTCGGCATCGTGCCCACTAAGTACGTTGTACTTAGCCCTGCATTGCTTTTTAAATGTGCAGGTTGAAGCGACGGTGAGCGGCGACGGTTGATGTTGAGTAAAAAGATAGGATGCTTAGTTAGAACCCCATCCACTGCCAATCTCTGTATTTTCTTTTGGAGATGTACCTTTTGAACTATACTCAGTAGTCCAAGCCTGTAAAATATGAACTTAGTTTCCTTTTTGTACTTTTGTCGAGTAATCCTTAGGGATTAACTCTTTCTTATTTATATTTCAAAGTCTTGTTTCATAGTTTGTCGATGTTTTTCATGTATGTTTAGTCAATTAGCCCCCTTCTTCCCCGCTTCTTTAATCCAACCCCAGTCGCACCCCGGCTTCTGCCGTCCCTCGGGATTTGGGGCTGTGACAGAGTGGTATCAGAGCGGGCTTCCTGCTCTGATTATGAGTCATTCCTTCTAGTATAAGTTATTCTTTTAAGTGATACCACAGAGTGGTATCAAAGCAGTGTTCGTTTTCTGCTCTGCTTCTGAGTCAACCTTCTAGTATGAGTTAGTGTGAGTCATTCTTTCAAGTACGAGTCATTTTAAGTAATATCATAAAATGGTATTTGTATACAAGTTTTTCTTCGAGAAATAATATAGAGTATTCGTTTGTACTCTATATCGAGTCTTCTTTCAAGTCATGAGACATGGTATTTATATATACTCTGGATCGGAGTCACCTTTCCAAGTATGAGATAAGAGTTAGATTATAATTTTTATACTTACATGATTATGCGATAGTACAAGGACTATCTTATGTGAAAAATTATGTGCGCAATGATTTCCTTTCTATGAAAAAGTATGCGGATACGAGAATATAGTCGTATTTTAGGGATTTTTCCCGATTCAATGAGAACGTAGACGTGGAACTTAAGAACTTTCCGGTTCTTCGAGGACTTAGACGTTTTTAAGAAACGTTGTTTTGAAATGATTTGAAAGGAGATCCCTAACGCGAGAAGGACGTCCTCTGATGAATGTCACGTGCGCTTAATGACAAGAATAAAGATTCGGCAAAATCGAACTTGTCGTCTAAGAATTTCCTGCGAGGGAAAAGAAATAAAATAAATAAAAATGATGCAATAAATCGTGTTAGTAAAAGAAGAGAGCGAGTAGACGTTCGAGAAGCTTTCGGCTTCGAGTTAAGAAAGATATGAACGAGGCGACAACTGGAACTTAGTTTTCCAGGAAGTTATTCTTAAGTTATATTTCTTTTTCTTTTTATGGAATTAAATTCCATATTTTCGTCTTGAGCGACGACTACAATTAGTACGAATATCAAGAGTCGTAAGCGACAAATTCTTTTGAAAATGGATGTTACTTTTGAATAAGTAACATGAGCGAAGTGAAAATACTTTGTTTTAATAAGTGAAAATCGTTAAGAGTTAGTGAGTTAAGAAATAAAAGAAGTAGAAGAATTAAATGAGCAATAATATGGTGTGAAACAAAA